>CM033390.1:14743522-15191022 GCA_019426215.1 Buddleja alternifolia
TGTCCATCCTAAACCTCTTTAGGACCTTTTCTAAGTAAAGGGCTTGAGAGAGGCCTATCATTCTATTCGTTCTATCCCTGTAGATACGAATTCCTAGAATGTATGTGGCTTCTCCCAAGTCTTTCATGGAGAACGTACTCGAAAGCCATTTCTTGACAGTGGTGAGCATTCCTACGTCATTTTCTATAAGTAGAATGTCATCCACATATAGTACTAAGAACGAGAGTTTGCTCCCACTAGTCTTCTTATAGACACATGGTTCATCTTCGTTCTTGATGAAGCCATATCCCTTAACTTCTTCATCAAAATGGAGATTCTAGCTTCTAGATGCTTGCTTGAGACCGTAAATGGACCTCTCAAGTTTACATACTTTATGGATATCGGACTCGGACACAAAACCCTTTGGCTGTTCCATATAGATATCCTCCTCGAGGAATCCATTTAGAAAGGCCGTTTTGACATCCATTTGCCATATCTCATAATCTAAGTATGCAGCTATGGATAACAGAATTCGTATGGACTTTATCATAGCCACAGGCGAAAAGGTTTCTTGATAGTCAATTCCTTCTCTTTGACTATACCCTTTCGCTACGAGCCTGGCTTTAAAAGTGTCAACCTTGCCAACGCTACCTATCTTTCTTTTGTAGATCCACTTACATCCTATAGGTTATATACCTTCAGGACAATCTACCAAAGTCCAGACATGGTTCGATTGCATAGAGTCCATTTCTGTTCCCATGGCTTATCGCCATCTTGAAGCGTCGACATCCACCATCGCTTGATCATAGGTACACATCTTCATGACCTTCTTGTACTACAGTGTGAAGCTCTCGTTCCCCCTGTAGTAGATACCCATACCTCTCAGGTTCATGCGGTATTCTACCAGATCTACGTGGTGGTTGTGCTACTATGGGTTCAGGCCTTGGTTCTTGAACAGATGTATTTGAGGGAGTTTCATTTTGTTCTTCTAGAACAATTTTCCTACCTTTGCCCCCTTCCAAGATGAACTCAGCCTCAAGGAAGTGAGCTTGTAGAGCCACGATGATTCTTTGATCATCACGCAGGTAAAAGAAGAATCCCATGGAATCTTCAGGATAACCAATGAAACGTCCCATTAGGGATCTTGCCTCCAATTTCTCCACTTTAGTCTTCTTGACATAAGCGGGGCATCCCAAAATCTTAATATGATTAAGACTCAGTTTCCTATTATTCCACATCTCATGCAGAGTTTTAGGAACGGATTTGGAGAAACATCTGTTCAAAACATGAGCAATGGTAAGGAGCGCGTATCCCCACAACGAAATGGGTAAATCAAAGTAACTAAGCATGGAACGAACCATGTCCAATAGTGTTCGATTCCTTTGCTCGACTACTCCATTCAGTTGAGGAGTTGCTGGTGGTGTTAGTTGTAACATTATTCCTTGTTGTCTTAGGAATTCATCAAACTCGGCACTCATATATTCTCCTCCATGATCCGATCGTAGAGTTTTTATATTTTGCCCAGTTTGATTTTCTACTAAGGCCTTGAACTTTTTGAATCTTTCAAAGGATTCAGACTTTTGCTTCATTAGATACACTAGACCAAATCTTGAATGGTCGTCAGTAAAAGTGATGAAGTAGTAGAAACCTCCACGAGCCATTTCTCCAAATGGTCCGCAGACGTCGGTATGCACTAATCCTAAGACTTGCGTAGCCCTTTCAGAAGTCCCTGTGAAGGGTGATCTAACCATCTTGCCTAAGAGACATGATTCACATGTAGGAATAGGGTCTGGCCCTAGTGAGCTTAAAAGCCCATCTTTTTCCATTTTGTGAATCTTGTGCTCTCCTGTATGGCCTAGTCTAAGATGTCACTTGAGTCTTAAGTTAGTTTCTTTCCTACCACGTTTGCGTGTTACAACATTAACATCAGATGAATTACGGACATTTAAATAATACAAACCATTAACTAAACATGCATTGCCAACTAATTTATTTCCATAATAAATGTCACAATTTAATTTAGAAAAACGGAATGTATATCCAATCTTAACTAAGATAGGAATAGACACAATGTTCTTAAGCCCCTTGGGCAAAACCAAAACATTATCTAAAAACAGTAAATGTCCAGAATTCAAATAAAGAGAAGTAGATCCGACCCTAGTAGCTGCGACGCTTTCCACGCTGCCTACTTTGATCATCACTTCTTCTCTGCCCAGCTTTCTACTTCTCTGTAGATCCTGATCCAAACAACAAACATGGGCACTAGCCCTTGAGTCCAGAATCCACGAAGTAGAAAATACGGTCATAGAACAGTTAGTTTCAAAAACTAATAGTTCCATACCTTGTGAGCCTTTGCCTAATTTGGGACAGTTTCTCTTCCAGTGGCCAAGCTCACCGCACTCGAGACATCTATCCATTTTCTTAGGTCCTTTGCTCTTGATAAACCCTTGAGTCTTTCCCTTACCCTTCTTGGTACCCCCTTGAGCTCCAAGCTCGCCAGACTTTTTCTTGTTCTTCTTCTTCTTAGACTTTTTAGGTCCAGAAGAGATGACCAAGGTAGTTTCCTTTCCTTTTAGTTTCATTTGAGATTGTGTAGTAACCAACTTGTTCATTAGCCCAGCTAAATTGCACTCTATCTCATTGCAGTTGAAGTTAACCACAAATTGGGAGAAGGAATTAGGAAGAGACTACAAGATTAAGTCAATTTGAAGGGTGGCATTCATGGTGAATTCGAGAGCTTCCAATTTCTCGATCCTCGAAATCATTTTGAGGACATGATCACCAACCTTCTCACTTTCTTTCATCTTGGCTCCAAAGAGCTCTTTCGACATCTCATATAGTGCAGTTCGACTATGTTCTCTAAAGAGCTCTACCAGGTGAGCTAGGATAGCTCTTGCAGTGGGCATCTTATCATGTGACCTTTGAAGATCATTAGTCATAGATCCCATCATGTATCCTCTCACCCAGAGGTCGTCTTTAACCCATATTTCATGGGCTTGGACCTCTTCCACGTACGCACGTGTTCTAGCAGGAGCCGCCGGGATATCAGCCTCCAAGACATATCCCAGTGATTTCATATTGAGGATAATCCTCAAATTTCCAAGCCAGTCCACATAATTGGGTCCATTCAGAGTATTCTCTTCGAGTAGAATTGAAAGTGGGTTTGTCATATTTGAGAGAGATAAACGAGAAATATGAGTGCAGAAATAAACCAGATTTATTAGATTACTTGTTTTGACTTAACTAAAAAAAATTAAGGACTTAAAATTTATCTTGGCTCCCATTGCATTTTTCGAATCCCACACTCCCATGTGAAAATCGGAAATCATCATTGGCATCGATTCCACAATAGGTATTGAGGTTCTCAATTAATTAAATAGGTTGCAACCTAACCGGTTTTTGACCCATTAATTATTTGAAGTGATATCTAATATCAATTTATCCAATAAATGTTTCAATACATTTCCCCATAGTTCACCAAACCGCAACCCATTCGATTTCTAGGTTCGTGAACTATCCGAGTTTATCCCATTAACTCCTATAATCTAGCATTTGAAATTCACCTTGCAACCGAATAGGTTTCTGGGGTGAAATATGTTTCGATTAAGGCATTTGCATGCACTTTATAAAATTTCAAATTATTTCTAAATGTATAACCCCCATAAGTGGGAAGCATTACACATTTATAGTAATTCTAATTTTAGAAAGCTTAGTGGAGGGTGAGGATGTCAAACATCCTTTTCTAACTCAGTATAATTTATTTGGGAGAATTTAATTCGTCAAATGATTTTGGTCTCACTTTGCACATTATTCAATTTATATAGCTCTTTATTTTATATTGATCATGCATAAAAATACTACTAATAATCATGCCTTTCAATATAAATAAACATAGACTTTTACTAGAGGGCCCGAGCCAATGGGCCATCACAAAAGGCATAGATTAAACCTATTAAACATTCATGGGCCTTTTGACTTTATCAACTTTGAACTATTTTATCTCGATTCCTAAAACAACTCATGCATTATTTCTAAGAATATAATAAATAGCCTCAAATTTGATAATCCATAAAATTAAAGGTAAAACATATAATCCTAAGTCCATGATTAGTGTTTTAATCACATAAGACATGCTCGCATCAATTAATACATGCTCGCAACATTTAATACATGCTCGCAATATTAAATCACTTATGTTGATTATTAAAATTTTAGTCCAACTAAAAAGTCCTTTATAAAATTCCTTATGATTTCACATATTCACTATTTCAATTAAAATCACTCTAGTCCAACTAGATGACATAGATGTACGAAATTAAGAATTAAGTGCATCTACCTTAAATTAAAATAATATAAACACATAAAATATGGAATTCATATATTTTATATTATTATGATTTAAAGCCATAAAAAATTGGAAATACTTTTATTTGATCAAAGAATTAATTATTAATCTCTAAGAAAAATAATTTATATTCCTTATTCAAAATGAAGTAATTTCCAAGTCGAGAAAAAAAAATATTTAATCCATAAATCAATTATTGATCTCCAAGAAAAATAATTAATTAGTTCTAATTAAATATTATATTCCAATTAATCTCATTGGGCTCGATTTCATCAAACCCAAGTCACCATCCTTTTGGTCCACTTGGATTCAATTTAATTGGGCTCAAAATAATTAATAAGAACAACATTCACGTTTATTAATTTCTTATTGGGCTAAATTTAATTTAAGTCCAAATCACCAATCTAATTGGCCCATTTAGATTTAATTAGATTAAGTCCAAACTAATTAACAAATCGAAATTGGATAATTTTCAATTGGGCTTCATTTAAATTATTCGGGTCATCATCCTTTTGATCCACCCAATTAATTAAAATCACCCAAAATTCAAAAAACAATTTCGACCCAAACATAGCCCATTTTACGACCCGAATCCATGACCCGGATCAACGAATTGGGTATCCAAACCCACGACCCGACGGGCCGTCACTGGGCAGAGCCGGGTCGTTCTGTTAAACTGCGCGCGCGCTGTTGCGCACATTTTTCTTGGGGCTTTCGAGCCTTGTTTTTCCTCGGTATTTTTCGATTTTCAATATCATCAAATATCCCCAGATTTACAATAACTAAAAAAAAAAAACTAAGCAAAAAACCATAAAACGCAAATTTAAGAAAAATATACAAACATACTTCAAAAACACATAACATGCAATTCTCAAATCACGTAAACAAGATCAAATATGCAATCAGAGATTGGCTCTGATACCACTGTTGGGTTTCGTTCGAAAAAGCATAAACGCAGCAAAAGGGATTTCAAAAATTAAAACGAAAACCCAGTTGATACTCTAATTCGCATAATTGAATCTAAAAGCGTATAACGAATAAGACTTACTCGTTAATATGAATATGATGATGGAGAAAAACTTCTTCTTCTTCAAACTCAAAATATTGAAGCTTCCAAATCTTCAATCCTTTGGTTTGATTTTTCAAACTTGAATTTGATCCGAACAACAAAAATATGTCGTCTCTAAATCGTCACGCACGGATCAACAAACGAAAAATCCCCTTTCTTCTTTCTCTATGGTCGACGGCTAGGTATAGAGGAAGGGAGGAATATTTTTCTTTCTTTTGAGAGTTATGTATTCTTGTGTATTCTTCTTACTTGTTCTAAGTCAAAGAGTCCTTATATACCTCATGACTTATTGAACAAATCAAAACAAAAGAGCCCTAATATGTGGCTTCTCAAAGACGCCACTTTGAGGCCTTATAGGCGTCCAATTGGACTCCTTATTTAGCCTGGGATTTGACACGACAAAATCCTAGCAAGAGAACTAGATCGTGTAAGTAGTAAAGTGGATGTTCAAGTCCGGGGTTATCGTATCCGCAGGGACAACTATAATCTAAGTACCAAGACTACTGTATTACCCAATTCTAAGTTAGATCGATCGATAAAAGGTTTGACTTAAACTAATTTAACTAAGTTAAGCACTAAAATAAGTTATAACCAAATAAGTGGAAGAAACGATAGAAGAGAAGCGATTAAGGCACATGGTTCAACCATTTATGTATTTCGATTGTGATTAAGGTTCTATTGGATTATTAGATGGATTTAGGCAAGGCGAAATTCCCTAACATACGTACTACCCAATCTCTTGGCATAGCAACCCTACCTTAGTTAACGATTTCCTATATATCTCTATATGAAAACCCATCTTAACAAAGATGCATTTAAGGTCTAGGAATTCCCCACGTGAATGGAAAGCCACCTAAAGAAAATGAGTCTATCTCTAGTCGGTTTAACTATAGGGTATTCAATGTTTATATCTTCCCTAGGTTATTATCTCTCGATCTCTAACCTAGCCATTTTATCGAACACTTGGTGATCAAACAAGCGAAGCATTGAGCTCAACTATTGAATACATAGCTAAAACCAACATTAATCCAATAAATACCAAAACAACAACAATCAAAATAACATAAACGGCCTAGCCACGGCCTTAATCAAATGCATTTAGCTTATGTTCATGTCACAAATATGGATTTGAATCATACAAGTCATTGTAAAGAGTTGGACAAGTTTATGAAATAAAGATATAACAACTCCCGAATAACCGTGATGAAGTGGATCCCTCGATGAAATCTCCGTCGTCTTGCGAGTCCGGGCTTTCAAAGAGACGTTGTGGCCTTCTATCTTCTCTCCAAGATGTTTCTCTCCTATTTTTCTTGTTTGGCAGCTCTCAAATGTATCCCCTGTGTTTTAACCTAAATGGTCTATTTATAGACCATTTCCGCCGCCTCGAACGTCGTGGCGTTGGTGGTTGAACGCCGCGGCGTTCGCATTCTGCCTCACCATCGCCGCGGTGTTGGATGGTGATCGCCACGGCGTTCACTTCTGCAGCTCATCACCGCGGCGTTTGTGGTTGAACGCCGCAGCGTTGCCCTGTTTTTCTCCAAAAGTGCTTCGTTGTGCCTTCATTTCTCGCTCTGTGTCCCGACTATTAACCTAATCTAACAAGGCAAAGAAAACGGGGTTCAAAGCATCATATGTGATCAAATTATCAACGAAACAATCAAAACCAAGTCAATAAACGGGGGAAAACTAGTGTAAAAATAACATATATCAACTACCCCCAAACTTAGCTTTGATCGTTCTCGATCAAATACAATCAAACACACATATGAAGATTGAAAATTTCATTTGCCAATTCATACACACAACAGCAAGCATTATACCTTCAAAATTGATTATGAAAAACTACACGATGCTTTTGAACATTCAACAATTTGAAAACCTCACAAAATCTTAGTTTCCATCCCTATATCATGAACTCCCACATCCATATTCATGTCAAGAGCACACTTTAGAAAAGATTATGCAAATCAATTGGAAGGTAAAGACATTGAAACAATTCAATATTCGTTAACCCATTGGTGTGTATAAAGTGCAAAAGTCGCAATCAAAAGGTCTTTCCGGCTTGTAACGTAAGGCTAGGTGATGGCTAGGACCGGAAGATATGGATAAAGTGACTAATTCAAGAGAGCCTATAACTCAAAATCATCGAGCTAAATTCTCATATAAACCATATACACTTTCACAACTTATCACTTATCCATTTTTCACTCTATTTTGCCTTTCAACTTACAACCCCCAAACTTGTTTCTTTTCATATTGGGTTGTACACAGATTCCCAAGCCAAATGATCCAATTGAGTGCCAAGATCAAAGCCTAGTAGAGAGCACACTTTTTTTTTCATATATATATATATCTCGACTATTTAGCCCATTGCTCAAGTTTTCATTTCATCCCCTTTTTTACATAATACTTCAAACCTCAAATATCCCAACATAGCCAAAACATCACTATCTAACTCATATACATTCAAATCAAAACAAGGTGACTACCCATATTCAAGTCAAATGATATGAAATTCTAAACTCTCTTGATTGGGTGCAAGACATTGTTTTTCTTTTAGGCTAGAAGGTGGTTGTCGTGGCTTATGAAATAAAGACGAATGGTGGTTTCTAGTGTGCTTAACACACTCCATTCTTATCAATACGGCTCAAATCAAGGTCTAGAGATTATGCAATATAGAGAAGGCAAAAATGTTAGGCTAATGACAATGAAATATGGCCTAAATCATTTTATGACTTCACAACATTAATACACACTTCATAGTCAACAAAATTGAAAGTTCAACATTTTAAATCCTCAAAAATTCGTATAAGCATGACTAAAAAGGGCTTTCAAGTCACAACATATGACATGTTGACCACAAATAAGGGACTTTAACTTCGAGAGAGTAGAGATATTCAAACGCATTATGCTCTTATGCAAGGGTGCACCAATTCATGAATTCTAAATCATAAAGGTTGTACCCCCAAACTGAAAGTAAACATTGTCCTCAATGGTTCAATAAATAAGGGCAAGAGGAGAGGAAAAATGATACAACCCATAAGTTGAGAGAAACGGAGGGAGAACTGGAGTGTCGCGGATCCCGAAATCAAAGCGTTATCAAAACCTGTCTGATAGAAAACTCAAGGAACCACATCAACGCATTAAGGGAAACAAAAAAATTAAAATAAAATAAAATAAAAGAGCAGGATAAAAATAAAAAACACGATAAAGGTAAACAAAACAAACGAAAATAGCACAATCAGCAAGTGCAACGAGCTACATCCATACATAACATGATAAGTCAATAAACAAAAGGGGTGGGGAGGCTCTCAAACAATCATCACATCCCCCTACTCATCCGATTCCGTATCATCATCATCCTCCTCCTCGTCATCCTCCTCCTCATCAGCCGCAACATTATCAGGGACGGCAGTGGGCTCTGGAGGCGGGGGTTGCAGGTGTAATGGAGCAAGTGGATCGAACTGAGGGAACTCGGGCCACACGCCGGGCCAAGGGCTAAAGGCATTAGCACGAATGGCACTCTCCATAAACTGCCATCGGCGGTGTGCATCCCATCGCGCAGCAAGAATGTTCTGATCGAGCTGCGTCATCTTGTTATCCAACTCAACGGCCCATTACGGAATATCAGACGTGACCCCAGAAGAAGAGGATCCATGTTGTGGGGCTGTGCGTCGAGGCGGAGCAGGCAAAGTGGGAGCGCGAGCGGTGGCAGACGATGTAGTAGAAGGGCGGTGGACACGACGACCAGAACCAGTAGCGGCAGTCGCAGCTTTGCAAATCTGTGAATATGAGATAATCCGGTGCGGCACCTTAACATGTTCCATCTGCGAGTATGGAACACCGGCGTCCTTGCACAAGGCAATGATCAGAGATGGGAAACATAGATTCTTCTTTGCACCCGAGCACTCAATGATAGACTGAATTAGCTGTTTCTTGATTAGTTTGCCCACGTGAATGTTCAATCCCTGATCAATCGCATATACCACCTCAACTCGTTCGCGGATAGCTGTGCTCAAGGATAAGGTCGAGAGAAGACGAGCGCAAACAAAATAATACCATGTCCGTGCCGTGGTGCGGAGGTGACACGCCTTGATCGAAATCGGCCGGGATTCCTTGAAACCTGTCCATTCGGTGTCAGGATAACACAATTCGGAGTGGAGAGCAGCATAATCAATATCGTCCAAAAATGTCGCAAACTGATCCCGGTTAGGGATGGGAACTTGAAGTATCTCATTAATGTTTTTGGACGAAATACTCACGTTCCGACCCCGCACCCGAACGGAGACTAATCTGTGGACATCTTCGGACTTTCCGGAAGCATTGGCATAGAATTCTTTCACCAACGGAATAATAGCCTCCCCTGGCTGTGTAGCAAACTCAAACCATCCTCGATGCCGGATATTCGACTTAAACGGCTCAAGCGAGCAATCTAGAGCCCTTTCATAAACCACATTTTTTCTGGTTAATTTTTCCGAAAAACACAGAGATGCGGCGAGGCTAACAAATTTGAGGCAATCGTAGTGAACCCGTGGTTGAGTGTCGGTCTCGGTTTGATTGTCGTCCAACGGAGCCTCATCATCATATGGTGGGTCATCGACGGGGGTAGAAGTAGTAGCCTTAGCCTTAGCCTTAGCCTTCCCTTTCGCCGCTTGAGAATATCGAGTTCGCATCTTTGACCCCTTAACAATTTTCAACAACCCAACAAAATGTACGCCCTATGCACCCACACAACCGAAATCACCCGAGCACCCCAAACTTCTTCAACAAATCATTCCCACAACCAAATTTGTCACAACTCAACAATCCACAACAAACTCACCATTAATACACAACAATGGATAATAAACAACCCCTGATAATTTTTGACGGACAATTCAAGATCGACTAGCCCACACAATTGATTTGACCAAACGGAATTTCTCAATCAAGAACATTACTATAACAACAATCCCACAATGAACATGAATTCACACCCCACAATCAACCACAAACCATTCACGAATCTTAATCCAAAAATGTATACAAATAGCACAAATTTATGAATGAAGTGGTACTTTACCCAAATACGAGCAAAATGCAAGTCTAAATCCAGTGGTGGTGACACAACTCCGGCGACGACGGTGTGAGGCGCGGACGGTGGCGATGTGGCTTCGAGGGGTGATTTTTGGCCGAATTTTTTTTTTTGAGTTTTGATCGGTGGGATAGGTAGGAAATGGGTTGGGTAGTGTGGATTTAAGAGGAATTTGATAGATTTTGAGTGATGTGGGAGTAATTTAGATTTTTGTGAGGGGTGAGTTTTGTGGGTTGTGAAGTTAGGGTTTAAAATGATGAAGTTGGGGTAAAAATCGGTTGCTGCCCCTGATATATCCAGCAAATGCCGCGGCATTGGTTTTTGAACGCCGCGGCGTTGTGTCCAGTAGGCACAACGCTTTATCTTGAGGATGATGGGTATAGGTTACTTGTGTCGATTCGTATGAATGAATAGAATACCTGCGACACGATGAAAGCACTACTCAAAAATATGAAATGAAATAAAATGAAGAAATGACAAAATAAAACAAAAGAACTTGGGTTGCCTCCCAAGAAGCGCTTGTTTATAGTCGTTAGCTTGACTTAGGGGCAATCAGTTTGGTGGGTTTATGAGGGTGACATGCACCCGATCCCTCGCACAATCATTTCCTTGGTAATGTTTCAAACGTTGTCCATTAACCGTGAAGGAGCCTTTTGTCTCGTGTGAAATTTCAACCGCACCGAAGGGGTAAACTTTCGTGACAATGAAGGGTCCCGACCATTTAGAGCGTAGCTTACCAGGGAAAAGTCAGAGACGGGAATTGAATAAAAGGACCTATTCACCCTCGGTAAACTCCCTCGGTGTGATGTGCTTGTCATGCCACAGTTTTGTACGTTCCTTGTAGATTTTTGCATTTTCATAGGCCTCGTGTCGGAACTCGTCTAGCTCGTTCAATTGCAACAACATGTGTTTGCCTGCATCTTGCAAATCAAAATTAAGCAGTTTAATTGCCCAAAATGCCCTATGTTCTAGCTCAACGGGGAGGTGGCAGGCTTTCGCGAAAATGAGGCGGTACGGTGACATGCCAATAGGTTTCTTAAACGCAGTTCGATATGCCCACAGAGCATCATCTAACTTAAGAGACCAATCCTTTCTAGATGAATTTACCGTTTTCTCAAGGATGCGTTTAAGTTCCCGATTTGACACTTCAACTTGACCACTCGTTTGAGGGTGGTATGGCGTGGAAATCCTATGTGTGACACTATATTTTTGTAAAAGAGTATCAAACTGTTTATTGCAGAAATGAGTGCCACCATCACTTATAATGGCTCGAGGGGTACCAAATCGAGTAAAAATGTGCTTTTTCAAAAATTTAACAACTACCCTCGAGTCATTTGTACGCAAAGCCTCCGCTTCAACCCATTTAGACACATAATCAACCGCGACTAGAATGTATTTATTTGAGCATGAGCTAGGGAACGGTCCCATAAAATCAATTTCCCACACATCAAAAATTTCGCATTCTAGCATGGAATTTAAGGGCATTTCATGTTTCCTCGAAATATTTCCAGTTCGTTGGCATTGATCACAAGAAGATATATACTCATGCACATCTTTAAACAAAGAGGGCCAAAAAAAACCTGATTGGAGAATTTTCGAGGCGGTCTTAGTGGGCCCGAAGTGGCCACCTACCTTGCCATCATGGCAATGGCTCATAATAGATATCATTTCCTCCGTCGGGACACATCGCTGCCGTCTGCACAATTCTTAAACAAAAACGGCTCTTCCCAAAAATAATGCTTAACATCATGTACAAATTTCTTCTTTTGATGAAAAGTAAGATTCGGGGGAAGTGCACCCGTGACAATATAATTTGCAAAATCAGCATACCAAGGGAAAGCACCATGAATTACCGCATACAATTGTTCATCCAGAAACTCTTCCCCTATTGGGTTTTCATTAAGTGGATCAGAGACAGGGGCTGCTATCCTAGACAAATGATCAGCTACCACATTCTCAACTCCCTTTTTATCCCTAATTTCTAGATCAAATTCTTGGAGAAGAAGAATCCATCTAATAAGTCGAGGTTTGGCATCTTTCTTCGCAAGTAAATACTTAAGTGCGGAGTGATCAGTGTAAACAATGACTTTATTCAAGACAAGGTATGAATGAAACTTATCAAATGCAAAGACTATAGCTAGCAATTCCTTTTCCGTCGTGGCATAATTCAATTGCGCATCATTTAAAGTTCGACTAGCATAGTAAATAGTGTAAAATACCTTATCTTTCCTTTGGCCCAGTACAGCTCCAACTGCTGAATCACTTGCATCACACATAAGCTCAAATGGGAGGTTCCAGTCTGGAGGCGCCATGATGGGTGCAGAGATTAATTTTTCCTTGAGCGTGTGAAAATCCTACAAACACTTATCATCAAAGTTAAATGGGGCATCTTTCACCAACAAACTAGACAATGGTTTAGCGATTTTCGAAAAGTCTAAAATGAAACGCCTGTAAAATCCTGCATGACCAAGAAAGCTCTTAACAGCTTTCACCGAAGATGGTGGTGGAAGCTTTTCAATGACCTCGACTTTAGCTTTATCCACTTCAATCCCCTTGTGAGAGATTTTATGGCCAAGCACAATTCCTTCTTGAACCATAAAATGACACTTTTCACAATTTAACACAAGATTAGTTTCTTCACATCGTTTTAGAACACGTGTTAAATGGTTAAGACATGTATCGAACGAAGTTCTAAAAACTGAAAAGCCATCCATAAAAATTTCTAGGAAGTCCTCGAGCATGTCATGAAAAATAGCCATCATACATCGTTGAAAGGTGGGAGAGGCGTTACATAAGCCAAATGGCATCCGTCTATAAGCAAATGTGCCATAAGGACAAGTGAAAGTGGTTTTCTCTTGATCCTCGGGTGTAATGGCAATTTGATTATAGCCAGAGTAGCCATCTAGAAAGTAATAAAACTCATGCTTGGCTAACCTCTCAAGCATTTGATCAATAAAGGGAAGGGGAAAATGGTCTTTCCGGGTGGCTTCATTTAATTTTCGATAATCAATGCATACTCGCCACCCGGTAACTGTTCGTGTGGGAATTAATTCATTGCTAGCATTGGTAATAACAGTCATACCTCCTTTCTTCGGGACCACTTGAGTTGGACCTACCCAATGCTATCGGAGATAGGATAGATAATATCTGCATCAAGTAGCTTGATCACCTCCTTTTTAACGACTTTTTGCATCATCGGATTGAGTCGTCTTTGCGGTTGGATGGTGGGCTTGTATTCGTCTTCCATGAGGATCTTATGCATACATACCGTTGGACAAATCCCCTTGATATCAGCTATTTTCCAGCCAAAGGCCTTTTTATGGGCTTTTAACACCGTAAGCAGCTTTTCTTCCATAATTTCTGTCAAAGTTGAAGAGATTATAACAGGTAAGAATTTTGAATCTTGTAAATAAGCATACTTAAGATGAGAAGAGAGAGGTTTAAGCTCAAGAACTGGTGGTTCTTCGATGGAGGGCCTTGGTGGCACAGTGATTGGTCTATCCAACACTTCGAAACGAGGTCGAAAACTTCGTCTGTAAGGTGGATTGGCATCTAGAAAAGCAACAGTGTCCCTCAAGTTATCATTTTCCATCGTGTCTTCCCCGGTATTCACAAGACATGCCTCCACTTGGTCGTCATATTGATTTTCCTGAAAGTGTTCGACAATTAGAGTATCAAGTGCATCAATGTGGAAACAAGTAGAATCATTAGATGGTGTTCGCATAGCATGATACACATTGATTGTCACTTGCTCATCTCCCACTTTAAGAGTTAATTGACCATTGGCAATATCAATTAATGCTCGGCTGGTGGCGAGGAATGGTCGACCAAGAATAAGTGGTAGCTCGACATCTTCTTCCATGTCTAGAACTACAAAGTCCACCGGGAAGATAAATTTTTCGACCTTCACTAAGACATCTTCCACTATTCCTCGTGGGTACTTGATGGACCTATCAGCGAGTTGCAACGAGATAGTGGTAGGCTTGGGCTCGCCAAGTCCTAATTTCCTGAAAAGTGACAAAGGCAACAAATTAATACTGGCACCAGAATCGCACAAAACTTTAGAAAAGAAAATAGAACCGATAGTGCAAGGAATTGTAAAGCTCCCGGGATCCTTAAGCTTTTGAGGGATCCTATTTTGCAATATAGCTGAGCATTCTGCCGTAAGGGCTACCGTTTCATGTTCTTCCAACTTTCTCTTGTGAGAAAGGATATCCTTAAGATATTTAGCATAGCTCGGCATTTGCAACAAAGCATCTACAAGAGGAATGCTAATACGCAATTGTTTAAATATATCAAGAAACTTAGCAAATTGCTTATCTAACTTTCTTTTTTGTAATGCAAGTGGAAAAGGAGGCCGTGGTTTGGGCACGGTGAGTTCGGGTGAGGAATGTCCTGAAACAGGGGATGATACCGCGGCGTTCTTTCCAAAGTTGGATGCTGCCATGGTTTCATCCGAACGTTGATGTGTATCCTCCATATTCTCTCCCAATTCTGGATCAACGAGGTTCTTGCCGCTACGAAATGAAACTGCTTGAACTTGTTCCTTAGGATTGTTCTCGGTATCACTGGGTAACGTGCCTTGGGTTCGTTCTGAAAGCATGTTGGCGATTTGCCCAATTTGTGATTAAGGTTCTATTGGATTATTAGATGGATTTAGCCAAGGCGAAATTCCCTAACATACGTACTACCCAATCTCTTGGCATAGCAACCCTACCTTAGTTAACGATTTCCTATATATCTCTATATGAAAACCCGTCTTAACAAAGATGCATTTAAGGTCTAGGAATTCCCCACGTGAATGGAAAGCCACCTAAAGAAACCGAATCTATCTCTAGTCGGTTTAACTATAGGGTATTCAATGTCTATATCTTCCCTAAGTTATTATCTCTCGGTCTCTAACCTAGGCATTTTATCGAACACTTGGTGATCAAACAAGCGAAGCATTGAGCTCAACTATTGAATACATAGCTAAAACCAACATTAATCCAATAAATACCAAAACAACAACAATCAAAATAACATAAACGGCCTAGCCACGACCTTAATCAAATGCGTTTAGCTCATGTTCATGTCACAAATATGGATTTGAATCATACAAGTCATTGTAAAGAGTTGGACAAGTTTATGAAATAAAGATATAACAACTCCCGAATAACCGTGATGAAGTGGATCCCTCAATGAAATCTCCGTCGTCTTGCGAATTCAGGCTTTCAAAGAGACGTTGTGGCCTTCTATCTTCTCTCCAAGGTGTTTCTCTCCTATTTTTCTTGTTTGGCAACTCTCAAGTGTATCCCCTGTGTTTTAACCTAAATGGTCTATTTATAGACCATTTCCGCCGCCTCGAACGCCGCGGCGTTGGTGGTTGAACGCCGTGGCGTTCGCATTCTGCCTCACCATCGCCGCGGTGTTGAATGGTGATCGCCACGGCATTCACTTCTGCAGCTCATCACCGCGGCGTTTGGGGTTGAACGCCGTGGCGTTGCCCTGTTTTTCTCCAAAAGTGCTTCGATGTGCCTTCGTTTCTCGCTCTGTGCCCCGACTGTTAACCTAATCTAACAAGGCAAAGAAAACGGGGTTCAAAGCATCATATGTGATCAAATTATCAACGAAACAATCTAAACCAAGTCAATAAACGGGGGAAAACTAGTGTAAAAATAACATATATCAAGATTTATTTTGTTTAATTAATTTCTTATTTCAATTAATAATATTATATTCAATAAATAAATTAATTAATTAAATAACCAAATTAATTAGATAAATTAATTCATTAATATATTTTACAAGGAAATTAATTAATAATTAATTATTTCATCTAATGAATAATTAATTATTTAATTTATCCAATAAATTAAAACTCTCAGAAGAAATAATAGACATTCCTTTTTCTCCAGTTTTCTTTGTCAATCCTTTAGCGCAACTCTTTAGGTTCGTTTCGTTTGGCAATGAGAGGAAACCAAAGGAAGTGGGTAACACCTAGCCAGTCACGTGGCCCACTTCGTAACCCAAACGAAAACGAATGATAGGATCATTCCGAAACCTTCCAATTGTAAATACCGTATATGTATAAACCCTTTGTTCACGTTCCTCGATCAAGTGAGAGTCATGGTTATATCAAACTCACTGGACTTGACCATATGTATAAATCATAATAAATACGAGATCATTGAGATCGATTTAATGCCAAGCACAATCGTCTCATTTGCTTTGACCAAAGACTTTGATCTCTATTTATCTATAATTACATAGGGTACATACTCATTCACTTATGAGAGAACAAATCTCATATTAGATATCTGCTAAAATTATCACTTGCCCATCAAGTCCGCATTTCGATGTTAACCCCACCAAAGGGTGAATTGGGTCTAACTACTCTAGTGAAAGACTTGACGTCACAAGTACATCTTCAACCTGATACTTCAGGTCAAAGGTTCACATATACCTATTACGCATAATCAGTTTCGTCATTGACAGTCACAGAGTGAAAACCCATGTGACAGAACCGATGCGAGTCGTGTTCGAACATATCAGTTCCACTGACGTGTCTACAATCTTAATCTCCTATCATCTCATGATACCAAACAAGCACTCCCATGTCGGAGCTAAGATTGTACAAGTGTTCAAAGTCTTTATTTGTCCATTAAAGACTTCATATTACTTGCGAACTTATTTTAGTAATCAAGATCGATCTCTCTAATGCCAATCTTCTTATCCCATAGGAAGTAGAGGGATTGCACTGAAAACATGGACAAAACGTTTTACACAACTTATAGATGCAGATAAGAATTAAGTGAAAACTCAATAATGCCTTTTATTTAAGAAGAGTTTAAGTTCAATACATGATATATGCCCTATACATTCTATCCTCTATGGCATCTGAGGGTATAATCCTAACAGAGGCGATTACTCCTATTTCTAGTTTCTCTAGAGTAACCAGGCGGCGATTCTCCCAGATTGAAGTGTCTCGTTCGCATTCTAGGCTCAACTGCTATTAGTTGTGACACTTTTTCTATTAGGACATTATGTTTTTCGATTAACGTCTCCAGCGCAGTAACTACTTGGATTTTTACCATTCTCGAGAAAGCATCACAAGTCTAGTTAAATATCTCTCCTAACTCGGTTACAACTCGAGTAACTTCTCGAGCAAGGCCTTCTTGGGCATTTATAACAATATCTTATACTATTGCCGTAAATATCCGAGCAGATTCTTGAGCCTATGCTCGATATTGATCATTAAATTCCATTTGTTGATCATCTCGAGCCCCCATTAAAGTCTGTTTCGTGACTTTAACAAATTGCTCATACATCTTGTCTGCTCTAATCTTGTGTCTAGACACAGGCTGTGTTTCAAGATCATCATTCGGTTCTTCTCTAGAAGAATCTTCTGACATCTTATAATGAATTTATGGAAGTCAAATTCGACTAACTCCCACTGTGGTCGCCAAAAAATTTGTTTCGAGATTTTAAACAAATCAGAATGAGATGAATCCGAATAGTCGTTTCAAGCCCCATGATAATCTATAACTTGAGATTATCTTTCAACCCCTGCGTTCGACACGCTGGATGGTGGTTCAAGTCTTTAATTAATTTGGTTATTAACTTCGAGTGTAAAGACAATGAATCGAACAACTCAAGTCAAGATAAAATTAACCAATCAAATACTTAAATCTGAAAAAAAGGATAACTTATACCTCCATGAGAGTCTTCGACCGAGGATTATCTCTCAACCCCTGCGTTCGATTCGCTAAACGGTGGTTCAAGTCTTTAACTAAATTCTTAGTTGTTACTTTCGAATACGAGAATAATGAACGAAAAACTCAAGTTAAGATAAAACTACCTATCAAATACCTAAATCTGAAAAAAGATAATTTATAACTCCATGAGAGTCTTCGATCGTGATGATTACAAATAAATTACGGATACAGGCTTTGCAGCCAAATCCCGTCGATTCTTGACAAGCAAATATTACATTATTCTACGGGTACTCCGAATTTATGCTATTAAATTATTCTACGGCTACTCCTAATCTACGCTATGAACTACTCCTAAGACTAGAGCTAATTCTAAGAAAATGAAACTGGAGAAGTTTGTGATTCTGATCCTCCTCCTTCTTCCCCTTCTTGGCCGCAAATATTTCGTCTTTGGGGAACTCACGTTCCTCTTCATCGAGAACCGCCTTCAACTGCTTCTTTCAAATTTCTTATTTTAGCGCTTCTTTCTTGAATGCAGATTATTGTCTTTTCGATTCTTTTCGTCTCCTCCAATTCGATTGTTGGGTTTTTATCAACCCAGCTTACATTTTTGCCATTTTCTGAGTTTATTGGGCTTTATTTTACCTACCTGTGGCCCCAATTTTCTTCTTTTCGAATTTCTACAGTTTGGGCTACTTAGGCTATGTAATTCGAAAACCCAAATTATTTTATAATGTAAACAGACTGATTACGGTATTTCTATATTTAAATCAAAACTAGCTAAGTCACATTTATTACTTTTAATCATTTTCTTGCAAACATTTTTCTGCAACTTCTTTCTTCACTTATATTTGCAAAAACTATCTTATTTACTTTTTTCTCGATCCTAATTATTCCCAACTTATAATCACTCTTCCAAAAGTAATTATGTTTGTAAACACTACTTAAATTTTATATAATATAATCATTCGCATATAGTGGATTTATCTTACCAAATACACATTTGTGGTTGTCTCAAAACTAAGGATATGTATGTTAATGTTTTTTGAAATATGTTTTCATTTTTTGGATCATTAAAACATAAAAATGCACACTCCAAATTAAATCTATATTTATATTTATACTTATACTACTATAAGAGTGTGGATCTTGAAAAGTATTTTTTCCAATTGTGATACTACATTATTGCCCTTAATTGAGTAACTTACTACTAATAATAAATATAAATACTACTATAAAAGTGTGGATCTTGAAAGGTAGTTATTCCAATTGTAATATTATATTATTGCCCTTAAATGAGTAACTTACTACTAAACAATATAAAAATAAGTAAATTAATATCTATTTTCTCCCTAAATAGTAAATACAATTCTTGTATTTAAACAATCACTTGGTGGCAAATCATAACTAATATTACATTATTGCCCTTGAGTAACTTACTACTATAAAAACAAGTACATTAATATCAATTTTCTTCTTAAATATAATTCTTGTATTTAAACGATCACGTAGTAGCAAATCATAACTGACATTAGTTAAGAGTTATTGAAGAGTCATTTGGACATTCCTTATTAATTGTTTTGTATTCTTACTCAATAAATAATAGGGATAATAGCAGACACTCCCCTTAGTTATGGGGTGATATACACTTTGCCCCCCAATTTATTGAAATGGGCGATTTAACCCCTCACTTATCAAAAATGTGCACTTCACTCCTTCGGGCAGTTCGGGCAAATTCAGGCACTTCACTTATCATAAAAATTGGACTTTTGCCCCCTGACTTAAGTGTTTTGTTGCACTTTGCCCCCTGACTTATGTGTTTTTGTAGCACTTTGCCCCCTGACTTATGTGTTTTGTAGCACTTTGCCCCTGCCCGAACTGCCCAAGGGAGTGAAGTGCACATTTTTGATAAATGAGGGAGTAAATCGCACATTTCAATAAGTTGGGGGGCAAAGTGCATATCACCTCATAACTGAAGGGGGTGTCTGCTATTATTCCTAAATAATAATTTGAGTGCATCAATATATATAATATTTTATAGTATATACTTTATAGTAGTATAGATAATTTTATAAATACATAAATATTAACAATAATCAATCAAGTGATGGACATGATTTTTTTTTTTTTTTTTTTTTTTTTGTTTTTTGGTGATAAGTGATGGACCGTAGCTGCATAACGTTGAAAAGTCATAACTAATTACTTGGTTTGTAACAATTTTCCATTTCCTAATAGATTAATCAACTTTTCCACTACCTCTGATGGAAATCCAAAGGTGGTTAACATGGGGCAGTTCTTCTTTAAATACACAACACTTATAGTATACAGTACTCTTGAAGTGCTGAGGTGGTGCTCTATCCCCACACAATGCCGATTTACGGAGGGCGGCGTGAGGCTGAATTTGTGGGTTTGGGTGGTGGGTTTACGACTGCAATTGTGTGATTGGACGGTGGCTTTGGGGGCTGGTTGAGATGGTGGTTGGTTTGAGTCCTGGTTTAGGGATGAAGTGGTTATGAAGGCGGAGGTGGCTGGAATGTGCAGGAAAAGTCCTGGTGATGCGGCTGCGGCGGCAGAACGGTGGTAGTTTCGAGGTTCATATTTGTAAAAATATAGCCAATGATGCCTAGTCTAGTTGGTTAAGGTTGAGGCCCCATAACCAAGAGATTATGAGTTCGACTCCCACTGGATGCATGTGGGTTTTCTCTCTACTTAGATGGTAGTTTAGTTTGTAATAGTTATTAGTCTATGATTGCATTTGCTCATAATGCTTACTTGTAATAGATTCTCTTGTAATTGATACAATATGATGTTGTAATCGCTTCTATCAAAAAAAAAAAATTGTAAAGATATATATATATATATACACACACACTTATATACATAATAATATTATTAATATATATTTTTAAATATCTTTTATATTTTTAACATATTGAAAATTGTATATTTAATAAAAATATAATATATTTAATGTGAATCGTTGATCTGTATCAAGATCTACGGTTGTTATAAATTGAATTTGGTAAACTACTAATAATTAGTGGTGACCGTTGATTTTAGGAGATCAGATCCAACAGTTGGTAAATCAAGGGCAAAATTGACCCAGTCGCATAAAAGGCAAGTGGCACGTGGTGGTGTTAAATTGCTTCTTTATTTTTATCATAGGTTTTTTTTTTTTTAATCATAAGTGACGGGTAGATAATAAGGCTTTTCACATAAGGTTGTATGTATTTTGCCCTTTATATATTAATTATTGGATGAAAGAGGAAGTACTTATAATTTAATATGAAAGTAACATGAAAATATTCACAATAGAATTACTATTTTCTCGCTACTGCAATCGTATTATAATTAAATTGACTTACAGCTATACAAACTATCAAAGTAAACAATATTGGGGGATGTCAATTATGTTTTTTATAATAATGAAACATGCACTTTAGAAGCATCCATAATAATTTTACTTAAAAAAGATAATCCAAGTGAACTACGCTTTTTAAGATAAAAGCAGTGATTCATCTAAAAACGTATAAAAACGCAAAACATTGGGATGGGTTACTGTTTTTACCCTTCTTTTTTTTTTTGGCTAAATTGTTCAAAGTGATAAGATTTTATGTGTCTTACCTCCTATTCGCGATAAGCAATCAAGTTTTTTTATTGTTATTTGTAGCACAAAATTTGTATTAAAAGATAGTATGTACATGTGCAATGCATGTATTTTTTACTAGCTCTATAAAATATACTCGGATTTTAAATCTTACAACACATTTTCCAATAAAACAACCAATCATTTTATCATTTTATCATTTCAATCACTTCCAATCTTTTATCATTAGTTACACTATCTCACTATCGGATAAATCTATGTTGGACCGGGTGTAATGGAGCTAGTGCCCATTACACCATACATTTGTGTTGGGATGTGTGAATTTTATTATCCCAACACAAATGTGTGGTGTAATGGGCACCGGCTCCATTACACCGGGTCTACCATAGAATCACCCCTCACTATCTAACACATTCTCTTTTTTACTTTATCATCTTTTATATAAAAAATTTATATTCAGCTTTTCCACCATCATCATTAATTACAGTATCTCACTAATCATTTCATATATTAAATACTAATAAAAATTAATTTTATATCGCATCTACATTACTTTTAATCATTTTCTAAAAATGCATCCAAACAAACAAATAAAGTCATTATGGTGGTCCCAAGTGGCATACGAAAGGGTTTAGAAGGGGGGGGGGGTTGAATAGACCCTGAAGTCTTTTTCGACTTCACAAAAATTTTCGTATCACTTTAGAAATTTGAACGCTTGGAAAGCTGAGCGCTTGGGTCAGACGCTTCAGAGTAGTTAACTTAGACTTAGTGATTTCAGCAGTTTACCAAAGTAGGGCAACGCTTTAGATCACTTAATCAGGGTTAGCACAGCGGAAATAATTTTTATCGTTCTTTTAGATAATTTAATCGCTTTGCAATTTTATTTGTCTTTTTTTAGAATAATATAATGTGATGAATATAAGACAATAAAATATAAATGACACAATAAATTGTAAGGTTCATTGGGTGATGTAATCCCAGCTACGTCCTTCTTCTCCTATTTCACTTGGAGGAATTACTATGATGATTATCAAAGAATCACACAGAAACTTCTACAAAATAGTAAAGGATGAAAAAGATCTTGGGCTCCTTGATCACACAGACTTCAGCACCAATGAAGATCGTCTTCTTCAAGCTTCTCTCACTCAGAAATACTGCCTGAAAGGTTTCAACAACTTTTCTCACTCAGATGAAAGATTGAGGTTTGTCACTAGGGTTTGTTTGTTTTAGAGAAGATCAAACAACTTGGAATATCTCAGTTGGAGTTTGAATTTCTTCTTTGGAAGATATTTGAGATATTTGTGACTGTCTGGAATGTAGATAGAAAGCTTGAAAAGTTTTGGCTATGGGGTTTCTAAGCTTTTTCCAGAAAGAATGTACGTAAGATTTTTTTGGCTATAATTTCTCGTATATTCTTGTTGTTATATATTGGGTTTTTCTGGAGCAAGGTATTTATAGGCAATTTCTTGGGATCTATCCGTTGGACACATGTAGAAGCGTGCCTTTCACGTGGCGCGTGATCATACCTAAAGTCTGACATTCCTGGAAATTTGTTGAATCCGATTGGACGGGAGCAGCTAAAACTCTGAAATTTCTGACAGTCTGGTCAAAAGGTGGCTTGTCCACAAGTCATAGTAGCTTATCACATTTAATGCTCTTATCATGCATTTAATGCATTTGAATTTATTTCCCGTTGGAAATAAATGTCCGTTGAATGATTGCATTTAAGTCCTTCATGACTTGAGGATTTATTTCAGGTGAATCTTACATCCATCGCTTGAGACAATTTGAGCGCTTGATCCATGTATCTTGAAATAGGTTCCTTTAGCGTTTGACGAACGCTAAGAGACAAATCTTCATCTCTGGTTGACTTCAGACGCTGGTCTTCAATTTTTTCTCTAATAGACTCACCTAGAACTCTACTAGCGGTTCAGTTACTAAGACTTAGTCTAAAATCTACAAAGATAAAGACTTACAAGCCTAAACAAAATTACAAACTTTCAAACACTTCAACAATAATCTAAGGAAAGCATAAACTTACATTTTATTTGGGGTCTAACAATGAATCCTATCTTGTCATCATCAAAACATCTAACATGAAATTTCCTAACACACTATTTTTACACGAATTTCTATGATACACACTTCCAAAAAAACTAATAATTCATTTTTGAAAACACAACCATACGAAGCCTAAACTTTTTGTATATGCATATTTATTTTTGTTTTTGCTTCTTTGGATTTTCAAGATATCCTAGGTTCGACTGCACGAAATTCTTTTGAGATAGTATTAGCTGTGATTTTGTAGACTTGAGCTGAGAAAGTTCTTTACATATATAAACACCAAACTCAAGACGTGTTATGTTTACGTGACCAATGCTCGTGCGGCTCTCACCCATTGATTTTTTATATAAGAAAATGTTACATACCACCATTTTTTTATTTTCATACATTGTCCGATCCTAATTGGAAAATCATGGCTATGTTTGTTTCTATTTTGAAAGGTGTTTTTGGTAAAACATTTTATTGGGAGTTATGTATTTTGGTGAAAAACTGTTTGGATTAGCTATTTTGAAGTAATATTTGAATGGTTTTTTGGTGAAAATATATTTGGTTTTATTTTTAGAGGGAATAAAAATCACTGTAGCAATCAAATCATATAAGTTTTTATTTGAAAAAGTAATGTTAATAATTGGCTAATGATAGAAAAATATATTATATTATAAATTTTAAATGATTATAATATATATAATAATAATAATAATATTATATGTATATATTTATGTATTGATAATTTATAATATTAAGTGCATATTACGTATATAATATCTATATTTACATATACATAGGCAAAAAATTTAATATGTATGTGTATACTATAATATGTGCATCAGTATATAATTATATATACATACATAAAACGTCAACATAGATATTAGTATTATTCACAATATATATACATATATATATGATACATATAAATAATATATATACATAATATATAATATATGTGTATATTATATGTACACGCCTACTTTATATACCTATTATACATAAGAATATATGAATATAATACATTATATATGTGTGCGTGTGTGTGTGTGTGTGTGTGTGAGAGAGAGAGAGAGAGAGAGAGAGAGAGAGAGAGAGAGGGTCTCTCTCTAACCCCCAAAATAGGGACAAGCTGTTTTGGGGGTGTTTGGTCAAATATGGATTTCCATGTTTGGCCAAATTGTTCTAGTCCAAATAAGTTTTGGGTTGGATTTTTAGCCAAAACCTAGCCCAAAATAAAAAGAAAGAAAGCCCATATTATTTGAATTGATTTGTGCATTCAAACAAAACACAAGTCGGTTACAATTGGATTTTTTTATGGTGGATCAGGAGTGTTACTTCTTGTATCTATTAATCTATTTCTTTCATACATTGAGGTGTATTGTGTGTGGACCCCACACACAATTGTGTAAAAGAGATAGACACATTAGTACACCTTAAAATAACACTTCCAATGTACCATAGAATTATCCGTCACAATATTTCTTTTAGGCACTAACCATCAATGAGGTATGTTGATGTAATGTAATTACAAAAAAACTCACTTATTTTTCTAGATACACCCATGGTTCGCCGTAACGGTCGCGGTGTTCGTCGCGGAGGCCACCGTTCCAATTCCATGGCACCGTCGCGGAACGGTCGCGGACGTTCCACAATTTTTTGGCTTAAATTGCTCAAAAATTATAAAAAAAATATCCTAAAAAACTTTATAATTAGTAAATATTGTATGAATGTCTATCTTTATTAATTGGAAGATTTTGAACAACAAAGGCTAATAAAACGGAATGCAATTTGACTTATAACTCTGAAATAGAATTATATAATGGAAAAGAAACTGTAGAATGGATTTTTTGTGGGTTATAATTAAATTCTTGTTTATTTAGAAGAATTTATTTGGTTTTGGCGTGGGAAGGTTCATAGGAATTTTCTATACTTGTAGCAGTGTACAATAAGGATTCAGCATTAACACGTGTCGAGCACCTGCTATATATATATATATATATATATATATATAATCCTTTCCACTTTATCTCTGCCAGTATAGAATGAATTATGAAGGTAAAAGGCCTCATTTTCAGCCTTTTGTCCGCCATTTTCAGCCTTTTACCTCCACCTTTGACCGCCATTTTCAGCCTTTGACCGCTACTTTCAGCCTCTGCATCTCTCCGGAACGCCGTTCCGTGGCCGAGAAACGCCGGAACAGCCGCTCCAAAGCCGCATCTCGGCCATATCGCCGCTTTTCGGCCGTTTTGGAACGGTCCACATACAAAACCGAAATGCCCGTGAATTTTGGAACGGCGGGGGCCGTTCCCGTTCCGGAACGGCCGTTCCAGCCGCGAAAGCGGCGTTCCGGCGAACCATGGATACACCTCTCTCTCCAACCATGTTATTTGAATTGATTTGTGCATTCAAACAAAACACAAGCCGGTCACATTATTTCTTTTAGGTAATAACCATCAATATCAATATGGTGATGTAATGTAATAACAAAAAAATCACTCTTATTTTTCTAGATACATGCACCTCTCTCCCTCGATGTATGTGTTCGGTTTATTGATGGGTCCTCCAACGACTTTCTATACGAAAACGTCTCATTTTACCTTAAGATGTTTGAATTAAATTTGTGGGGACAACAATACCGTTGGGGCTAATTGTAATTGTAATACTTTAGATCATTTTTGCAAAATAATTTATAAATTTGAAAAACTAGAAATTAAAAATTCAAAGTCAAAAATTATAATTATTCAAATAAAATTATAAAATAAATTCAGAAAATATTTATTTAAAAAAAGAAAAACCACAAAAAAGTCTTCCACCAACCTTTGTTGAATAAGAGGAGTGGGCGTCGCCGCCAAACTCTCGCTTCCCCTTATCCCACCTCCACCGGAACACTGCCGCCCTTACCAGAGGAATTCAAGTGTCACCGCATCCCTACCGCCCTTCCTGAGAAGTTGAAGAGGCACCACCCTAGTCAAGCGGTGGTGGGTGGAGTGAACGGCGGTGGGGAGGAAGAGGGAGGGTGGCGGGCGTGGGGTTGGGGTTGGGGGTTCCTTTTCTTTTTTCAATTTTTCACTTTTAAAGTGAAAAACCTTTGATCCGTTAGATTAACTTTAGATCAATGGTTTAGGATATCCATAAGAAGAGTGAAAGATTTTTTCACATTTTTGTCAACTTTTTTGCATGAGCAACAATGTAATTACCATCAAGGACGGAGCAAGGGGCTGCTTTTTGAAAAAGAAAAAAAAAAAGATCCCTCTAAAAAAATTTGAAATTTGACATTTTGCCTCCCAAAAACCTTAAATGTTTTTCTCGTTCTCTTTTTTTATTTATTTTTTTTTATTTTTTTTTGTATTCGCCCCGAGCTCCAAATTCTAGCTCTGTCACTAATTACCATACAAGTGTGTAATGTACTTATTGAACCATAACCACTGCTCGAAGAGCAAGTTTCGTTATTGCAATTTTACCTAAATGTCAAAAAGACTGAAGCTCGTTTATCATAAATGAGATTCTCATTATGAGAATAATTCAAGAAATACTGTCATAAACATATTCGCTTTGTTGTAATCAAGGTATTAAATATCGGTATCGGTGTCGATATTGGGGTAATAAATTTACGGAAATTTCAATGGAAATTTCGGGGATATTCAAATTTAGATTTCGATTTTAAAGAAATTATGGAAATTTACAATGAAACTTTGTGTAACATTAAATATCATAATTATGCATTTATAACATTCCATGTATAATATATGGATAATGAATCTTGTTGAATAGAATGACTAATACCAGCCATGAAAAATATGAAATAATGGTAATAAATAATAATCAAATGTCATCACAATTTCATTAAAATAAAGTGTACCACTATTTTAGTAAATATCATTATTCAAAACCACATCAAGCTTGTAAGGGGATTTTTATTAGATCTTATTTAACTAATTTTTGTGTTCAAACTCAGATTTTTATTAACTTATTACCTAATATCACTTTCAAATTTATATTTAAATTTATTGTTTATTGGTTTACATATTTGGTCATTTATTATCTTTTCTTTTAATATGAATTATCATTTAACCTATTTTTTAACTATAATATTAAACAAAATATTATTTTAAATTTCAGAAAATTTTGGGTTTCGATCAAAATTTTGGATTTTGGCCAAAATTTCGATGAATATTTGACAAAAATATTTTAAATTTCGGGTTTCAACAAAACTTTCGAGAAATTTCGAATTTCGGTCGAACTTGGATCGAAGGTTCGATTTCGTTTCAGAACCCCTCGAAATTCGAAATTCGGTGTTTCGACCGAAATCATACTAGAGTATCATTGATGATAATGGAGTCCAAATTGAGCATGGTAAATGCGACACTTTGCACGTTCTGTTGTAAATATTTTCAATTTTCATGTAATTAAGAGAATGTCAATTTTCATATTATCATTTAATAAAAATGATGCATATATATTATAATTTAAAAGCATAAGAAAGTAAGAAACGGCTGGCCTGTAGGAGTCACGCCACTTGACGCTATCCTAAGATCGTGATGGCCTCCCCTCGTGCAGATACTGTCGGCTCATCACCACCCCAAGATAAAACCCAAGAAGGCCACGCTGGTGTTCTCTTTGTGAGCACGTTCACAAGAGAACTTTGTGAACAAGACTTTATCATAGTTGCCTAATAGTATAGAAAATATAAAATGCAAGATGATGTATGCTTATGTTGTTGTGTATTCTAATTAAGACCTAGAACCTATTTATAGTGTAGGATGCAAGATGTAACTTCTAAATTAAAAGCACAATTCAATGTGGGGTTTATGGTCAAAGAATGTTACAAAGTTTTAAAGAAAATAAAGATGATTTTGATGTTTTAAAACTTCAAATTGTAACAATCCCCCACAAGGTTTAAAACTTCAAAATGATATATAAAATATATATAAAAGGGCAACTAAATACCATGCAATGGGTGCAGGTGCCTTCCGGGCTTGAACCTACACTTAGTGTTGATGATTTCCATTTGAGGGAGCCATAATGGACTACGCCTGGAATTAGGTCGCTTGGCCAAACTTCAATACATCACACACACACAGTATCGACATCGGTCTCAGTTCGCGGGTTAGCGCATTAAAGGCCCTGCGCTCTAATCTTGATTCTCGTGAGGTCTCTAGGGTTAGCCCAACCCATAGCCACGGCCTATGTATGACAACTTTCACTTAGGTGAAACCTCCAAGGGTACGTGTGAACTCTACCCCGCGGATTATTTCCCGCCTTGGTCTCATTAAGGATCAAAGCCAACCATAACATCACACTACAAAAGCACTATCACCATAGGGATGGGAAGGAGACACTCTCCTCATAAATTAGTGCTAAATGAGTCACGCATTACAGGTTGTTCCTACCCATTGAACCTTCTTCATGGGGTCTCCAATCACAAAGGTTGGGTTACTCCCGGAGGTGACTCCCTTGTGGGCTTATGCCCATCCCCCTCGATGATTACGGATCTAGCCTTTATGTTAGTCCATATATGCTCGCAGCATATAAATTATATAATGATTCTCTTTTCTTTTCTCTTTTATCTTTGCACATGCACGTGTTATAATATATATTTTTACAAATAACCAATAAAGGTTAATTAGCAATTCCAATGTTTAGTAGTGTGAAATTATATATTTTCATCACAATCATTTTATTTATTTTCCCAAATAACATTTTATAAAACTTCACCTTGAATTTTATAAGTCAGTCTTCTTAGTAAAATTCGCACATTTACTAACTCGTAGTATTTGGTCAAATTTCATATTTTTATCATAGAGACCAAAGAATTTAAAACCCCAATAATAAGACGGGTTAAGTAAAAGACACATTAAATGATATAAGACCAAATTTAATTGCAAAATACTTGATATACTCATCCATCAAGCTAACCCCCACATTTCACTAGATATATCCAATGTTTTAGGACTTAACCAATTGTATATAGTGTTTACACTTCTAATAATTAATTAATTTTTTTTATAACAACATTGTAGTTCTTGTTTAAAACAAAAATATCAATTTTTTTTTTTTAATAAAATTTGTATTATTAAGTTTGGAAATAACATTATGTCGCATAATAGAATTTCAAAAGATAATAAGAAAGTTTCAAGCTTTTCATATATATACATATATATATATATATTTATTTTTAAATAGAGATATTCACACTAAATTCAAAATCACTATATCATATGTTAGGAAAAAGTTTTGGAAACACACTTATCAACGATCTTTTGAAAATGAAATAATGAAACAAATCAATAATTCATGTAAATATAGCTCAAAAAGTAGGATTTAGTATAAAATTATTTTTCAACATATTCACAAAATATAAAAGTTTGTATGGTATATATTGGTACTCTAGGACTCCAACCAAAATATATCTTAATACCATAATTGTTTTTTTTTTAATTGAAAAATAAATTGAATTTAATAATCAAATATTCAGATTTCTAAATCATTTTGTCTAACCACAAAACATTTAAAAGTATAAATATTGGGAGCTTGCTTTGATCCAACCATAATATGGACATTATTAATGTAAAAATTATTTGTAGTTACTATCACAGGTTTTTTTTTTTTTTTTTTCATTTGCAAATTAAGTTAATATCTAACAACTTGTACTCATATGATGTATGTACAACTTTCAAAATACTACATTTTCTCAATTTATCACAATCTCAATAATTGCGTCTTTCACTTATTTCTAACACAATCTTTCCAAAGAAAATAAATGTTGTTTGATCACACAATTTCGTATTAAAAATCACAAAATATTTAACATGAAAGAGAACATACCTCAAATTTTCAAATATGTCTAACGTTGCCAAAGTTTCGAGCTTTAGAGTAGCATAAATTTGTCACGCTTTCCAAATTCCAAGTCAACTCATTAGATTTTATGCCCCATGGAATAAAATATGTTAAAAGCAATTTAATATGTTCAATATGAAAATCAAAATATGATCATACGTCTCATGAACATATATTTTATTCTAAAATTATTCATGTATGTTTTTTTCCCAATAAACTCTAAAGCACCATTGTCACTTCACCCGTTGCCACATAAAATCACTATAGCAACAATTTTATATATAAATTTTTCTTTAAAGAGAGGTTCTATAAAGCGGGAACAACAAATTTGAGTATTTTGAAAATTGTATGTTTAGAGAAAATTTAAAGTTATGTACTAAAGACAATGTAATGCTTTGAAAATAAAATTTATGCTTAAAATAATCTTTTAAGTACCACTCTACTCATGCTGAGGTCATTAGATTGGCCATATCACCATGTATACAAAGTCCAAGAAATTTAAAAATATCGAGAGATGTGTCTCCTATATGATTAGGAGTCTATTATACTAATCATGACTTTTCCAAAGTTTTCAAATATGTCATTCATAGCACATAACAAAATAGTTAAACAATTTCTTTCTATAAGAGTAATTATGAAATTCTCATTATAGAATTTTCATACTATAATTTGGATAGAAGAAACATACACCTCAAAATTTCATTAAAATATATTTTTCAAACTTTTGAAAGGAAATCAAAATTTAACTCACCATAATTGTCCACTGAGATGCTTTTCAAATTCCTCACAACGAAATAAAAGGTTTTACGAATGGAAATGACATGGGCCAATGACATACTATTCTTGTTATCAATTTCCTTAGGCATTGTCTTTGGACAAATCCAAATATACTTAATTAGATTAAAAAGTTATATATAAATGATTTTGTACTCGAAAATCATATGTTAGTCATCGAATTTTTTTTTTTTTTAAACACAATTGGGTGTCAATAATCATGCAACGTGAATATATAAAATTTTCACTTGGATATACTATATTAAATATAGTTACCCCAAAATCATAAAAGAAGACGAGTAAGCACACATGCACGTAGAAGAAAATATTACTTAATCAACATGCTTATTCTAAGGATATAAGATACTATGACGTAATAACAAGAAACTATATTATTCCCTTCTAAAACCGTTATGAATGTGACTAACATTGTAGAAAATTAAAAGTTGTCAAAAATTAATATACATCACCATTTAAAGAGAATATCAAATGATTTTTTAATTTCCTCTCTTTATATCTCTGTCTCTACCTTTTCTTCTTATTTTCTAGAATAAGAAACAAGTGAATAATTTAATGACATTTTTATATTATGGAAATGTAACTTCCAAAGAATTCATTATTATTAATAGCTAGCATTTTAATTTCACTTATTATTATCAAAATCAACTAGCCGTTGGGATATTATATACTAGAATTCACAAAATAAGTGTTTGCTCATATAATAGATTTAAAACGTATTTCGTCTGATATGAAATTAAAAGAACATTCAAATTATTGCCAGGCAATTAAAATTTCCTTCACTCATATTCATTGGAATCAACCACCATCAATCTCAATTTTCACATAACAAAATAAGCAGCATGAAATTCACTTTTTTTTAAGTAAATTAAGTAATTACCTTGAAATTAAATTTTGTACTAAAAGAATTTACTTTATTATGGACTAATATGTCTCTGAAAATCTTAATGCAATATTCGAAACTTCCGGTTCAGTTTTCAAATAGTAATATATATTAAGTTATACTTCTATATAGGATTGATGAAATAAATAGAGTCAATAATCAACAAAATAATAGCAGTAAAGCATACTGTTCATTAGTATTTTCTCTTAAAACAGACACATAGTACTTTGAATAAGCCGGTCCCACAAATCAGGCAGTAAGTTTGTTTTCTGATAAAGTTGTCCTTTTATGCTAAAACTACACTAATCTTTACATTCGAGAATATCTTCTAATTATTCCAAAAGAATTTTCTTTCTACTACAAAGTGTAATAGTTCCCAGAAACTTAATCTTATGCTTGAAATTCAGCTTCTTCTTCTTCTTCCTTTTTTTTTTTTTTTTTTTTTAAATTGTGTATGAAATTTTTATTTCTTAACAAACAAGAGCAGCAGTTTCCTTTTGAAACCAAAATATTAATTTTCTTGGCAATCCTTGATTATCTATTCCTAAGCACCTTGCTGTTATGATGCTGGAAAATCGACTAGTTTTATTAAGATGTAAACAGTGAAATTTCTTATATGTTTATTGCAATATGCTAAAGCAAATAAGACATTATTAATGCATATATAAATAAAAAGGATGAAATATAACATATTATATATTGGTTTGGCAGAAGATGGAATATCAAAGTTTCTGAAATTCTAGTTAACCATATATTTATGTGGAGAGACAATAGATTTAAGTTGTGACAATCAAATAAACATACAGAACGTATTTAATTTGTGACAATCAAATAAACATACAGAACGTATTTCTATTGATCATTACAATGAGCAGATTAAATATACAGACAGGAAAATAAACACAGTATGTACAATTTCAGATATGTAGTTCTTAACATAAAACAGTTGTGATCACGATCTTAGATTGTTGTAAATATTTTCAATTTTCATGCAATTAAGAGAATGTCAATTTTCATATTATCATTTAATAAAAATGATGCATATATATTATAATTTAAAAGCATAAGAAAGTAAGAAACGGCTGGCCTGTAGGAGTCACGCCACTTGACGCTGTCCTAAGATCGTGATGGCCTCCCCTCGTGCAGGTATTGTCGGCTCATCACCACCCCAAGATAAAACCCAAGAAGGCCACGCCGGTGTTCTCTTTGTGAGCACGTTCACAAGAGAACTTTGTGAACAAGACTTTATCATAGTTGCCTAATAGTATGGAAAATATAAAATGCAAGATGATGTATGCTTATGTTGCTGTGTATTCTAATTAAGACCTAGAACCTATTTATAGTGTAGGATGCAAGATGTAACTTCTAAATTAAAAGCACAATTCAATGTGGGGTTTATGGTCAAAGAATGTTACAAAGTTTTAAAGAAAATAAAGATGATTTTGATGTTTTAAAACTTCAAATTGTAACACGTTCTAATTTGCACGAGATATGAGATGCTATAGTTTATTCAGTTATTTGGAAAATGTTGAGTGATAATATGAGCTGTTAGGTTATAAGTACGATATAGTACGATATATATATGTTTGCGGTAAAAATTGGAGAATAGCTTCAATAACAACTTTTGACATATTTTGTATTTAATACTTTTTTTGTTAATAGTGAATTTTTTTTATTCTCTCCCATAGACGTAGGCAATTGTTTAACCACATAAAAATAATATTTGACACATTTTTCATAACTAATCAAATAAAATATAATTTTAAAACTAAAATGGAAAATAATCCTAATATTAAATAAAATATAACATAAAAAGCCTAAAAGGTATGGTTGACCAATATCAATTTTAACATTTCAAATGAGCAATCATCGTTATATTTCATCAATAATATCCAATTTTATGGAAATCAACTATAAAAAAGATACTTATCATATAGAAGTGAAGAGACGAGAAAGGGTTAATGTGATTTGAACAAATCATGGGTGATGAAAATCTGTAAAATTATAACAAGAATTTTAACTTAAAATTTTGACTATATAGCCTATTGGAATGTTCAACAGAGTCAATTGTTCTATTATGTGAGTTTGAGCTAGTTTGTGTGTTAGAAATGTGAATTAATTTTGGTTTTTGTTATTTTTGAGGGGACGAAAGTACAAATTTTTAAAAATTTATATCTGAAAATTAAAAAATGAAAAAATTGAGGAGGGCGGTGGCACCCCCGGCTCCATCCCTGGACACATGCCTTTTAATTTTGATCATTTTGCTTAATTTGAATTTAGGATCTTAAGACATATAACAACAATTCAGATTCGACAAAATCGAGAGAGACTAGACTTTTTCATAAGGGTTTATTGCAAATTACCCCTGTATTAGTTCGAAATCGCTAAGAACCCCCTGTGTTAAATCAATATACAAAAACACCCTTCTGTTAATGTAAACCATACAAAAACTACTCTTTTCGTTAGAAAATTGATCAAAATATAGCCCTTAAACCACCCCTATACCTTTGCTATGTCTGCGTGGGTTGAAATTCACTACAAAACAAAAATATATGGATGCTTTAAAGGCTACATTTTGATCAATTTCCTAACGAAAAAGTGGTTTTCGCATGGTTTACATTAATAAAAGGAGATTTTTGCATATTGATTTAACACAGGAGTTTTTTAGTGATTTCGAACTAACAAAGGTTTAATTTGCAATAAACCCTTTTCATAATATACGCCAACATCAAACAAGTCTTGTCTAATCGAATTCCCACCATTTTCACTCTTTCTTTTGGAAGAAAACTCTCAACACTAAAAAAGTGAGAAAAGAAAATGACATAGACCAGTGACTCACTACTCCTATAAATAAAGAAATCATATTTTTGATGTCGGCAGCTTAGTCACTTTCGTTACATCAAAACAAAAGGAATATAACAGCCAATTAATAAAATAATAATTGTTTTATGTCAATATTGCAATGATGATCCTACGTAAAATAATTCAAACACGGAACCTTTGTCTTACTTGAAGTTGTTCATAAAATACTATTTATATATCATGCGTATACTTCAATTTCTTTTGGTCTTGGTAACACAAGGGGAAATTTAAATAAATAATACAAAAATAAATAAAAATTATTTAAATAATACAAGTTTAATTGGAGATCAAAAAATAACATATTTTGCGCTCGGGCAACACGGAATCGCCTATTTCGTTCTCTTTGGATGTGAACAACCAGATGAGTGATGAAGTTAACGTAAGGTTGAGACGGCCAACTAGGACGGGGCACCTCCCACAGTGTGGCACAGGGGGACATCATGGCACAAGGCCACATGCGTAGTTTAGTTTCTTGGTTTGTATTTTAGTCAAAAACTGTCTTTTTTTTTTGCCTTGTTGTATTTGTTGACCCGGAGATCGAAACGAGCCAATTCTTGCTGTTTTACGAAGTTTATATGTAAATTTACAATTTTTATGTTCAAGTCGAAACCCAAAATGCATGAAAAAAGGAGAAAAATGAGCAGGAAACAAAGAAAAAATCATTATTTGTTAAAAAAAATTGCTATTTTTTTTTGCCTTGTCGTATTTGTTGACTTGGGCATTGAAACGAGCCAATTCTTGTTGTCTTACAAAGTTTATATGTAAATCTACAATTTTCATGTTCAAGTCAAAACCCGAAAATGCACGAAAAGGGGAGAAAAATGAGCCGGAAACAAAGAAACAGTCATTATTTGTTAAGAAAAAATTGCTATTTTTTTTTGCCTTGTCGTATTTGTTGACTTGGGCATCGAAACGAGCCAATTCTTGTTGTTTTACGAAGTTTATATGTAAATCTACAATTTTTATGTTCAAGTCGATACCCGAAAATGCACGAAAAATGAGCCGAAAACAAAGAAAAAGTCTTTATTTATTCAAAAAAAAAAAGAAGAAAAAATACAAGAAGGAAAAAACAAGGAAAAATTCACCGTCTGGGCTACCAGTTCATCTCATTGGGAATTCGGGTACTCTTATATCGGCCTACCCTTGGTTGCTTCCTCAGATCAGGATCATGGACCAACTCAAAATTGGGAATATACCAATGATATTTGTCATGCAACGGATAGAACCTCCCTTGATATGTTTTCAAATACTCATTGACGAGGTAATATTTTTCAACCAATGAAGATGACCTAATGTTTAATTTACTGCATAGCTTAATCGCATGTGAGCATGGAATTCGATGAAGCGTTCATTTTTCACAAGAGCAATATTTATCTTTGATTTGGACGACATAAGTATGATTACCGGACCCAATTTGTCGGGATGTTTTAACTTGACCATATTTTTGAGTCCAAGAAAAAACTGCTACGTTGTGGTGTTGGGATTTTTTGGTCCATTCATTGTACATGGCATATGCATATGTTGTCATAGGTTGTTCTCTCATTGCCGAGAATTTTAAATAAATAATACAAAAATAAATAAAAATTAAGAAAATAATACAAGAAAAATTCGGAATCAGAAAATAGCACATTCTGCGCGCGGACAGCGCGAAATTTGCAGATTCCGCGCTGCCCGAGTGCAGAATATAATTAAACCTTTTCTTATATATATATATCTGCCCATTCCGTACTGCCCGAGCGCGGAATGGGCATAAATATATTTTTTTATTGCATTCCGCTGTCCTTGAGAGCAGAATGCAATATATATTAAATCATGTTTTTTCCCTTATTTCCCACTCATTTTTCTTTTTTTTCCCGTACATTTTTGAGTTTCGACTTGAACATATAAATTATAGACTTTCATATTAGCTTTGTAACCACATAAGAATGGACTCATTTCGATACCTGGGTGAAGGAACATGACAAGTAAAAAATGACACATTAGAGCAATTTTTTAAAGAAAATAATAACTTTGTTTATGTTTCCGGTTCATTTTTCTCCCTTTTTCATTCATTTTTGAGTTGAACGCATAAATTGTAGATTTTCATATAAACTTTGTAACCACACAAGAATGGACTCATTCCGATACCCGAGTGAAGGAATATGACAAGTCAAAAAGGACACATTAGAGCAATTTTCTTAAAAAAATAATAACTTTGTCTATGTTTCCTGCTAATTTTTCTCCCTTTTTCGTTCATTTTTGAGTTTTGATTTGAACACATAAATTGTAGATTTTTATATAAACTTTATAACGCACAAGAATGGACTCATTTCGATGCCTGGGTGAAGGAATACGGCAAGTAAAAAGAAAATATTAGAGCAATATGCTTTTTTCCTTGTCGTATTCCTTCACCTAGGCATCGAAATGACTCAATTCTTGTGCGGTTACAAAGTTTATATGAAGAACTACAATTTATGTGTTCAAGTCGAAACTAAAAAATGAACGAAAAAGGAAGAAAAATGAGCCAGAAACATAGACAAAGTTATTATTTTAAAAAAAAATTGCTCTAATGTGTCCTTTTTTATTTGTCATATTCCTTCACTCGGGTATCGGAATGATTTCATTCTTGTGTATTACAAAGTTTATATGAAAATCTACAATTTATGTGTTCAAATCAAAACTCAAAAATGAACGAAAAAGGGAGAAAAATGAGCCAAAAATATAGACAAATTTATTGTTTTCTTTAAAAAATTGCTCTAATGTGTCATTTTTTACTTGTCATATTCCTTCACTCAGGTATCGAAATGAGTCCATTCTTGTGTGGTTACAAAATTTATATGAAAGTTTATAATTTATATGTTCAAGTCAAAACTAAAAAATGCACGAAAAGAGAGGAAAAATGAGCAGAAACTAAGGAAAAAAACATGATTTAATTAATATATTGCATTCTGCTATCAAGGACATCGGAATGCAATAAAAAAAACATATTTATGCCAATTCTGCGCTCAGGCAGCACGAAATGGGCAGATATACATATAAAAAAATTAATTACATTCCGCGATCGAGCAGCGCGAAATCTGCCCATTCCGCGCTGCCCGGGCGCGGAATGTGCTATTTTCTGATTCCAAAATTTTCTTAATTTTTATTTATTTTTGTATTATTTTTTTAATATTCCCCCGCAATCGATTAGCAAAATATTCTACAGTACGATAGAATGTGCACTCAACAATAGCTTGTGGTGGAAGATGTCGCGTACCTTTCAACACATTATTTAAGCTTTCTCCCATGTTCGTCGTCATAATACCTTCGCGCATCCCTCCATCATATGTCAGTGTTCACTTTTCTTGTGGGATGCCTTTCAAATAATTGAACGCAGCCACATCCTTTTTACCAATAGCTTCCATTGCATTGTCAAATTTCCGGACGTTATGTGCCATACCTGCCTCATAACATATTTCCTTCATAACTTTGTTTTTAAATTGCCTGTTAAATTTTGAAATCACATGTGGCAGGCAAAATCTATGAGCTCTAAGAGGAGGGGAAAACTCGTGTAGATACCGAGTAGCATTTAATAAGTCATTGTGACGATCAGAAATAAGGCAAACACCTTCACCACTAGGAACAAAATGTTTGCTTACCAAATTCAGAAATCATAACCAAGACTCATTCGATTCATTGTCAACAATTGCAAATGCAAGAGGCAAAATATTCTGATTTCCATCCATTGTTGATGCAATCAACAACTTAGCCTTGTGGTGTGTGTACAAATGAGTCCCGTCAACACATATGACTCTGCGACAAAGTCGGAATCCATCTACACTTGGCATGAACGCCCAAAACAGAAATTTCAGCATTTTTGGATTTTGATTGTGTTTTTTGTGTTGCCATTCAACAACCTTGCCCGGATTCCACTTCTGGATAGCTTCCAAAAATGCGGGCAACCATGTAACGGAATTCTCCCAAGTTCCGTATGCAATCTCATTTGCACGTCGCAAACTGTACCAAGCCTTCCCATATGTAATATCGTAACCCCATTTTTTCTTCGCCATCAGTACAATTAGCTTGATCTTAAATGACGGTTCCTTCTTAACTTCTTCAATAAGCTCATGTGCAATCATGTTTATGTCCAAGTTACCGTGGTTATTTGACACATCCTCAAAGAGACAATCGTGTGGCCCTTCATACCTTGTAATTTTCCAAAAACCATATTTCTTACTCAAACCTCCCCGCAATTTAAAAGGGCAACTGTTTTTGCATTTCACAGCATACATTGTCGTGTTACTAATCGTCACCGTAAACTCGTGTCGTGCATGCTGCACATGGTAGTTTTTCATCTCTCTTTGCAAGCTGAGTTTGTTGTCAAAAACCAGACCCAAACCAAGATTACCTTTTGTAGAATCATAAATTTGACTCCTTCTTACATTTGCACTTGGTCGATCGAATGAATCTCCTTCTACTTTTGGGTATGTGGTGGAGTAGAATGGGAGCACTTCATGAAATTTTGTTTCGGTACTTGTGGGAGGAACATCTTCATTAACTAGTACATTATTCTCATCATGTTCATCCTCATCCATTGATACATTATTGACGTGTTCACCCATTTCGATATTTGTATGATCATGGATTGAACATGGAGAATGAACACTATCATTGTCATTCTCAATATCATCATTCCCAACATCTGGAAAATCACTTGAACCAAAATTAGGATGCTCAAAGCCATGACAACTTTGTGTAGATGGGCCTAAGAATCAGATAAATATGACGACATAATGACATAATGTATAATAATAACAATACGAATCAAGGTAATACAACAATTATAAAACTTGATAGAAAATGAAATTACCTGCTTGCACATCAGGAATTTCAAAATTCCTTAAACCAGGATTTTTCAAAGGGAGATTTTGTGCAGTTTCAAAATTCCCATGCGAATGACCCAATGTAAAACTACTTAAAAAACCATATCACAAAAAATTAAATTATATTATAATTTCTGCAAAGATAAGAAAATAATCTACACTAAGTACGAAATTTGTTAGAAAATATGAGAATACAATGTAAATATAAGAATAACATTACCTTGATGCAAATCTTGAATTGGAAAACTCCCCCAACCACGTGGAAAAATATTGTGATACTCTTGATTTTCCGACACATGTGGTTGTGACTGCGTATTTAAATATAGTAATGTGGATTGTGTATGATACTGCATGAATTGATTTGGCGTTAACGATGTGTACTGACCCTGAGGTTGAATCGGTTCTTTTTCAATATAAAGTTGCACTGTGTTCTGCCCAACATCAGGATCCAAAAAAAATACTAAAGACTCATCGTCTTTGATCTCCATTGTGCTCTGCACCCGGTCATTCCTATCTTCATATGAATATTTAATAAATACTTTCAACGAGAACTGACTCTTATCAATACTTGTTCTCACATATTATACATACAAGATATAACTAAAAATTCATATTATATGTATAAATTATACCTAAACATCCGAAATTATACAAAAAATTATATCAAAGTTCAATCCCTAAACATTAAATTTAAAATTATAATACAAATTATACCTAAAAACTTGAAATTATACATACAAATTCGAAATTATACCCTAAAAATCGAACTAGTTTAAACTCTAATTTGATTCGAATTAACATAAATTCTACAATGTAATTTACAAATGAATTTAACAAAACAAAAAGTATATGAACTTAAAATATTACCTTAAATTCGTAAATTTGGGGAAATTTGGAGAGGATTTTTGAAGAAAGGATTTGTAGTGTCATAATTTTTTTTTCCAAAGTTTATTGAAGTTTGCTGCCCCATTTTTTGCCCATTCCACGTTCGGGCAGAATTTTTTTTTTGCCCATTCCACTATGCCTGACCACGGAATGGGTAGATAATTTTTTTTAAAAAAATTATTACATTCCGAGCGCAGAATGTGCTATTTTCTGATCTCCAATCAAACTTGTATTATTTAAATAATTTTTATTTATTTTTTTATTATTTCTTTAAATTTCCCATAATATAAGTCATGGATTAACTCTTCAATGTTTAATCATCAATCAATAATTTTAATGACTTAAATTCAATTAATTGCATTTATTTTGTCTTATATAACTTTAAAAAAACAATAAATAGATTATTGATTAAGATGTGACATATAAAATAAGTGAATCTTATATTTCACTTGTTTAATCTTCAAAATTTATTGTTAACAATTTTCATAAATATAAATCATAACTTTAAATTATATACATACATTTGTTAAATGCAGAGCTTGAAAGCGAAGTAAGCACCAATACTTTGTCGCTTCTTAAATCAATAACAACAAGAAAAGAAAAGGAATATTGATAATGTGAACTAAAACAGCAACACTATAACTATTAACTACCACTCCTCTCTGTGACCGACAAATTAAAATTTGAAATCCCATCTGTTTGGAGAGAAAAAAAATATATACGAAAAATAATTAAATAAATGAAAATGGCCAAAAAAGCTGAAAATGTGCTTCTCTTACAAGAAGCAAAAGCAGCTAGAGAGCTGAAGAAAGAGCTTCAAAGAGTGGTGGGGGCTTTTGTGGATGATGATGATGGCAATTTGGACGGTGCTGATTACGCCATTCAAACTCTATCTGCTCTTAAAGATTTGAAATTGATGAAGAAAAGCGATCAAGAATTTGAAGAGCCCCCTCAAGAATTGAGATGTCCTATTTCTGGGCTTCTCATGAAAGATCCTGTTGTGCTAGCTTCTGGCCAGGTGGGATTTTGTTTTTTGATTTTCTCGAAAAATGATATATGCCACCGTTTATTCTTCATTGTTTTTTCAGTGATTCTTGATATGATGATGTATTTATTTATTATGGTAAATATAAATTACGGAGATCAAATAAAATGTAATTATTGCATTCAATTTTTACTAAAATTAGAAGAAATAAAAAATAGTGAACAATGACCGGTAGTATATAGTATTTTCTTTTTGAGTTTTTTTTTTTTTTTGGTGTGTGTGTAATTCTTGAATAGATGGAGCAATTTTGTTGCTTTAGGTTCGTCCAGAAGTTAGGATTGGGGTGGATGAGGAGAAGTAATTGATTGACTGAGAGCAATAATCAAATTTTAGATAATTTTGAAATTTTAAGTGGAGAATAATTACTCATTGTGTGTGGTGTGTGTGGTGAATGATACTTATAATAAGAGGGTCCTCGATGGTCTCAACGCCCTTGCGAGGTAGGGATGAGTTTTACGCGCTCTAAGCCCAACCCCAAGCGGCTAGGGATTGGCCGCAATCTAACTTGTACCACCATCCTACGCACCCTTATCACCACCTACAGGCGGGTCGTGGGACATCTTTAACTTTTTCAAATGTGGAGTTTATGTGAGGTCCACACAGTGTTTTAAAAGGCAATCTCGGGACGCGCTTGGGGCGTACACTCCGAGCGAAAATGCCTCTAATCCTTGAGCGTACGCCAATGTATTTCATGTCCATACGGTATAATTTTAGGATTTAATTGATTTTTTCCAATTTCCAATTTAAAACCCACCATTTTAAGCCCACTTAAACTTTTACATATTTTATTTTTTTAGTAAAAATCCATGTCACACTTATTCAATTAAATCAAACATTAAAAAAAAAACAAACTAAGCAGCAGCAACAACATGGCTCAGTGCTCGAGTATTGAGAGCCGAAGATGAAGATAGTGTGATCTTAATGATGAGACTTTTGATAGTAATTGAGTAAATTAGTGTTCGTCAACTATTGTTTTATATATTTATTTTGTGTAACGGTAGAATTTGAAACAATTATTTGTCTATCTTGATTGTTTTTTATTATTTTTGGCAAGAGTTGGACTTTTAGTTTGAATGGTTGAATATATTATTATTTTTAACTTTCTCTATCTTAATTTTTTACTTAATTTTTTTAAATTTTCGCTAATTTAAATTAATTCTCAACATTACGCCCCGCCCATGGGACATAACCCCCCTCCCCAACCTTTGCCTTTTAAAACACTGGGTCCACATATAATGAAGGTGTAGGATGTCAAGCAAACTGAGAGCTCCACAACACCCAATTGCTATTATCGGTGTAAGATGGAGCCATTGTGGATTCCGTTATATAGATGCGTACAAATATCTCTTGAAGCTAACAAGCTTCTAAGAATGACCCAACAACAATCATCTGTAAGCTTGAATTGGGGGTGGAGGCTAAAAAGCAATAGCCCTGAGTTTTCCAAGGAAAATGGTGAATCCAGAGCAACAAACTCGGTGTATCCGTAATATTACCTACACTTGGACTAGGTTGCATGCGAACCATCCATTACCTTATATTTCAAGTGGGTTGTGAAAACACTCAAGGACAATGGTCGAACGACTTGGAAGGAAAATTCTATGAAAAATCGAGAATGGTTCTAGAGTGTATTTTGTGATCTCTTTCACACTAAGAGACCACACACGATACACTTTTTGTATGAGAGATAGATACTGTGACCATTAGATTTGATCGTCCATAAAATTTCCCAACCTGAACAAACAAACTCCCTCCATTACACTACATGCTATGTGGAATTGTGAAATTTTCTACATTTAGTGACTTAGATTTGAACATTGATATTATGAATATTTCTATTCTGGTTTGGCCACAACCAACACCACATAGCTCCACTGAATCTCATGACATGACAAGTGTAATTGCATTCATTGACTCACTGAACCTAGTTCAGACTAAAATTTCCATGTGGTACTATCAAATTTGAAAACTAATGGTCTTATGTCTATTCAATTATCCTATCACTTGAGCTCTATGCATTCTTGATTTGTTTATATGTATACCTTTTGATAAGATTACAAGCTATGTTAATTTTTATTCCAAGTTCAAATATAACGCAAGAATTTCTTTCCTCTCTCATGTGAATTCAAAAAATGATTTATCTAGCATGATTAAGAAGTCACATTGTAAGAATAATTTGAAGTTATGTATAATTTTGCAGACATACGATGAGCCGTATATCCAAAAATGGCTATCAGAAGGCCATCAAACATGTCCTCAGACTCATCAACTTCTCCCTCATTCTCTCCTCATCCCGAACCACTCGATCAAGAAAATGATCGCGAAGTGGTGTAAACTCCATGAAGTCGACATTCCAAGAACAACCGTGAATTCGGATGATGAATATTATGCAGCAAATGCAAATAGGGAACGTCTAGAACAACTCCTCAGACAACTTTCCTCGTCTGTTTCTGATCAGTCAGAAGCTGCAAAAGAGCTCAGAATTCTCACCAACAGATTTCCCTGTTTCCGGGCTCTTTTTGGCGAGATTAACGATGCCATTTCCCGACTATTCGATCCAATCCTCCTCGAGAAGGCCTACTCTGATCCACGTCTCCATCTTGATTTAATCGCAACGGTTTTGAGCATCTCGATTCACGACAACAATAAAAGTAAGATTTTACGTTGCAAGGAAAAATAATATTAATGACAAAATGTAAAATGATAATGGAAATTTTTTCAATATATATATACAATGAGGTACGATAATTTTTGCATCTCAAATTGCAATATGTTTTTAGTGGCGGGAGAGTTATGGTAATTTGTTGAACCTCACGGTGTTTTTCATAATTAAGGTATCACGCAAGGGGCGTATGTGACCTAATAATTTTTAGCAACAAGAATTCTTTTTAAGTTGTTTCTATTAAAAAATTTTGAGGATACAAATATAGTGACAACTATATTTGTTGTCATTAAGTTACTATTATCAACAATAACAACTTTGAAAATCATGAATGTCAACTTTTATATACAGTTCTTGTCGCTAGAAGCTTTTTGAAAATCATTGTTGTCACTCAATATATATAATTAATTAATAACCGACAACTTTAATATTATCACTTGACATCTTGTCACTAATATATTATTCTTTTTCTTGTAGTGTTAGTTAAGAGCCTGTCGGCCGGTCCTTTCCTAGTCGACTCCTTGAGACACGAAAGCATCGAGATAAGAAGCCATGCAGCTGCTGCCATGTCATCATTGTCGGGCCACGACTCAAATAAACGTATAATCGTAGAATTGGGTGCTATTCGGCCTCTGATTGATATTATAGAAGAAGGGCATCCATTAGCCATAAAAGATGCTGTTTTAGCAATTCTCAGTTTATGTACTGTGATTGAAAATCGAGAAAGAGCCGTCTCCGAAGGACTCATTTCTGCAGTCATGAACAAGATTATAGATCGTGTGCTAATCGACGAAATGCTCGAAATTCTTGCAATGCTTTCGGGTCATCAGAGGGCTATAGAGGAAATGGAAGAGTATGGTATCTTGTTTTGCTTGTTTGCTATATTAAGAGAGGATCATAATGGAAAAACCAAGGAAAACAGCATTGCGATTATTTACTCAATGTGTTTCTTCAATCGAAGGAATCTAAGGCGGATAAATGAAGTCGAGAATGCGTATGAAACTCTCTCTTGCATAGCAAGGAGTGGTACTTCGAGGGCTAAGAGGAAAGCGATTGGGATACTCGGGAGGATGAATCGGTTTGCTTTTATTTCTAACACTGCTTGAAAAATAGAAGAAATCTTCAATGTATACAATACATTTTTCGTCGTTGCAGAAAAGGATAACGGCTTGTTTTTTGTTTAAATTAGCGTTTTTCTATCGTCGTTTGCCATTGACAATTTGACTTTCGCAATTGTCTATGTACTCTCTCATGTAGTGAAATTCAAATTTTGACAGGCCCAACCCTCTTTGTAGGGAAATTCTAAGATGGACTGGGTCTATTGGAGCCGGTCCATCTAATGCCGTTGGATACAGTTGATTTAGATGTTTTTAACTATCTTTATCCCTACATCCAATGGTGTTTGATGCACCGGCTACGGTGAAATTTTCAACAGCTGCTTATAACCGTAACTAAAGTTCAGTGAATCATAAGAATCTTTGTCTCAATGTTTGATTAACTTCTGGGGATAATTATATGCACACCACCTCGCTTATCGAATAGTTACCACGAGCCTCCGTGGGTTTGGAAATTACTAGACACCCCCTTTTCAGATTCTAACAACTTGAGGATAAAATTGTAACATGATTCTTACTAATATGGGGTGAAAGTGTAATATGCTTTTACTGATAGAGGGCATCGGATTGTTTTTCCTAATTAAAATATTACTCAGGATGTGTTTATATGTAATCTATACTAATTTCTAACATAAAGAACTATGGCACTGTCTGATTTCAGTAGAAAAATGTGATTCTCTTTGCAGAACCAAAGCTCTCTGATTGTGGGTTGGGAAAGATGTTATAGGATGGAGCGGAGCTGACTATATACAGAAGTGTTAAGTAACCTGATTATCTGAGTAATGGCAAGCTGAGTAGTTCTATAGTTACATCCACAATATTTTAGCATTGTTGCATTGTTGAGGTATTTAAAATTTTGTGACAAACTTCGTTGCATTCTTGGACACAAACTTTAGAAGAGACAATTTTTGTGATTGGTATTTAAAATGGCGTAATCAATCAAAACTGGAAATAGAAATTGATGCGCCGTGAAAAGTGATCCGGGGTCAGGGTGGTCATCTCTGGCCAGAATATTTGGAGAAATGAGATAATGTGGAAATTGGAAAGGTCCGACTTACAACGTGACAAATCAGCTTTTTCTCTAACAATCACATTTTATGTATTTTTTGGAGTGATTAGATCATCCTCTTACAATCTGATTATTGTAATTTTTATAGGGGTTCTTACCTGGCCATGGGCCTTAATTCTGTTTTGACCTTTAATTTTAGTCACATGATTATTGGGTGAAGTCTATTAGAACTCATTTATTATAATTCTATTAATACTTTATTATTCATCATTGAAATACTTGAAATGTCCTTGGTCAAAATTATGCCAGAAATACAACTTTACATAGACCAAATTCAAAAATAGCAACATAACATCATCAGAAACATAAGCATAATGTGATACTGATCAAAATTGAACAGAGGAACAAAATGCTATCCAAGTAGAGCATAAACATGAGTTATGAGTAGAGTGTCATAACACGAAAGACGATTTTCGAGAGTCATAAATCATCGGAACAAGATGTAAGAAATGAGGCTCAAAATTAAGTACACTAGACTGATTTAATCCGATATAATGGTGGTGGAGCTAGTGAATTGTGATAGCTCGTGGTGAAAGAACCGCGGGAGTAGTAGTAGCTTGCGTCAGGATCATATACTATGTTGAAAAAATGATAAAAAAAATTAGAAAAAAAAAGATATGAAAGCTATCATATTTGACTTAAATGAGGCAGCGAGATTCACTGAAAAGGTACAAGAGAAGCACTCATATAGCATGATTTAAGTCACTTATATATTTAAGGAAAAATATTGTACACATAACACATATATAAAATACAAATATAAAAACATATATTAAAAACATATATATGAAAAATAGAAAATAATTTAAAATAAAAATATGAAGTGCATTTCAAGATCTTGACCAAATATTGCCCGAAGAAGCATTCTTAGAAGAAAAAAAAAAAGCAGGAATGTAATGGGGTTCAAGTATCATCCAAACGTGGAAACCTCCCTATTGAAAGAAGATGGCACGTCGAGCTAGATTTTGTTCTTCATGGTATTATTATGGAATTATAAGATCATTTGGTGTATACCTAATCAAACTTTAATATTTTATTTTGAGAGAGTACAATGGTGAGAATTATATGTCTAATAATAGTGTAATACCAACTTTTAGGTGGCTACGTGTTAGGTTTCTTTTCCGAACTTCCAAGATTGCAAATCCCGCGATAATAGCAATTATTTATGTGATGAGATATATATAGAATCTATCATATGTGATAATTGTGATTCTTCTATTATTTCTCGGGACTCTTTAGAAATTGCTGAGTGTGTAGGTATTGTAGACAGTGTGTCTTGATTTGACACATGTAATGATTCCCTAAATTAAATAAAGGAAAAATATTAGTACTAAGAAGCAAAGAAATAATCAATCAAATTAAAATGACTTGGTACAGGAAAGAGTAATATAATGTACGGTAGTGAATATTTTCTACCCTTCATTTATGCCCCTCTATCTACATCATTTTGACTCATACCGCCTTCAATTTATGTGCATTATCATTAATACCCCTATATCTTTTATTTTATTTCTCAAGTATTTTTTCCTTTTATTTTTTTGTTTTTGTTGTTGTTCTTCTTCTTCCCGAAACTAAACTACTAGCCACCAGTTTTTCCCAACGACCCACTGTCAGCCTAAGTCAATTCTGCCACCAACCATATGACCGCAACCCAAGCCAAGCCCATCATTGACTACCAAATCATAGCCCCACCCTGAAAATGCTAGCAGCGATCATCGTCACCCTAGTGAATCCACTCTCACAGCGTGTCATGGGTTGATTCTTTATCTCACGATACATTTCTTATGCTCATCACTCACTCGGGGTAACCTTGATTTCGTGCCTAGCTCGAACAAGGCCACATGCAAGTCCATGACTTATACAAGTGCCATTGTCTCGCACTAGTCTTGCACATAGCGCTCAACATGAATTCCCCCACATTGTCATCTTGCCTTAACTCGCCCACTATACTGTGACATCCCACGACTTTATAACTTCAACCAACAAACTCTAGAAGCTCATTGAACTCTTAGATGAGTTACCTCACAAAACATTTGGAGCATAACCTTGATTGCCCAATCGATAGAGAGGTGTTACCTCATAATTTTCGTAGCTTGTGGGGCAAAACACACTCATAATTAACCTCTTGGCCAAACTGGTGCCCAATGTGGAGTCCATCTAGCCCATATAGGATGCTTGTTTTAACCCAAAACAAGGATTATAAACAGTCATATGATCTGTCTAGACTCTAGAGTCGCCTTGTGGGACAACTCTTTCCCCAAGTATTGCTTGTTTAGTGTCATTGTAACATTAAGAGGGCTTGCCAATGAGTACAAGCATGCCCCATTTGTAATAAGCTTAAAAAGATTTTTCCATTTGACATCATTAGACATTAAAAGGATGAGAAATCACTTGATCCTTAAGCTTTTGTCCTAAGTTTAAATGATGCACCGCTCGGAACCTAGTATAGCACTGGGCCTCCTAAGCAACATACTCAAATATCAGCTACAATCAATCCTCTCATGCATGAACTTGGTGGAGACCTTCTCACACGCCAATTAACTCCCTAAAAATTAGTTAAGAATTTCTCCACTTTTAAAGCCTTCTTCTCAATACCCCAATCTCCTCCTGCCGTATAGGATGAAAACCCAATTTTCAACCTTAATCTTGGCATCCATAGGGGCTTGGAATGACCCAATACTTCGGGGAAATGATCTTCATATCTCAAGGAATATCCCTTATAAATAGTAATGCAATCCTTCAATAGTACAAGTCTTTGCTCATGGCCTGATGGTGCCCACTTGAGCGAGCCGACAACTACTCTTGTAGCCCATCTCTTCGAAGGCACGGATGATTCACAAGTATCTTATTAGCCTTCTATGTCATTGCAAGTCTAGTGACATAAAGCAAGACCTCAACCATCCCCATCTCCCAATGCTACCCACAATGCACCCTAGCATCGTCCAGCCCCTTGCCAATTTCAAACACCCTATCCCTCATGCATAACTAGCACATCTTTATGTGTAATCCACTTACCTATCCATCCAGCCCCTGCTACGCACCACCCACACACCTCCATCATTGCGCCACCATTCAAAAGTCGAGCCCATCCCGACCGTTAATGAAAACCCATCACCGAACTGACCTCCCCGTCCACCATAAGAGAGCCCTCGCTAGTATAAAGACTTTCCTTACCACAACCCCACTAGTTAAGTCCCATACCAAATCCACGCTCATCACACCTGTACCCTACCCAACCGGCCTCGAACTCCTCAAACCATAACAATCCCAAATTGGTGAATATAGCCAAAAAAGAAAAAAAAAGGTTAATAACAGAAAACTAAAGACAAATCAAAAAAAGCATTGAAGGGTGTTAGTGATACACTTTCCAGCAATACCATTGTTGTAAAGTGTATCACTTTCCACCAATGACAATTCACTTTCCAACAAAGGGAAATCATTATGTAAATTACTTTATGTTAATATATTCATTAATATTAGCTATATATGGATTGATCTCAGGTATTGAAGATATGAAAAGAATTTCACAGAAATATACACAATTGCAATATTATTCTCATCTGGGCTTCACCACGGGACTAAAAGTCTCACCAAAATCGATACCAGCCTGCTGCTTAAATCCTTGAGCAACTAGTCGAGCCTTGTACCTCTCAACTGAACCATCAGGTTTCAATTTCACACGATACACCCATTTGGAACCAACAAGATTCTGCGAATGATGAGATGGTACAAGAATCCACGTGTGGTTTGCCTGAAGAGCATTAAACTCATCAGCCATAGAAGCACGCCACAAGGGATCCTTAACTGCCTGGGAAAAACATGTTGGCTCAACTAGTGTGGGAGAGACTGTAAGAGAAGGGAGAGTACGGGGCTTGCGGATACCATCACGAAGGCGAGTAATCATAGGATGGCGAGAGATGAGAGGATTAGGACTAGAGGAAGGAGAAGAAGAAGGTACTAAGGAAAAATCTGGTGTAGGAATAGGAGAATGGGGCACTGGAGAAGAGATACAGTCATCAGTAGAAGATGAGCAACTGGGAGTGTTTGCAGGTGATGTTGTAGGGGAGATAGAGGAAGGGATAGATGTGGGTGAGGATAAGGAAACAGGAGTAGGCATAGGAGTCACAGAAGGCGGTGGAGACGGTAAGGAGATAGGGGAAGGAAGAATGGGCGCAGATATAGGAATAGACGGGAGACTAGGGCCCACATAAGGAGGATGTGGTAGGGTAATCGGAACAATAAGAGACTCAGGAGAAAGCGAGCGAGGAGGAGGAGAAGAGAGAGTGGGATAGGGAAAACTGACTTCATTAAATACAACATGACGACTTATGATGATCCTACCACTCGTAGGATCAAGACAGCGATAGCCCTTGTAGTCTGGTGCGTACCCAAGAAAAACACAGGAAATTGAGCGTGGTGTAAGTTTATGACGAACATGAGAAGAGATGTAAGGAAAACAAGCACAACCAAATACACGGAAGGAAGAGTACTCTGGGGTATGGTGAAATAAGACTTCAAAAGCAGACCTGTGCTGGAGTGTAGGTGTGGGAAGACGATTGATGAGATATACTGAAGTGTATAAAGCATCAACGCAGAAGGTGGTAGGAAGATGAGCTGTGAGAAGCATGGTCCTAATGAGCTCAGATATATGTCGATGTTTCCTTTCCGCAACACCATTCTGTTGAGGAGTGTATGGGCAGGAAAGCCGGAGCGTAATCCCATGAGTGGAGAAATAAGTACGAAATTGAGAGTTATCAAATTCACGTCCACCACCACTTTGAATTTTTTTTATTTTTGTTGAGAATAAGTTTTCAATTAATTTGGTAAAAGCGCAAAAGTGAGTGAAAACTTCAGATTTCGTACGCATTGGATAGCACCAACTAAAACGAGAAAAATCATCGATAAAAATAACGTAATATTTAAAACCAGTGGGAGAAGCAATCGGAGATGTCCATACATCGGAGTGAACTAAATAAAATGGCATAGTACTACGCCGTTCAACACGTTGAAACGGTAGTCGGTGAGACCGACCTAACTGACATTGATCACAAAAATTAAAATGACGACATCGTGACCCTAAGACACCACTACGAAATAAATGCTGGAGAATCCATATATAGCTAATATTAATGAATATATTAACATAAAGTAATTTACATAATGATTTCCCTTTGTTGGAAAATGAATTGTCATTGGTGGAAAGTGATACACTTTACAACAATGGTATTGCTGGAAAGTGTATCACTAACATCCAATGACAATTCACTTTCCAACAAAGGGAAATCATTATGTAAATTACTTTATGTTAATATATTCATTAATATTAGCTATATATGGATTGATCTCAGGTATTGAAGATATGAAAAGAATTTCACAGAAATATACACAATTGCAATATTATTCTCATCTGCAATATTATTCTATCATGGTATCCAGAGCAGGTTCATCCTCCCCCTCTGATATCTCTTCTGTCGTCGGCCATCTTCCGCCTCCACCTGTCATCTCCGGCGCCGACACCACCGCCGATCCCATGGCCACCATGGCGCTACCCATTTCCACTTCTCTCTCCTCCATCTCATCTATACACACTGCCTTGCCGACCGCCGCCACCTCTTCTCCGGCAGCCACTGCCTCTCCTCCATCCGCCACCTCCTTCAATGGTCTTGCCCACCTTATTACCTTCTCTCTCCTCCATACCATTTCTTTCCCAAAGACATAGCCACTCTTTTCTCCACCACTCCACCACCTTCAACCTCTGTTTTTCCCGCTGCCGCCGTGTCTCCCGTCGCCGACGAAACTGCCGCCTCCTTCCTCCAAGCCCTCTCTACCTTTGCCACCCACTATTCAGATTTACACACCAATCTTAGCCATCTTCTACCCCTACCCGCTGCTCCCGCTGCCTCTTCAACCACCGCTGCACCGCCCCCCGCCGGCACATCATCCTCGATCGCCGGTTCTTCTTTGGTGGACAACGCACTTGGGGTCGCTGCACAGCAACCCTCGGTCCTTTCTTCTTCTTGTTTTAAATATCCCCAATTTAACACTCCTTCACACAATAACCCCCCCTCCCCCTATAAACCCAATATTACACAATCACCCACCAATACTTCCTATTTTTCAAACCAGCCCTTCTATTACTCACTCTTCTCAACATCAGCCCCAATTCACATCCTCTCAAGCATCACCTCCAGTGATGTCCCATATCTCTCCTCTTCCCACACCAAACCTTACTCATCTTATCTCTATTAAATTAGACTCCAACAACTATTTATTATGGAAATCTCAATTTCGTTAGGTACTCATAAGTTATGACTTATATGGTTATGTCGATGGATCTCTCATTTGCCCATCACCTTATATTACTAATAGTACCGGTTTCTCTACATCAAACCCGACATACTCCTTTTGGGTTCGAACTGACAATAGTTTAAAATCTTAGCTGTCAGCTACTATATCTCAAGAAATATTTCAGGAAGTTCACACTCTTTCAACATCGCGTGACATATGGCTTGCTCTTGAATCTCGATTTATGCAACAATCGGTTGCCAAGCAACTCCAATATAAAAGTGAGTTTAGCAGTCTTAAGAAAGGCGATCTCACTTGTGATGCCTATCTTCGAAAAATAAAATCCTTGGCTGACAATCTTGCCGCAGTTAATACCCTTATTTCTTCGGTCGATCTAGTTCTACAAGCTCTTTATGGTCTCCCTAAAGATTATGAGGCCTTTGTTACTGCCATTTCTGTGCAATCAACTTGCATTTCCTTTGATGATCTACGCGCTAAGTTACTCCAATTTGAGCATCGTTTTCTCCATCTCCAATCCTCATCATCTCTCTCTCCTACCTTTATTACCCAGTCCCAGTCCTTTCCTTCTCACTCTAGTGGTCGTAATGGTCGTGGTCGTGGTTCCGCTTACGGACGAGGTCGTGGCCGTGGTCGTGGTGGTCGCGGTCATTTTTATCAGAACTTACCGTCTCAATCTCCACAGTCTCGTCCTCAGTCATCTTTTGGATCCTCTAGTTCTACCGGGTCCTCCGGACTCTCTTCTTTTCGCTATTCTAGTGGTCCTGGACTCTTACTAACACCCTCCACTAGTAAGCTCTGTCAGATTTGTGGTATACCCGGCCATTTAGCTTTGTCCTGTACTCAGCGTTACAACCATGCATACATCACTGAAGAACTACCACAGTCTTTTGCAGCATTGTCCACTGCTGAGACGTCTGACATTGCTTGGTATCCGGACAGTGGTGCCTCTGCTCACATGACTCCGGACGATGGTATGCTTTCTCACCTTACACCATATACTGGCACAAATAAAATTCTCGTCGGAAATGGTTCATTATTACCTATTAAACATGTTGGCTCATCTGTTTTACATACTCCTTTCCGTACTTTCAAATTATCCAATGTGTTACATGTTCCGAAACTCTCCCATAATCTTTTATCTGTTCGTACACTTTGTCAAGATAATAATTGTCTTATTGAATTTTCTGCTACTGGTTTTTGTTTAAAGGACAAAGTCACCGGGCGAGTTCTTCTGGAGTCTCCATCCACTAATGGTCTCTACCCTCTTCCCTCTAGCTTGGTGACTGCTACATCTGGTGCCTTCGTTGCCCAAGCTGTCTCAGGGGATACTTGGCATCGTCGTTTGGGTTATCCCAGTCTGTCTGTTCTCCAGCATTTATCTCGTAGTGGTGTCTTAGGGTCACGATGTCGTCATTTTAATTTTTGTGATCCATGTCAGTTAGGTCGGTCTCACCGACTACCGTTTCAACGTGTTGAATGGCGTAGTACTATGCCGTTTTATTTAGTTCACTCTGATGTATGGACATCTCCGATTGCTTCTCTCACTGGTTTTAAATATTACGTTATTTTTATCGATGATTTTTCTCATTTTAGTTGGTGCTATCCAATGCGTACGAAATCTGAAGTTTTCACTCACTTTTGCGCTTTTACCAAATTAATTGAAAACTTATTCTCAACAAAAATAAAAAAATTTCAAAGTGGTGGTGGACGTGAATTTGATAACTCTCAATTTTGTACTTATTTCTCCACTCATGGGATTACGCTCCGGCTTTCCTACCCATACACTCTTCAACAGAATGGTGTTGCGGAAAGGAAACATCGACATATATCTGAGCTCATTAGGACCATGCTTCTCACAGCTCATCTTCCTACCACCTTCTGGGTTGATGCTTTATACACTTCAGTATATCTCATCAATCGTCTTCCCACACCTACACTCCAGTACATTTCTGCTTTTGAAGTCTTATTTCACCATACCCCAGAGTACTCTTCCTTTCGTGTATTTGGTTGTGCTTGTTTTCCTTACATCTCTTCTGATGCTCGTCATAAATTTGCACCACGCTCAATTCCCTGTGTTTTTCTTGGGTACGCACCAGACTACAAGGGCTATCGCTGTCTTGATCCTACGAGTGGTAGGATCATCATAAGTCGTCATGTTTTATTTAATGAAGTCAGTTTTCCCTATCCCACTCTCTCTTCTCCTCCTCCTCGCTCGCTTTCTCCCGAGTCTCCCATTGTTCCGATTACCCTATGATAGGTGTGAGATTTACATGTTTTAAAGCCTCATATTTATGTTATTTACATTGGTTTATGCATGATTTATGCCACATATGCTTGTAATTTGTGTTCTTATTGAGTAAAGGTGGAAAATCATTGCAATTGAGGAAAACTGGACTGAAATGTAGAATTTCGGAGTATTTATAGACTGAATTTGACAAATATTTCTTCTACACAGTTGTAGAGCTCTCTCTTAGCATCACGTGGCAACTTGAATCACTCAAATTGAAGGCAAAATGTTTCTGTTTCCAACATACGGACGTTGGGTACGTCACGTTCGGACGTTGGTTCTGACGGGAAAAATAGCAGATTTTCGGAAATTTCCAATTCTAATTCAAGTTGGAGTCGCCTCTAGGGTTGAGGGACGGAAATACACATAGAATAGAGCCCTAATGGGGTTTAGACATCGTTTTTACACATTCATAAAGATTTTCAAAAGCCCTTGAAGGTGAAGAAATCAAGAAGCATAAGAGATGAAGACCCTTACGAGGGAGTTTCTTATATTTAGATTTATTTTTGTCTATGAATATGAATCTTAATTTAAGTTTCCTTACTTCGAACTAAGGCCATGTTGAGGCTAAATTATGCCCACCGCCAATCGTTCTGATCAACATATGCTTGCTGAGTTTATGATTCTATAAATTAGGGTTCCTCATCATCCGAAAAACTTGCCTACTGCAGTTAGCTTTATCCGGGGAAATTCTAAAAGTGAATGCATGTTTCTCTTATCCTCACCCACATCTATCCCTTAATCTAATAATATGAAAACTCCAGCACATAGTTGCTCTCTTCCATAGCTGTCTTGATTTCTCTTGTTTCTTGTATCTTGCCCATACAACTTTAAATCTTTAGTCAAATTCAAGAAGTCTAAAATACAAGTCTCTGTGGGATCGACAAACACTCTACCAGTTTGCTGTGCAAACACGTCTTCTACCACATCCTCCTTATGTGGGCCCTAGTGTCTATTCCTATATCTTTCTTCCTTCCCCTATCTCTTTACCGTCTCCACCGCCTTCTGTGACTCCTATGCCTACTCCTGTTTCCTTATCCTCACCCACATCTATCCCTTCCTCTATCTCCCCTACAACATCACCTGCAAACACTCCCAGCTGCTCATCTTCTACTGATGACTGTATCTCTTCTCCAGTGCCCCATTCTCCTATTCCTACACCAGATTTTTCCTTAGTACCTTCTTCTTCTCCTTCCTCTAGTCCTACTCCTCTCATCTCTCGCCATCCTATGATTACTCGCCTTCGTGATGGTATCCGCAAGCCCCGTACTCTCCCTTCTCTTACAGTCTCTCCCACACCAGTTGAGCCAACATGTTTTTCCCAGGCAGTTAAGGATCCCTTGTGGCGTGCTGCTATGGCTGATGAGTTTAATGCTCTTCAGGAAAACCACACGTGGATTCTTGTACCATCTCATCATTCGCAGAATCTTGTTGGTTCCAAATGGGTGTATCGTGTGAAATTGAAACTTGATGGTTCAGTTGAGAGGTACAAGGCTCGACTAGTTGCTCAAGGATTTAAGCAGCAGGCTGGTATCAATTTTGGTGAAACTTTTAGTTCCGTGGTGAAGCCCGCTACTATCCGGACTGTATTATCTATTGCAGTCTCACGTCACTGGATTATTCGACAGTTAGATGTGAAAAAATGCTTTTCTTCATGGTGATCTTACTGAGATTGTTCACATGGCTCAGCTTCTCGGATTTATTCATCCTAGGTATCCGGATCATGTCTGTCAGCTACAGAAAGCCTTATATGGTCTGAAGCAAGCTCCCCGTGCTTGGTTTCAGAAATTTGGATCATACCTTCTCAGCCTTAGCTTTGTCAGTAGCAAGGCCGATATGTCTATGTTCGTGTTCCGCACTGGCTCTGTTATTATGGTTCTCTTATTATATGTTGACGACATTGTCCTTACCGGGAATAATTCTCAGGCTATTTCCACTTTGATCTCACGGTTATCATAGGAGTTTGCTATGAAGGATCTGGGAGATCTTCATTATTTTTTAGGCATTCATGCGACTCGGGACTCCAATGGTTTATTTCTTTCGCAGAAGAAGTATGCAACTGACCTTCTTCAGCGTTTTCACATGATGGATGTGAAACCAATTCCACCACCTCTACCTGCAAAAACTACTCCATCTGCTTTTGAGGGCGATCTCTATCCCGATCCAACTATGTATCGAAGTATTGTTGGTGGTCTACAGTATCTTACTCATATTCGTCCTGATATTGCTTTCTCGGTGACATTAGTCAGTCAGTTTATGCATGCTCCCGGTACGACACATTTTCAGATGGTTAAACGAATTCTACGATATTTAAGGGGCACACTTGATTTTGGGATTCTTATTCGTCCATCATCTCTGGATTCTATTACAGTTTATGCTGATTCTGACTGGGCCGGATGTCCAGATAGTCGACGTTCTACCACGGGTTATGTTGTTTATCTTGGGGATAATCTTATCTCTTGGTCTGCCAAGAAAAAAGAAACCGTCTCTCGCTCAAGCACAGAATCTGAGTATCGTTCTGTTGCGTATTCTATGGTTGAAACTTGTTGGGTTAAATACATTCTCAGGGATCTTGGTGTATTCTTATCCAGACCAGTTATCATCCACTGTGATAATATTAGCGCGATTTATTTAGTTCGAAATCCCCTCTTCCATGCTCGTACGAAGCATATAGAGATTGACTGTCACTTTGTTCGAGAGAAAGTTGTTGCCGGTGAAGTTTTAGTAAAGTATGTTCCTACTTCTGACCAGATTGCCGATATTTTCACCAAAGCTCTTTCGCCAGCTAAGTTTGCTCAATTACGAACCAATCTTCGCGTTGGACCCACGGCTCAGATTGCGGGGGGATGTTAGTGATACACTTTTCAGCAATACCATTGTTGTAAAGTGTATCACTTTCCACCAATGACAATTCACTTTCCAACAAAGGGAAATCATTATGTAAATTACTTTATGTTAATATATTCATTAATATTAGCTATATATGGATTGATCTCAAGTATTGAAAATCTGAAAAGAATTTCACAAAAATATATACAATTGCAATATTATTCTCATCTGCAATATTATTCTATCAAAGGGTATTATTTAGGGAGGTGTTGGAGACAAACAATATAATTAAAGGAGTTATAATATATTTTAACCCCATAATGTAATTCGAACACACTTCTTGGGGTAAAAAAAAAAAAGGATAAACAAAGGAGTGATTGAAAATAGAAAGAGAAAGAAACAATCTCTAAAAAATAAATAAAAAATAAAAAACTCATTCCCATTAAAAATGTCCCCCTTTTCCTCCGGGGGTCAATGATGAGCAAAATTGTAAGGAAAAGTCTTCCATCCAAATAACTGCTTGTCCATAAACATATGCCTTTTCTCTTCTTCTCCAAATGATTAATCTTTTTCCTCCAAGATTTTCACAATTCATTGTCATTTTCATCATCTGGGGTCCTTCATTCTCCTGGAGGACCCTCCCCTCCCCCCCCATGCATCCTTTTCTTCAAATCTTCATAGCAATATCAAACACTTTAAATGAAATGTAACCCAATATTTTCTTTTGTAAATGCATGATAAGAATTTGGAATCACAATAAACAAGGAGATTTTTTGCAATTTTTTATTTTTTGCAATTTTTTTCTGGGCTCCATTTATTTTTTCAGAATAAGGAAATTGTGTTTTTTTTTTTAGGTTTTGACAAATTTTAGGTCCCTTTTAATGTTAAAGGAGCCAGCTTTATTTTTGTGTTTAAGTTGTTTTGAGAATTGGTATTGGGGGAGGCTGAAAATATGAATTGTTTCCCATGTTTCCAAAGTAAGGAAAAAAACAGCCGAAAGGAAGATGAATTGCCGGTAGCTCAGGCTAAATATTTCACTTCACCACCTCCTCCTGGTATGCCATTTTTAGCTAAATTGTTTTATTGCACAATTGTTTTATCTATATTCATTTTAATAATTTAAATATATATATTTATATATGACATTGCAAAACTGCAAAAGAAAAAAAAATGCAAAATTCGTCATGATAGGGTCACCAATTTAGTCCCGTAAATTGTGCAATTTCAAGCACTATCTAACTTTCGAATATTGAGGACAAAGTTGGTCGCAAATTGCAAAAGAAATCCTTAAATCAGATGGTTACGTGACCTGCAGGGACGATGCCAGGATTTTACTGAGGATTTTACTGAGGGGGGAAAATTGTTGTGATATAGGTATACATTTATTTTTTTGCCAGATAGTCGAAGAATTTAAAGGGGGTGATATAATAAGGAACTAGATGCAATTGTAATTTTTGACATATTTTATACTCTTATTTCTTTTTTGCTATAGTCAGAATTTTGGGTTGGGGGAGGGAGGTGAACTCAAAATAAAGGGAAAAAACATGATATTTTTTTATTTTGAAGGGGCGAAATTCAAATATCAAAAATTTTGTAAGGTAAAAAAATAATTTTTTAAAATTGAGGGGGGGGGGGCGGGGGGGCGAGCGCACCCACCAGCCCCCGGCTCCGTCCCTGGTGACCTGCACATGCCACTTACCTGCTGGCCACCACTTTCTTTTTATTTCCGGAAAAATTTGTCATTAGGTTACGAAAAATTAAAAAATTACAGTCCTTAAGTTACCAGTGTCATAATTTACATGACTAATTTCTCTATCATATAATTTTACAGGACGAGTTTAATTGTAGTTTTTCTAATATGGCCTTATATCCCAAATTCATTTCCAATAAAAAGATTTGTTATTTCTTTTCTTTTTGATTGAAAGATTTATTGATTAGATTTGGTGTTTGCTACAATGCTCAACGACAAGAAAATGACAATAGGGACTCGAGGTTAAGGAAAAAAAAACGAATTACTTAGGCTAAGTGATGAATTTCCTCGAATCGTACAAAGTAATCTCCTTGTGAAGCTTATAAATTCGTTATAAACGTGTTCTTGAAGTTATAAGAAGTTGCTTCCCGTTAATGCGTTTCTATTTTACAGTAAGTAATAATCTTAAGGCAGCTCCATTAGCCGAAGGCAACAGGAACTCAGAAGATGGTGGAGCAAAGACATTCACTTTCCGTGAACTTGCAACTGCAGCAAAGAATTTTCGTCAAGAATGTTTATTGGGAGAAGGTGGATTTGGAAGGGTATTTAAAGGGACACTTTTACCAAGTGGAGAGGTATAACCATATATATATATATATACATCAACCCAAATCATATGTAACAAAAATCTCTAACATGTTACCACGTTATGTTATATTTACACATAAATATATGACAAGTGTTTACACGGGTTGTTAGGTTTGTGGGGAGAGAAAACACTGTGGATGCTGTCTTTTTTCTCACACATCCTAATCATCTTGTGTATACACTTGTCTCACATCTGTACAACATGAAGTGTTACACGTGCCGTGTTACATAGGATTTGGAGTATAACACATATAGACTAATCGTCTTACAAGTTTCGTTGTTGGTTACATTTTCGAGATGAAGAGGAAATAAATTATAATCTCGGTTTGACATTAATGTTTGTCCATTCTGTATAGACGATTGCTATTAGGCAACTAGACAGGAACGGAGCACAAGGGAGTAAGGAGTTTACATTAGAGATTTCGAAGTTGAGTCTTCTTCATCACCCGAATCTTGTCAAGATAATTGGATATTGTGCTGATGGAGATCAAAGGCTTTTGGTCTATGAATACATGCCGTCGGGTTCACTTAAAAACCATTTATTCAGTACGTTTCTATCACCGTGGCTCTCTTATAATCTAGGGACAAATAGATATTTTGACTCGTATGAGACACTAACTTAGTAATTTAAATGAGAAAAAATGTAAGTTCATTATTTTCCGTATATGCATATGATATAGCTCCTTGTGCAGTCATTATTGAATGTTGAAAATTTGCAATATTGATCCCATATGATAGAGCCCATTGCAATTTTAGCCACCTGATTTTCAAAATTGTAAAAATAATCTCATGGGAATCTGTTTTTTCCTTTTCTTTCTTTTTTTCTCCCTATTTGGCGATATTGAACCCATTAGATAGAGCTTATTGCAATCTTAGTCGCTTATTTTCAAAATGTAAAAAAATAGTCTCATTTGATTATTTTCTTTTCTTTTGCAATTTTGTTCTAATCCATTAAAAAACGGATAGATTTCACGGGTGATATGGATGTGTCGGTAAATTAAATACTAATCACGTGTAAAATATGTGATCAAACGAACCATTTTCGTCTATTTTTTACAGTTATGACTAAACATAAAAAAAAGGCATTGTATGAAACTAATTTTGCAAGTTTATAAACGTTAAGACAATTGCAAGGGACGTATCCTATGGGACTAGTGATGCAATTTTCCTTATTGAATGTTCCACCTAAGATTTGTCATGTCATGCGTGTTGCTTACTTTGAATGATTACTTTCTGTATTTTGTAGACATTTCAGGAGGGCAAAAAGCATTAGATTGGTCTACGAGAATGAAAATCGCCTTAGGTATTGCGGAAGGACTCGAATTTTTACATGAGAAGACCGTGCCCCCTATCGTATACCATGACTTAAAGTCCTCAAACATTTTGTTGGATGCAACAAACAATCCAAGGCTCTCAGAATATGGGCTTGCCATGCTCGTGCAGAGTAGCAATTCGATGCTTCTATCACCAACGGTCATGGCATCTTATGGATATTGTGCACCGGAATACGAAAGACGAGGTGAATTAACTTCAAAGTCGGACGTATATAGCTTTGGTGTTGTACTATTAGAGCTTATCACGGGCCGTAAAGCAATGGACACGACGAAGCCACAAGAGGAGCAAAATTTAGTCAGTTGGGTAAGTATGATCGTCCTTTTTCTTTTGACATTCTATTCGATTAACAAGTAATGTTTCGCTCTTTTTGATAATAGACGTTTTTCTATTCCATAAGAATATTCCTCAAGAAAAATTAATAAAAACACTTAAAATATATTTATATACTAAAAACACGTGAAAATACTTTTCAAATGAACTTACTCAATTCACTAACTTTTCATTCAAGAAATAAACTGTCAAAGTTAATTACTTTTTGCGTTAAGTTCTTGGTTTCTTATTAAGAAATAATCAATTAGTTTCTTTCATTGACATTTTTCTTGTATTTAAAATTCAGAAATTGCATAATAAGAATTTTATTTTTTAATACTTTAGTATTAAAATATTTATGTAATTCTTTTTTGAGTTTAATAAGTTTTTTGTAAAAATTTATGGGTAATAATATTGGCACTCCAAAATTTACTACAAGAGCTCCAACTTTAATTTTTACACTTGAATATGACAAGATTATCCTTAGATTTTAAAATTACCCCTATGCATTCAAAACAAAACTATTATCATGTTATAAGTTTTTTTCACTACTTTAAATCAAAGTCAATTAATAAAAATAATATTCGGCAAAAATGAAACAAGTAATTCAAGTGTAGAGCATCATCAAAAAAACAAAGTAATAATATTTGAAATCGACAATGACAATTATTATATGAACCAAAAAGAACAAAAAAATGAATGTCAACTTCAATTAATTCACTCTACTTTGCCTTTATATTAAAATCTAGAAATCAATTTCATATTTTTGTTCAAGCAATAAGTTTAATTTCACCATACAATAATGCATAAAAATAATTAAAATAAATCATGCTCTTCTCTCAAACAAAAAAACTACAGTTATAAAATTAATTAGCGACTTTTTATACAACATGAATTTGAATACATAAAAAATTAAAAATATGAATTTTTTTTATTTAATTGATCTTGATGAATAATTTTATGCTTGCATATAAATATATTTTTTATGCTTTTAAAGATTAAAAAAGATCGTTATGCAATATTGTTTTATACATAAATATATTATTTTGACATGATTATAGATGAAGTAAATAATTTTTTTATTTTTGATCTAGATTAAACATAAGCGGAATTTATTAGTATGAAGGTTTAAATAGTGGGAAAAAATGAAGCAGAAAAGTTGGATTTTATTTAGAAATGGGCATTCTTGTCATTTTATTAGAGAGATGAATATAATTGATGCTCCAATAGTATATTTTGGAGCTCTAATATCATTCCCCAAAATTTATTATTAAAGTTATAATTATTCAAGCTATCACCTTAAAAATTCTAAACTGAAGATTTGTTTAATTCTTAATTGAAAAGCAAGGTGTAATCGTGCCAAAAAATTTTTAACCCTTGATGAGTATTTATGGATTGAAAAGTAATGTACTTAATAATTTTTTGGATATAAAAATTTATTTTAAGTATGATTTGTAATTTCTCTTATTCCTTCTAGTTGTGCTAAAGGATGAGGGCCAATGGCTTCTTGGATCCTACTTTTGTATGGGACGATTATATTGTTGTTCCATCAAACATTAATAGTTCAATTTAAGTCCCTCTAGCTCAGCCATCGTCAAATTTAGTCTCTCGTATTTTCACTTTTCACCAAACATAGTCCTGACTGTTTGAACTTTGTTACATACTAATGGAAGTGTATACATGTGAATGTGGAAAGTATTTTAAGTTAGACCGCCTAAGTTTACATTCTATACTTTTGGTCCCTTACTTAAGCCCGACATTCGAAAGCGTTGTCTATAACTTGTTTGTATTGTTGGTATAATTGAATAGGCACAACCAATTTTCCATGATCCAACGAGGTTTCCTGATATGGCGGATCCACTTCTTAGGAAACAATTCCCTGTGACAAGCTTAAATCAAGCAGTCGGGGTTGCAGCTATGTGTCTGCAGGAGGAACCATCGGCTCGGCCCTTCATCAGCGATATTTCAGCTGCCCTTAGTTTCCTTGCCATGGCTCCACCCGAAACGCCCATTCCAGCCCGTCTCTTGTCTATATTATCTACGAGGATAAGTACATCGAGTCAATGTGGAGACAATATGAACTCTATTAGGGAGAGCAACGTCGGGAAACAAGATAGTTTGTACATTTCAGACAGTTGTTACAGCTCAGACAGTTACGATGATGAGGAGGAAAAGAGGAACGAGTACCAAAACAACAACGGTAGGGGAGATATGTCCCAAAGTGAATTTAATGAGTCGAAGAAGTTGGGATCAAGCTCTAAACGTAAAAGTAAGACAGAAATATTTCGGGGCAGCAGCGATGCATCAAGGGATTATAGTGTCGGGTATAGCTTGAGATGTGATACTAGTTTCCCTGAAAGAAGTGACCTTTCCAATTCGACGCGAGAATTTCAAGATGAAGACGATAGTTATAGTGATGAAGAACCGTTGAATCGAAGGTCTCATGGCAAAAGCGTTGGTATAAATTCAAGAAATAGAAGTAGAAAGGATTCGCGTAAAAAAGTTATGAGCTCAAAAGAGAGACAAGTAAGCATTGCGTCAAGTGGTTTTTATTCGAGTTCAGAAGACGAAGATATTACTCCGAGGCAATACGACAGGTCTAACCATGGATCTGAGTTTGTATATTCAAAAAGTAGCAGCATTATGGATCCAGATACCGGACTTAAGGATCCAGATAAGGGCAATTTGTGTCCGGGTTCTGGTGCTGCAGACTCGGTTCAGAAAGTTAAATCTGCTATCTATGTGGATTCAGTTCAAAAAGTCAAACCCGGGATTGATATGAATTCGGTTCAAAAAGTTAAATCTGCAATTGATAGGAATTCGGTTCGAAAAATCTAAATCCGGGATCGATGTGGATTCGAATCATAAAATGGAATTCTGGAGTACTACGACAAACACCGTAAATAAGAATTAATTTTATGGAGAAGATGATAATGGATGTGATTTCAGGTTCATTTTGATGAATATTTTTGACAGCATCAGGATTTTTATGTTATCCAATTGTTCCATACGAGGATATACATAATGAGGAGGAAACATCTTCTCTTAGATTTTCTAGTTTTTACTTACTCATTGTGTGATTATTTTTAATATAAAACTTTTGCTAGGCATTTTCCATGCATACAGAGTAACTTTTGATTTGATTAACTCAGCTCAATCATTTTATGATCAAAAGATTGTGTGATATGTACTTTTGCTTCTTTGATTCACATTTCCCGGTCTCTGATAATATGATAATGTGATAAAGTAAAATATTGAAATCAAAATAATGTCATTGAACTTCACTCGAATAACATCGTAGTTGTGATCAGCCCACATTAACTACAGGTCGTGTCGTGATTTGGCGACTCATCATCCTGGGACATATAATACTTGTGCTGAGAAATCACGGCAAACACAGTAAAAACATTAAAGCGTCATTTTAAGTTTTACGAATAAAAAAATAGTTGTAACCCTGTGCCATGCACGACAAATTATTTATGTAGAGACTAATAATAAAAAATGTGTGTATATATATATATATCATCACATGATTTATTTATTTATAATTGGTAAGATTAACAAATTTAATTCAATTTTAATGATTATTATCAAATAATTTTTTTTATATAAGTATTAGATCATATTAATTCCTTTTAAAAAATACAATGTATCATCGGTGAACTTAATAAAACAAATATTTATAAATAAATAACGGACACCTTTTATCTATATAGAGATTGGGCACTACAACAATCACTATAGGTATCTATTATTATTGCACATGGTATCAAATAAAAACTTCAAAGTCCAATATTTAGTGTGCAGCAAAATAAAACATAAATTGATAAAGTAAAATGTTTTCTCATTGTACTTTGTATCTTTTGTATATTAAAATAATAAAGAAACAATATAATTCTTCATATCAATCACTATGATTATAGCATGTTAATTATATTACTATCTTGTATTCTCATAAATAAAAGGTTTGAACAAATAAAATGAATGACAACAGCAAATACATAAAATTAAAAATAAAACTATAGAAATACATCTAATTAAAGTAAATCACTTTTGTTCTTGCTTTGCTTCTTACACTTCTAAAGTCCAACTTTTAGTCTTCAATCCTACATTTCAAGTTGAAGGAAATGGAAAAACTAAGGAAAGACATCCACCACTAAATAGCAAAAATAAAAAGTAAATTGTGACTTACCCTTCCAGTTGAAGATGACTTTTTATATGTAGTGTTTGCAAACTCAACTGATTATATAAAAGTGATTATAATTAAAAATAATTAGAATTGATAAAAAAATCAAAAGTTGGTAGTGTTTGCAAACATAAGTGAAAAGTGAAAAAAAAGCTGCAGATGATTGTTTGCAAAAAAAGTGATTAATATATCTAAAATAAAATTATTTTAATTACAAAAATACCATAATCACTTTTAAGCACCCCTTTACCAGCTTGTAGATTATGGATTAATATCACTTAATTTAAGATAATCATAATCACAATTTGAGTTTGCAAACATTCCCAAATAGATTAATTTAATCCATAATCTAATAATCACTTAATTTAAGAGTTTGCAAACACTCCCGTAATGGAAGATGATTTCATATATGTAAAGAGAGAGTTGAGTAGTCAATAGAATGTGCTTGAATTATATAAATATAATCATTAAAAGAAATGATAATATCACAAATTTACATGGGTAACCGTAACCAAAAAAAATTATAATAAGAAATCTGTAGAATAAATTAAATGGAAAAGAAACATGCCAAAAAACTATATGTGATGATCTCAAAATTTGAAACAATAGAATTGTAAAATAAAAGTAACAAAAAGAAGCTATAACTTTACGGAAGAATCCAAATTAATAATGGTAAAACTTAAATTGAAGAGATAAACAAATGGTGAATTCACATCAGCAATTATAGTAAAGAAATCAACATAAGAGTAAAAATGTAAAGAAAAAAAAAACATCAAGAAGCTAGAAAAGTTGAAGGTTGGTCACCCGACAGGAGTGTGCGTGGGTGGGGGTGCTTGGATCTCTTTTTACTTTTTCCTTTAATTGCTTTGGTAATTTGTGTTTGAATCTCATTCAAATACAATATTGCTCCAAAAATATTCAAACTTGAAAATTTGTATTAAATGTCGTGATTTTAGCATCATAAATAACGGGATCTGATGCAAACTTGGATCAAGTGATATCATAAACTCATAATCGAAAATTTGGGAAGTTTGTTAAGTAATAATCAATAGAATTTTTTCAAGGAATTAAATGATAAAAATTAACAGAAATTAGTTTCAACTCAATAACACTTAAATGATTCAATTTTGCTTATGTGGCAAAATTGAGTTCAATTAGGTCATCCACATACGCGCTTACTTGACTGACATCATCGGTTGTGTTTTATTATATACAGATAAGAATGTTATAATTGATATAAATAATAAAGTATGTTTTGATCTTTTATTGTAAAATAATATTTCATTTGTAAATTTGAGGTTAAATATTGACAATTGGTTAACTTGATTCAATATAGAATAATGTTTGAAGTGTTTGATTCTACTCAAGCCCAATAAATTATAGAGAAAATAGCAGATACCCCCAAACTATGAGGTGATGTGCACTTTGCCCCCTCACTTATGCGGTTTGTAGCACTTTACCCATGTGTGCTGCCCGAAGCTGACCGAGGGGGCAAAGTGCACATATATGTGCGCTTTGCCCCCCAAACTATTAAAAGTTGCACTCAACACCCTAAACTATCATATATGTGCACTTTGCCCCCTCGGTCAGCTTCGGGTAGCACACAGGGGTAAAGTGCTACAAACCGCATAGGTGAGGGGGCAAAACGCACATTACCTCATAGGTTTGGGGGGAGGGTATCTGCTATTTTTTTTTAATTCAAATATTCTTAATATTAACTTAACCCCCCCGTTCAACTTCGGGAAAATTTTTACCCATTCATCGTTCAATTTAAATCATGCATATTTGGATTTATTTGAATTTTTCTTAAAATATTATTTCTAAATTTGAAATAAATAATTTTCAAATATGAAAAAAATAAAAATAAAAATAAAACATGAAAATAAATAAGAAAACAGTGAAAAGAAGTATAAATTCAAATATTCATAATTTTCTAAACACAAAAGAGACAATTCAAAAATTCGAAAATCTGAAAATAAAAAAAAAACGAAAAAAAGTATAAAAATAAAAAATTCAAAAAATAAAAAAATTAGCAAAAATTTTAAAAAATAAAAAAATCTGAAGATGTGCCCTTTGCTCCCTCACCTATGCGGTTTGTAGCACTTTGCCCCTGTGTGCTGCCCGAAGCTGACCGAGGGGGCAAAGTGCACATATATGATAGTTTAGGGTGTTGACTGCAACTTTTAATAGTTTAGGGGGGCAAAGTGCACATCACCTAATAATTTTGGGGGATATATGCTATTTTCTCTAAATAATAATGATTGGTGATGATTTAAGTTCTACTTTTACAGCCATCACCTAATCAAGCAAAGGGATGTTGCTTCACAGCTGCTTCTACTTTCCTCACTTCCATGGGAAGAAATGTTGCAGGAAAAGATGTGCCAATGATACAATGTTGCATGTGGAAGGGCTGTAGTAAATTATGGAGCACTATTGTATTAAAAATTAGAGAAAATAGCAGATACCCTCAAACTATTAGGTGATATGCACTTTGTCCCCCAAACTATTAAAAATTGCAGTCAACACTCTAAACTATCATATATGTGCACTTTGCCCCCTCGGTCAGCACACAAAGGGCAGAATGCTACAAACCGCATAGGTAAGGGGGCAAAGCGCACATCACCTCATAGGTGAAGGGCATAGCGCACATCACTAGATTTTTTTATTTTTTTTCAATTTTTGCTAATTTTTTTATTTTTTAAATTTTATATTTTTATACTGTTTTTCATTTTTTTAATTTATTTTCATGTTTTCGAATTTTTGAATTGTCTTTTTTGTTTTTAGAAAATTATGAATATTTGAATTTATACTTCTTTTCATTGTTTTCTTATTTATTTTCATGTTTTATTTTTATTTTTCTTATTTTCATATTTGATAATTATTTATTTCAAACCTAGAAATAATATTTCAAGAAAAATCTAATAAATCCCAATATGCATGATTTAAATTGAATGATGAATGGGTAAAAAATTTCCCGAACCTGACCTAGGGGGGTTAAGTTAATATTAAGAATATTTGAATTTAAAAAAAAGAAGAGAAAATAGCAGATACCCCCCAACCTATGAGGTGATATGCGCTTTGCCCCCTCACCTATGCGGTTTGTAGCACTTTGCCCCCTGTGTGCTGCCCGAAGCTGATCGAGGGGGTAAGGTGCACATATATGATAGTTTAGGGTGTTGAGTGCAACTTTTAATAGGTTGGGGGGAGGGCAAAGCGCACATCACCTCATAGTTTGGGGAGTATCTGCTATTTTCTCTAAAAAAACAGGGATTTTTAACAAAACACCCTCCTTTGTTAGTTCGAAAATGCTAAAAGCCCTCTTCTGTTAAATCAATATGTAAAAATACCCCTTTATTAAGTTTTAGTTAACTTACTTGCCATTTCCGTCAGTCAGACTTAACAAACGGTGTTAAGTTTAGCATTAATATACCCATTTTACCCTTCCATTTTTCAATTTTTCTTTTCCCTTTTCTTTTTTATGTTCACTCGTCTTCTCCCCTACCTAAACAAGATTACAAATAACGCAGAAAAAGTAACGCCATTTCCAATTTCCGATTCACTCCCAAGACTCTGTCTCGTAGCTCTGCGCAACCTCCATTTCCGATTCGCGCACAACACCATTTCGCCACTAGCAAGGCCACCACTCTGTCGCCATTAGAAAAAATATTTTATAAATCAAAATTCACAAATAAGGAGAAAAAATAAAACTCACTATTATACTCATTATTAAATATTTTCCATTAATTTTTTTCTTCATTTTATAAAAATATTACGGTGGTGTTGGGCAAAGGTATGGTGGTTATCGTAGTTTGTTAGAGGTTGGAGTTCGCTGGGCGTGTGGGGTGAAGAAGATGAAGGAGGAAAATTAAATAAAAGAAAAAGAAAATAGGAAGGATTTGTTATAAAATGAAGAAAAAAATTAATGGAAAATATTTTATAATGAGTATATTAGTGAGTTTTATTTTTTCTCCTTATTTGAGAATTTTGATGGTATGAAAATTGATATTTTGATTTATAAAATAATTTTTGCTAATCATTTAATATAAATAGATATTGTTATTATTATATTTAGTATTTGAATACTTTCTATTATTGAATATTATTTTTAATTAGTAAATAATAAATATATGTTTTTTTAAATATTCTAGCAAAATATTTAATTTCTTAAACTTTTAGGGAATTATAAAAGAGCTAAAAAAAGGTCTTAAATAAAGTTAAAAAAGCCTTTCAACATGTACAACTTAAATAGGGGGATATAGGTCAATTTTCCTTTCACTTTAGTGAGAAAGGATGGCCAAAATCATGCAGGAACACACAACCCGAGCGTTAAACACACCCTCCGTTAGTTTCTAACGGAAGAGGGGTTTCATGCAGGGTTTTAAAAAATAGAAGGGGTTTTTTGCATATTAATTTAACAAAAGGGAGTTTTTAGCGATTTCGAATTAATACAGGGGGGGTATTTTGTTAAAAACCCCAAAAACAATATATATATCCGGAGCACTATAATTTAATACATAAGTGTGTAGTTGACTCGAGGATAATTTATTTTTAAGAGTATTCAGAATTCGTCGTATTCCAATATAGTTGCAGTTCGTACTATATAACACTAGTACTCCTAATATTCCAATCTTGATTTAAAGAGTGTGGATTAAAATCTAGGCAAATAGTTATTTATATTTTCAAAAGTTACATGGCAATATGCATACCATGCTACTTTTGAAAATATGCACGCTATGTTACTTTTGAGGCGGTGTGTATGAAAAAGGTTTTGTTGAGAGAGACAAAACCCATTTCGGTGATCTCTACGCCTCGAAGGGAAATAGTTTTCGGCGTCCGGCTGGGGGAAACTCTAGTATATACCAAAAAAAAAAAAAATGTACACATGATCCTCTAATCCAAAATTATATTTCTTATCATATTTCATTTGATATGCATATTGCCACGTGTTTAAAATTCACATCACATATATATTTTAGGAAAATATTTATACAGGTGTCATGCATATGCTAAAAGGATTAGAGAATGAAACACCTTATGGAAGAGAAGATCTAATTTGAGTATTTGACAAAATTGTGGTGGATGGATTAATTTGCAAAATCTTACTCCCTCATTCTTTGACATAGTTTATGCATTTGATCGAGAATAAAAATAATTATTCCTCTTTATTTATAGAAGGTAGGTGACGTGATCGATAGATGATTTAATAACAACCATACCCTTAAGAAAGGCTCTTAGATGGCGCATTGACGAGATTCTATTGAAAATTTCACCGAAACATTGAGTTTGGGATTAAGTGTAACAAATTTTACATTAATAGGGTTAGTGTGAAAATTTAAATATTTGAGGAGGTGAATTGCAATTTTTCCAAACTCAAAATTACGCCCCCACCATTAAGAAACGATCATGATCACCACATGCGATCTGCCCAAGCTCAAATATTAATCAAATGTTAGACTTTGGGAGTAAAACGCTACGATTTCACTTTATCGTTTGGAGGGGTATCGTCTCCTTTTCAAAAACTAGGCTTTGTTTGTTTCTATTTTCAACATATATTTTGGCCAAATTTTTGGCCAACATGTGTTTGGTCTCATTTCTTTGGCCAGATAGTACTTGAAAATTTGGCCAAAATATTCATCACATCTACAACCTATGCCTATATATAGAGCACATTTGTGTTTTTCACACAAAAATTTGACCTTTTTACATGTGGGTCCCATGAACTATAATGACACAATATTTTACTTTGCTAAGAAAATATATAATTACATCAACATGTAATTCAATTATTTTACTAATAATATCTCATTTCTTTTAAACTAAATAAGAAAATGATAATGAAATCGACAAAAAAAATGTAAACAAGTCGATGAATATTTAAAATTATTTTAATACTCATTGCTCATTATTTCTGTGTTATTAAGAGAAAATTGTGTATGGGGAGAATTTTGCATTAATGCAATATTGCAATGTGATGTGTGTAGTCCTTCCTTCCAAATATTAATATGCATTTCCAGTCTAAAATAATAATTATAATTTACACTTATATACACATATTCTATATATAAGCATAAAATATATACTTATACATACGTATACATGACTATTTGAATATAAATACTTGGATTTGTTATAATATAGAGAAAATGTCACTAATAGTCCCTGGAGTTTTAAATTTGTATCACTTTGGTTCCTAACATTTTTTTTGTTACGCTACCATCCCTAATGTTATAATTTAGTCTCACTTTGGTCCTTAAAGTATTTTCTGTCTCACTTTGGTCCCTTTTTCGAATTTTATGCCTCACTTTAGTCCTTTTTTTTTATCTTTTAACTTCCCCTCCCCAAAAAAAAAAAACTTTTATTATTTTCAATGCCACATCAAGACAATTCAAATTTAATTGATACTTGATCAAATTACATATAATTAAATTTATCATGTAATTAGTTGAGTTCAACTAAATTTTTTTATTATGTAGTTAGTTGAGTTCAAATATTTTTTTTTAAAATCTCTATCTAAAATATATGGAATTTAATTTTTTTAAAAAATATTATATCAATGGCTAATTGTACCGCTTTATAACCGAATTTTGATATAATAAATTAAATAATTTTTATGATAAATATTTATTACTTAAATCTAATCGATTGCATTTAATTAATGTATTAATTTCATTTATAAAAAGCAAAGGACAAGTAGCACCAATAAAATCACAAAAAAATAATACACTAATTGCAATTGATTAGATTTAAGAAATGAATATTTATTGTAAAAAAATATTAAATTTATTTTATCAAAATTTGGTTATAAAACTGTGCAATTATGCATTAATATAACATATTTTTAAATATATATTCCATGCATTTTAGATAGAGATTTTTTTTTAATTTTAGTTGAACTCAACTAATTACAAGATAAATTTAATTATATATAACTTGATCAAGTAGCAATTAAATTTCAATTGTCTTGAAGTTGTATTGAAAAAAAAATCAAAGTGTTTTGGGGGGATAAAAATGTAAAAAATAAAAAAAAGGACAAAAGTGAGATGTAAAAATAAAAAAAAGGACTAAAGTGAGGCATAAAATTCAAAAAAGGGATCAAAGTGAGACAGAAAATACTTTAAGGACCAAAGTGAGACTAAATTATAACATTAGGGATGGTAGCGTAACAAAAAAAACTTTAGGGACCAAAATGATATAAATTTAAAACTCCAGGGACTATTAGTGACTTTTTCTCTATAATATATTATATTGTATAGTGTATAATATGTATCACATATATAGTATACTATATGTATAATGTATATCATAATATATCTATATATTACATTATGTAATACACTCATATATATAATTACATCAATCATAATATATGTATACATATGTATCTATACATATATATATATATATATTACAATCATTAAAAATGTATATTATAATATATATTTCAAACATTAATTAATTAGTAACACAACTTTTTCATACAAAAATTGATATGATTTGAATGATACAATGATTTTTGGTCCATATGTAAACAAAACCAACGCAATCTCACAAAAATATCCGAATATTACTCCAGAATAGTCATCCAAACACATTCTCGTGAAAACACACAACTTCCAATAAATTATTTCACCAAACAATTTCACCAAATAACCCTCCAAAACAGAAACAAAGAGAGGAATTTTCGAGGGGGTGAAGTGTAATTTCCCTAAAATCTATCAACCCATTTTGAAATTCTTTGAGCCGGTCAAGCGGTGACATAATAAATAAATAAAATCTTGCAAAAGAGGAAAATTGGAAAAAGGACGGTGAGAACATGATGGAACCGTCCAAGAAGAATAATAATAATTCTCATTAATATTTATTTTTTAAATTCATCAATAAATAATAACTAGAGAGAGAAAAAGAGAAAGCGCAAAAATCGGAGAGAGAGAGAGAGAGAGAGATCCATATATGAATTGAATGAATGAGAAATCCGCCCACTCTTCTCTCACTCACAATTGACTCTGCTGTTTTCAATTTCTCGCGTCTATCTGATCTCTCCTTTGTCCCTGAACACATTCTCATCGACCTATTCCTGGTATGTATGTATGTATAATCTGTATGTATATGTTTGTTAGGATGCTTTGATTTTGGATTTTTAATGTGCCCTTTTGATTGTTTTGAAATGGGGTTGTGTTGATTTTGTTGCGAAATGGGTGTTTGTTTTGATCTGATTTGGGGGTTTTAATTTCTGTTGCTTTATATCAGAGATGTGTTTTCAGCCATTTTTGGATTTTGATTTTTTTTATTTATTATCGTTTTGCATTTGACGACGGTTTCTGGTTTGGTAGTGCAAAATTCATGACTTTTGAGTTAAATTTTAGAACATTATTATTATTTTGAGCTGTGAAAACTCAAATGTTTTACAAAAAAAATTCAAAATTAAGCACGTATAAATCAAATTATTTGCTTCACTTTTTATAGGGAAAATGTCTTATGTGATTGTTTTAAATAGTAAAAAGTGAAATACATTTTGTTCAGAAATTAAAGTGTTATGAAGATCTCTGTAAATGGTTTGCAGTTAGTATATGTCGGGAGAGTTTAGGACAAAATTATGTGAGGTCGGATTAATTTTTAGATATGATCCGAGTTTAAAGCTGGAATACACAACTAACTATTTCTAAGTTGTTTTTTGTCTTGAATCTGATTGAATCGAGTACATTTCGCCCCTGGAAATAGAGAAGTTCAGAATGCAAATGAAAACACAAGCATTCTAAAAACGGTGAAACATGAAAGATTTACAGAATGCCTCGTTTATTGGCTCTTCCATTCTCAAGCTCATATATATTGTATTTTTATGCATTACTTTTGTCTGATACGCCAAATACGGTTTCTAACTTCATAAATAAATATAATTCACTTTGTATATTTTTGATAGCTCTGCTCTAGTTTTAATGTGTCAGTGTAATTGCATAGTGCTATCCAGTTCTTTACACAAACATCAGTTACAAACTATTTTAGGACTTTATGTTTCTATGAAAATGGTGTGGGGGACAATGACTTTGTTGTTGAACCAAACACTCGAGTTTAAGAGGAATTACGTTAGAATATTTCTTGTTATGTTTGCTGACATCTTGGTTATCTTTGAAGTTTTTCCATGATTACCTATGAGTGCTGCAGTGTTTTCATTTTTTTTTCTTTTTCTGAGCATTCTGTCCAATTCCAGTTATCAGCATCTGCTGAGGAAGGTTCTGTTTGGTAGATCGAAGTAGTTACAATATGAAGTGCTTCTTGATTTTAAATAATTGAGAAAATGCTAGGAAAAATGGAGACCTTCATATTGGATGATCGTGATACTTTCGAATATATAAGTTCTCTGTAGGAGTGTTTGCAAACTCTTAAAATAAGTGATTATTAACTTATGACTTAAAATAATCTATTTAGGAGTGTTTGCAAATCTAACTTCTGATTCTAATTCTCTTAACTTAAGTGATAATAATCTATAATCTCTAAACTGGTAAAGGGGTGCTTAAAACTGTATTTTTGTAATTAAAATAATTTTCACTTTTCACTTGTATTTACAAACACTATCAACTTCTGATTTTTTATCAATTCTAATTATTTCCAAGTATAATCACTTTTCTATAATCAGTTCAGTTTGCAAACACTACTTATGAATGGGAGAATTAAGATTCTTAGTGGAGTTAAATGTTGTCTTGTTTCCTGAATATAGAGCATAATATAAAAACTTCAAGATTTAGAATTCTGAACTAAGTACACATGATTCTACTTTTAGTATAGAAATAATGCATTTAGTTTTCCCAACTTATGAAACAGATAAATGCCCACAAAGTCTACTCTCTGCAATTTTTCTGTTTGTGTGTATGTTTTCCCCACATATTTTCCGAGTTTCTACTTGCCTAAATAAAGAAAACAAAAATATATAGGAGAAAGTTTGTGTCTATCACCATTTTTCTTTTGCTACAAGCTATTGTAACTTGTCATCCAGCTCCTGAAAATGTGATTTTCTAATGAATGGTAAGTTAAATTGAAAACATGTTCCTTGAATCTGTTGTTGTTTATCCACGCTCGATGAAAAGTCTGTCACCTTATTCGCGTTGATTGGGAACCATTGGGATCCCGCTATAGATTTCTTAGCTTGATTAATTTGTAATTATCTTATTTGAACATTGCTGTGGGAATTTTTTTTTTTCAATTGGCAGAGAACATTAAAAGCTGGGAAACTGAATGAGAAGATTTTGAAGTTATTTGTGGCAACCGGCAAAGAAGAAATCCTTTCTATCATCGAGTCACTTAATATCCAACATATTCCGATTCCTGTCCTTCCTACCCGTAAGTTAGTTTTTTCATATGGACAATTACATAGACAGCCCCTTACTTGTTAGGTAATTGCCATGAGTTTTATGGGGTTTTGCATATTACCAAGACAACCCATGTCCCAGCCTGACAACTCGAAAAACATGGGGTTAAATTTGCTTTTTACGGACAGGGTGAAATTTGCTTTTTACTGACGGGGTGAACTTGTAATTTGCTTTTACTGATAATGGGAGTTATGGTAATTTCTCAAAATTTTGGGTGTTTTTCATAATTAAGGTTTCATGTAGAGGTGCTTGTAATTACGCTGTTTCATATGAAAATCTTGTTATTTGACTATGATTTGCTTTCTTTAACGGCTTTATAATTCTTGGCAGGATGCTCTGAGAAATTCTGATAATTGTCCGCTATAAAGAAAAGCTAACACTAGCCCTTCTCGGGACGTCAAACAATTGTCTTACCATCCAGTCGCATCTTTTTTAGCATCTTAAGATAATGTCTCAGATTATCATCAAAGACGATGAGGTGGACATTGTGATAGGCGCCCTCCAGTCAGATCTTACATCATTCATGGAAGAATGGCGAACTGTATTCTCCCGCTTCCACCTAATAATTGTCCAAGATCCCGACCTCAAAGGGGAACTCCAAATCCCAGAAGGATTTAACCATAATATCTACAAAAAATCCGATATTGACAAAGTTGTCGGCTCATCATCAACTCCTATTTCCTTTTCTGGCTATTCGTGTCGCTATTTTGGCTATCTTATGTCCCGTAAAAAATATATCATCTCTATTGATGACGATTGCACCCCAGCTAAAGATAGCAACGGAAATTTCATTGATGCTATCAGCCAACACATTATCAACCTTACTACCCCGGCTACTCCTTTTTTCTTTAATACCCTTTATGACCCTTTTGTTGAGGGGGCTGATTTTGTCCGGGGCTACCCGTTTAGTTTGAGAAGTGGGGTCGAATGCGGGCTTTCATGCGGGCTTTGGCTTAATTTAGCTGACTATGATGCACCTACTCAGGCACTCAAGCCCGAATTGAGGAACTCTAGGTATGTTGATGCTGTTCTTACGGTACCATCACGGACCATGATGCCCGTGAGTGGAATTAATATAGGTTTCAACACTGAGTTGGTGGGGCCCGCTTTGGTCCCGGCTTTTAGGTTGGGTAAAGAAGGAAAACTGAGGTGGGAGACGGTGGAAGATATTTGGACTGGGATGTGTGTTAAGGTTGTCTGTGATCATTTGAGGCTCGGTGTGAAAACCGGGCTTCCTTATGTTTGGAGGAAAGAAAGAGGCGATGCTGTAGAGAGTTTGAAGAAAGAATGGGAAGGCGTGAAGCTTATGGAGGATGTTGTTCCCTTTTTCCAATCGTTGAGGTTGTCTGAAGCTGCTGTTACGGCAGAGGATTGTGTGGCTGAGATTGCTGCATCCGTGAAGGAGCGATTGGGAGCGTCGAATACTATGTTTGCTCGTGCTGCAGAAACTATGGTTGAGTGGACCAAGCTTTGGAAGCGAGTGAAGGCTCAGTAGATGCTTGACTACACTTGAATTGTCGAATTTACCCCTCGTTGCATCTTTTATTTATATGGGATTTTACGTTGCAACGAAATTATGACTTTAAAGTTCTTTTCTTGATAGAGTTTTGAAAGGGATGACAAATAATAGATGTTACATTTGGAGCTTTTGGCTGTTTTGAGAATGTCTAGACGATTATTGTGGATTCTCTATTGCAATTTGTGTTTCATTGTGTTTTATTTGCACATATGTATGCGAAGTGTCAATAGTTCAGATCTATTTGTATATTATAGGAAATATATTTATCCGAACTCAGATGAGATCTGCTATTTATTAATTATTCATATAAAACTGATTATATGTGCAATTATTTAATTGATTATTTTGTCTATTCAAAATTTTAACATAAACCAAATACTGTTTGATGCGAATCGAAAATTCAGCATCATAATATGCATGAAATTCGAGTAGCCTCGTTCAGTTGTGTAGAAATCGTCCTTTTATGAAATAGGGATTCAACTCTTTGTCTACGTGAATAATGGAAGTTATTAAGATGACTCACTTTGTACTCCACAAAATGGGGAGGATGGATGTTACCATGAAGAGTCATGGATTGAGTCAGTTTAACTAGTAAAAACGTGTTCATTCACTCTATTATTTTATTCAAGATGGAGGATACCATAAATGTCTAGCCCAATAGATACGGGTTGATAGTCATAATCTTGAGCCATAAAGACTCTGTCTTGCTCCATAAATGAGGGGAGAATCATGAGTTATAAAGACTCTATCTAGCTCTTTAAAGGAAGAGAGCCATAATTTGTGGCAGTTTGGATTCGAATCCAGGGTCTCTCACATAAAGTGAAAAGTGGATACCATTAGACCAACAGTTCTTGGGTATTTACTCTATTATTTTGCTAAACGTGTGCTTCTTACTTTTTATTTTATTGCCGGGCCTTTTTCTTTGACTTGTAGATTTCTTATTATTTTTGGATTTCCTGTCATGGGCTATTCAAACTTTTTATCGCGCCCAATAGTTTCTTTTGCCTTTATTAATCATTTCGGTCCATTAAACCATTACTCCAAAATAATAGTATCACCGTTAAATCAGATTTCGCATAGAACATAGCTATAAATAATTTTAGGGATAATTGCAAAAACAAAAAAAAAAACCTGTGTTATTTTGAAAGTGCTAAAAACCCCTTTGTGTTGACGAAATAAGCAAAAATTCGTGAAATGTTAAAACATTGCACACTCTACCCAACCATTAAATAGGCCTTAACACTGTTAATTTTTTTTAAAATGTCCGTTATACCCTTAAATTACTAACCATTGGATCTAAATCCATAAAATCAAAGACTCATGTTTTTTTTGAGATAGAAGAAAAGGAAAACAAAATTTTTAAATAAGACAACTAAAACAAAAAGAAAAATAAGATAATTCAAAACCCCCAAATGCTGGGATTCTTCTACTTCTGTGAAGATGAAACGTCTTCTTGCAAGAACCCAACCTCATAATACTAAACCCTCAAATCTGATAATTTTATGATGGTTGTGCGAAGTTCTGGTGGCTGTGTAGTGGTGGTGGTGGTGCGAACTTGATGGTGGTTGTGTGAAGTAGTGGTGGTGATGGTGGTTGTGTGAAGTGGTTGCGGTTGCGTATGGTGGTTGTGGGTTCGATCTCCGGTGGCGAGTTCGAGCGGTGATGGTGGATTCAATCGTCGGTGGTGAGATCGAGCGCTGGTGGCGACTAAGGGAGGGGGGGGGGAGGTGGCTTGTGCGAAGCGATGGTGGTGGTAGCGGTTTCGAACTGTGCCTGGAGATTTTGTGTGAATGGTGGTTCGGTGGTGAACTGGTGGTGGCGCCGATGGTGGGTCTGCTTAGCCGGTTGTTTGTGGGCGGGTGGCGGTGGTTATGGTGGAAAATTGATAAAGAAGGAAAAAAAGGGAAAATAAATGGGTTAGGGTCAGGTTTTGGGTTTGGCCGAGACCCAAATACAAACCCACCAACTTAATTGAATTTAATTAGTTTTAAGTTAAAAACATCTTTTTTTATATAATTAATATACTGAGGGGTATAACAGATTTTTAACACGTGAAAATCAAAATAAAATATTTCCAACTCTCATCTCACGCGTGTGCATGTACACTCCGTTGAGTTTGACGGAATGGGGGTTTTTTGCAGAATTTTAACATTTTACAGGGGGGGTTTCGCCTATTTTGTTAACACGGGATTTTTTTTAACACTTTCAAAATAACACATGTTTTTTTTTTTGCAATTACCCCGTAATTTTAACTCAAAAACTCATTCCAACAAGTTCTTATTGGGTGTACTAGTACAGCTACGAGCTCTATAAAGGTTTATTCATTTTTAAATTGATTCAGTTTCTGAAAAGAAAAAACATATCCCACCATATTAAATATTCATGTGTTATTGATTTTTTTATATCTTTATTCAGATCATAATTATCTATGATCATGCACATATCTTCAAATGACTATACAGTAAGCTCATAAATACACAAAAAAGGGTAATATTACGAGCAAATAAAGTTAAAGAGAATTAAATAAGTTTATATATGAAAATATCAATTTTTTGGTTCAAAAACATTGTAATCAATTCAAGATAAATCTAGTAAGAAGTATTATTGAAAATGTAAATAGTCGGGATAATCGTGAAAACATTATGGAAAATGAACTTCTCAATGAAATAACTGTAAAAATTAAAATGAACTTCTCAATGAAATAACTGTAAAAATTAAATTGGTTTAACATTAAGCATCACAAATAATTTTTGTTAGCAATTACTAAATGAAACCTAGAGCTTTTGTGGGAAAGAAAGGCACATAGATCATAAAGTATGTTTCTTAGTCTTACAATTGTGTATTGATAATTTTGTAAAAATAATTCCGACTTGCTACAAGTTAAAATTTAATTAGTTAATGTAGCTTGTGAAACGTAATTTTTTTGGCGACATTGTTTATAGCTTTACAGAAATGTAATTTCTTTGTAACGCAACATGTGTGAAGCTTTGTGTTGATAGCAAGCAAAACGACTTGCTTAATCTAAAATATGTTAAAAACAAATAGAACGAAAATTGTGAAAGGATTTTGTTATAAATCATTTTATTCACAAGGTAAGTGAGCTACAGCTAGTATCATGTGAATGGGGAGAATTCCAAGATAAATGATTATTACAAGACAAATACAGTCACGCATATTATGCACTAAAGTGGATAAGGCCACGCAAACTATTGTCTAATTATCCAAGTTGTCACTTTGCTTACTTGTAAAATGTAATTTCAAAAACTTAAATTATGTAAGGTAAGTTGTTGCATGTTTTAACTTCTTTTTTTTTTGGGTAGTCTTGTGTTTTAAATTTCAAATCTAGCATTAAATATCATTGTATTCCAACACAGATTCTTATCAGACAGCACAGATCACATCAATCAAAAAATTGAAAAATAACATTAATTTTTATCATTTCAATTTTTATCACCTATTTAAGCTAATGGTAATAACTAAATATTATTCATGAAATTAATTTATGTCGTTTTACCAAGTGCCTATATATTTCACTGGAAGTCTTTTACAAAAATAATCACTTGAATCTAAGTATAAAATTTTACATAGTTCTAATGTATTCAAATTGATCCTTTGTTCTTTTTATCTTCTTTATTCTTTGACAAGTTTTAATAACATTATAGACTAATTTGTATTACTTTTGCAGTTTTGAAGAATTTGCAGCAATTGTCATATACAACTTAAGGTATTCAATTATTTATAAGTTATTGTTTGTTTGATGTTGCTTCATACATGTTTTCACTTTTATTAGTCAATAATCATTTGGTAAATTCTTGTGCAGTGGCTTGGTTGAATTTCAACCTTTCTATGTTTAATAAATTAAATCAATTCAACTCCAAAGATTTTCAGCTCAAGTTTAATAAACATAGTACCTAAATTTTGTATATTTATGTTATTCTTGTAGGTTGTCGTTTAGTAAGGTTCGTTAAATTTTATACCTTGTTATTAAGGTTACCAGATCGATAACGACAAAATTAATTTAGATTCGTAGTAATACCATTCCTAAAGTCAAAATCAATTTTCTTTTCCATAAAGATAGTAAATTTAATGTTATTCTAATACGGAACGGTCTTTTTTCTTTTTTTTCTTTTTTGGAAAATAGAGCTAGAAAATTGTATTTTGTATGTAAATAACTACAATGTTATTTTGTTTATTTTCCAAAAGAGGGATCCGTAAATGGTATTTGCAATTAAAGCTTATATTAAAAATTATAAAATATTATTTAGTCGAGATAAAAGAGGTGTAAACTTTTCTCGAGGTAAAAGGGCTTTTTTCCTTTGTTGTGCTGAAACAAAATTTATGTTTCGCCAGTTGAAAAAGACATCAAAAGGTTTCTACATTAGTGAAAATTTGTCACATCATTTGCATAATCCGAAAAATCTCTTTAGTGTGAAACTATCACAATACATCACATTTCTAGAGAAACAAAGTTGTATAAACATGTTATTTATTATTTGTGGAAAAGACACACAAAAAGAAGTTATGAACTTTTCCTAGAATTTCTTAAAAATACTTTTGTATCGTAGCAAAACTCATTGTAGCAGTAGTTCATTATATTTGTTTAATAACAAAACTTACATACATTTCAATGGTGTAATTGCATCTTTGATTATTTTAAAAGCATATAAATATATATATATATATATATATATATATATATGTGTGTGTGTGTGTGTACTATTTGTATGCGTGTGTATGTTTGCGCGTCCACTTAATTTATTACAGTAATCCTAATATACACTTATGAGGACGAACAATAAGCAATTAGTCTAGGTATAAAATAAACAGTATTGTTGTTAGTATTATGTACACTCATGAACCTAATTTATTTATTGGATAAAAAAAAAAATGAACCTAATTTATAGAACATATGATATTAAAGAACCATCCACGTTGGTATTGACTCTTAATATAAAAATACTATAACGTAATTTCTAATTGCAAGTTAGGATACAGAGATTCTCGGAAAAAGCATGAATAGGAACACATATTGACTTCATTGTTTAAAACGAAATAACTTCTTATTTTTTGAGTTTTAACTTATATATTATTTACCCACATATCATATTGCACTAGGCAAAAGAAGTAAAAATACATGAAACAAGGAGATGCACTTCACGAAAAAGGTCATCTTGTACACCTGCGTACGTAAATTGTGATACTCTTTCTAACTTCCGGTTAGTTTTATAGCTCATTTGGACCTATCAGTTTTATTGTTTGTTCAATATTGCCTTATTGGTTAAGAAAATATTGATATACCGTAAATAGATATAACCTATTTAATTTTGTATAAAAAAGATATTGATTCAAACAATCAAATTGTGAATTTGATACGGTTTAATATGCATAATAATTTCGCTTGTAAAGTTTATCTTTATTCATATAGTTTTTCTATTCGCAGCACTAGATGGAGCAACAATCACCAGCAAAATCACCATCAGCTTCATCACAGCAAACAAAGCAACATGATTTTATGAGCTCATACTTAAATGCTGATTTAAGCCAAATGTTGCTCTCATTTCCTCAAGTATGCGACAACGATAAGGGAAAGGGCTTAGAACAATAGTGAGCTCAATACAAGCAACTAAGCTATAATATTTTGCAATTTCTTATGCATATTCTATTCATAAATTCTTTACATTTTCTATACAGTTACATAAGAATTCATGATTAAACTAACATTTCATGTTTTATTCAAATATGGAAAAACATCGTAGCAAATTGCTCATAATCCTATTTTTTAGTGTGTCTTTGTGTGTATGTGTTTGTCATTGTTAATAACTTCCTTGATGATGCTATAGCTTTGAGTTGCCAAGTTCTACGCAATGGAAACAGACACATGATATGGGATCGTCGTTTTCAAGCGCGTCATTCATGGTAATTACTTTAAACTCCTCAATTTAGTAGGAAATCATGGTTGGGTTAAATATTGCAACATGTGCGTGAGTTAACTCTATTTTAAATATGTGTATGTTTATGTGTGTGTGACTATTCTGTGATTATTATATTAATGAATTATGTAATTATATTAGGGAGATCTTCTAGCACAATCTCAAGAAGCAAATGAAGATTTGTCTGCAATTTACCTGCAAGGAATTTCACTTTCATCAAGTGATCGACAATTGTAACTATTTCTTTTCCTCCTAAATAATTCTTGTTCATCATCTACAGTAAATATAATAATTTTTTTACAAAGAAACTAATATATCATCTCCTAAAAATAGGATCCATGCCAATAAAGTGCCTAATAGTAACAATGAGTTGGGGTCTGTTGATAGATATCCACAGTTGGACAATTATCATCTTCATGTATCAAGTCCATTGACCAATCTTCATATCCCAACATCGTACTTTACATTCCAAGGGCAGTCTGTTGGATCCCCTCAAATTTCTGTAAGATTCTTTACCTTATGTGGATAAATCATTACTGGGAAATCATATAATTATGTGCTTGTATTTGTGTATGATAAAGGAAAAAGAAAATAATTGTTACTTAAGCCACCTAATATGGAAGTACCTAGTGTGTGCAAAATTTGAATTTAATGTAAAACATCTGGTTAACATCTTTAGTTATACATACCAATGAATGACATGTGTACAAATGGATGGCCGAGATATTGGGCAAATAATTACAAATTTTCCATCCATGTTGTCAAAATTTCTCTCTTTGTATCTCTATTACATAGTGCATTCATATGTGTAATAGAAGATATACAACTCGGGTTATACAAAATTCTAATTCGCTATATGCATTATTCATCACATACAAAGTATGTCCCATCTGGGTTATTATATCCGAACTACAAATAATAGTAAAACGAGAATTTCTTGCATATGTTTGAGATTCATAATGCTTTAGTTATTTTATTGTATTTCTTTTTGTCTCTAATATAAGATATACATATTAGATCTCCATTCAACTAGCTAGATAAGTTATTAAAATACTTATACAGGTACCATTTGAGCTAGATGATTTGGCTATTATGAACACACTGCCACGCATCCGAACACAAACACAGAAAAATGATGTGGTGAACGAATCTCCAGTTCAAATAAGGTAAAAATTCTTGCATAAGTAACAAAATATCATGCTACTATTACAAGATAGTTGCAATATATTTCTTAAACTTGTCTGTGCAAAATATTACAAAAATCTTCACATACATACTTTCCCATAGAAACTTAGTCTTTATATCACATTATCAACCAGCGTTGTTTATTAAGAAATTTATCTCCTTGTAGACTTCCGGGAATTCAAGGCATTTCAAATCCAATGTACCCATCAAGTCTCTTCAATCAGGCAAGTGGTAGCTCATTTCATGCAACGAGCAACTCAAATTATCAAAGTCCGTTCAATTTGACAGGTAGCAGCTCATACTACCCTCAAGGCCCTACTACTCCAAGACAAAAGGTACGGTAACATATATATTTATATATATTTATATGTGTGTGTGTGTGTGTGTGTGTGTGTGTGTGTTTCTTGTTTGATTATTTTTTAAGTGAACATAACATAATTGAGTTTGGCTTTGTGATTTTGTATCATCCACAATTGTTTCAAAAAATTTATAGAAAATATTATATGAAATGACGAGTGCGAATATCATGTTATCTTCACATTTGTTGAACTTGATAGATAATAATTTTGTAACTTCTACATCTTATTTGGTAAAATATTTGCTCTAATTATTTATTACCAATTGATATCCTAGAAAAATTCATTATTCAGCTCATTTAGTGAATGAAATGTCAAATTGATGAAATATTATATATCAGTTAGAAACCTATTTTGCATTTTTTTGTATAAGCATTTGTTAATTTCATAAAGTTCACCTATACATGATTTATTCTATGGTTCTGGATTTTTTGAAAATATTTCACTTCAAACTCAAACTTTGTCATGTGTAATTTTATGAAAAGCGCACTTTTTTAATGATATAGAAACATAGTTTCTTACTGTACCACCTTAGATTATTTAGCTTTTCATAAATTTATTTAAATTTCAGAGGAGAATGGTTTGGGAAGAGGATAATGTTCCATATCGTCGGAGATGGACCTCTATTTTCGGACGTGATCAGGGACAAAGCTCGCGAAGTTCTCATACTTCAAATGGAAGGTTAAAACTATGCTCTAGTTCTTCAAGTTTTATTTATATTTATAACAAAATTATATTATATTATTGTTTCGATAATTAATAAAATTAATGAACTGGATTTTTTAGGTTCACATTGTATGATCCAAGGTACGAAGAAATTGGTCTTCCAATGGATCCACATCTACGCATTTTCAATGAAACCAAGGGAAATGGTAATATATCTTGCTACAAAATATTTTATTAAATTGATATATCCTACATTATAGAGTGATTTTTAAGAGTTATCAGAATGTTAGTACATTCCATATAAATCTACTAGACGGATGGGTACGATTGTTCCTGGGAACTTCGAGTCCTTGAAGCTCCTAGGAGCAGGCCTATTTTGCACTCGCATATTTTGATTAATAAGGAGGTGTGCGTTACATATTATTTTAAATACGTTGTTTTTAAATTTCAGGTATGCAAGTTCGACCTAAATAATCGGCCTATTTCTACACAACGGTTTGAGATCGAGTGATTGATGGAGCTTAGAATCATTAGTTGTGAGAGCTATTATCATTTATAATTACTTATTATGTGACGATGTTTCGTTGTGTGTTCAATTTATGTGTGTGGTGTTTTTTGAATTGTGTTTAATTAATGTGCACTTTAACCGACTTTCATGGCACTTACCATCTATTTGATGATATTGTGATTCTGTATGCAATGATTATATTTTGTTTCTTTTCCTTTCTTATTATTTGCGCTAAAACATGATCACTTATTTTCTTTCTGTTCTTTGTCCTCCAAATGACTTTTTTGGGAATTAACTCATAACTAATAAGGGTAAGAAACTTGCAATATTATAAAATAGGCCGAAGGTTAGCTATTTGTCAGTGTAGAACACAGTGGCGGTGGCCATAGAGGTTTGTTGAGGAATGGGGGCGGATGTGAAGGTTTAATGTGTGACGGTCAGCGTCGGCAGTGGGTGCAGTGGGTGAATGGGGTTTTGTTTAGATAGATGGTTGGTTAGGGAAAAAGGTATTAGGGTTAGAGTTTGGGAAAGAATATGCGAAAAAATGATAATAATAAACGAATGACTAATAAGTGAAGGCCAAATACGTGTAGTAGGGAATTTGCTTCATTTTTTTCTACACAGCTTGGGAGTTTTATCTTCTTTTTTTCACCGGGGCTTTTTTGCTCTTCAGGTAGATCGCATGACGATTAATTGCAATTTACCCAAAATTAAAGAACAACTAAGCAAATTTGATAAAAAAAATAATAGTTTGTATTCTGAGATACCCAAAATGTTCAAATTAAAGAAATAAGAAACAGATACAACATTCGAGATACAAACTCTCAAACTAATAGAAGACCATATATAGATACACCACAATGCTTTTATATGTTAACTTAGGAGATCCAAAGGTTATTGGTTCCAAGAGTGGGACCCATGTAAATACTCCATAAGAGAGCCACGTAAAGTTACGAGATTCAGGAATGATTTGGCTTAACAGAGGGAGCCAAGCAAAGTCCACCATATGAACACTTGTGATGTTAAAATTTGTATGATATATATTTATTTATTTTGAAAGAAACTACCTATGTTGTGGTGGGGGGATTTTTTGAGGTCCCCTCCCTTCTATATATTAGAATAAAAGTAGTACACTTGGTTTCAAATACATGCCACAAGTAGATGGAAAGAGGAGTACTACTCCTTTGCAATTAAGTACGAAAGTTAAGAAAATTTAATCTAATAATCCCCCTAATTACACCTTTGAGTAGTCTGCCATCCGAAACATACAGTGAATGAGCATCTTATCCTTGATTAGCCAGAAAATCCACAGCCTGTTCCATTCGCGATAAATATGAGTGATGGAAGTTTCTAATCTCTTAAGAGAGTTTTTGATCAATTTAATGATGAGTTGAAACCTTGACGTACCTTTGAATTTCGAGAAGATTTGGATCAAGCAAAGGGCGTCCACCTCAATCCACACTTTTCTAAAGACTTTTTCAATACAGAGATTCTGAGCTGATAATTCTGCTGCCATATTAGTCGTATTACCCAATGGTTCCCAAAACGCAAAAAGGATTTTTCACCTATGGTCCCTTGCAAGACCACTAGCTCCACCCAAACCCGAATTACCCCTCGTTGCACCATCTGTGTTAAGCTTTATCCAGCCGGGTTGAGGTTTAATCCAAAAAACTGGGAACAATTTTGGAGCCAGAGGATTGACCTCAATGGAGATGCCCTAAAAGATATGCTACATTTCTGTCTCCAATCCAGTGAAACGTCTTCCAAAGCTTACTTCGGTTGATCAACCTCACATAATGCCTTATTCTGGTAATGATGCGATGTGTAAAAATTATGATGTTGTTGTGCTTTTTATTATTCTGAGCCATCCGTAAATACCAAAGGATGATGATGGGGAGAATTGTGCAAATATGATCTTTTCCTTTCAAAGGAGCTGAATCCCTCCATGTTTTAAAAGTATTGTGAGACTGATGGAACGGAGCTTGGAAATAATCTTCAAAGTACCTCGAAACTTCTAATGCACACGCGCTCTGATAGAAAACATGTTGGATTAATTCTTCGTGGTTGCAGCAACCACATTTAGAGGCGAGAAAAATCCATTTCCTTTGCATATGCAAGTCAACCAGAATCCAATCTCCAAGAAGCTTTCAAATGAAAACTGAAATAATGGCCGTAATGAGCAAGGACCAAATACGATCAAACCCAGAAGATGGTAAACTCGGGCCCCGAATATTTTTACCACGCGAATTTTGATGGGTTTGGTGGAGTTGGATCGAAATAGGGTCAAGAAGAGGAGCCAAAATAGAGCCAAGAAGGGTCGGGGTTGACCGGGATCGCAAAATGATGAGAAGGAGTCGAAAATGCGAAGCGAGGGTGCGCAACATGAAGCCAGCGCCCAGGCGTGGAGTAGCCGGCGCCTAGGTGCGCCGGTCAGTGGCAGGGGATGTTTCAGCACCTAGGCGCGGATAGCAAGTTGTAGGCGTCTTTTAGACGCGATTTTTCCTTTTTTTGGCATGTCTTGAGTCCTACTTTGATTAGAATTGTTTCCTATTGTGTTAGGAATTATTCCCTAGTTGTTTAGGATTGTTTTTCCTAATTTGTTAGGGTTTTAGACTTCTCCATCAATATAAATATGAGAACTCTACTTGTAATTGATTGATGTACTCATTGAGAAATAAAGATGTAGTCTAGGTTGGCTCGTGGATGTAGGCAAGTTATGCCGAACCACGTTAAAATCTTCGTGTTTTTCATCTTCATGATTAGGCTTAGATTTCTTGTTTCTTGTTTATTCTTCATGCTTTGATGCCTACCATCCCTAACACATTTAGTGGAGAATTCTACATTGTTTGACAGCTTCCAGATTATAGAATCACTTTTCCCTTCCAGAATTGAGGAAGTGATTTAGAAAGCCGAGTAAGGTTCCACCTTTCTTCAATCCAAAAGTCTTTAACAAGGGCCTATTCTAATTAATAGTTTGGAGTTAAATCTTGAAGCTTCCCAGTCGTCAACCAATGGTCTTGCCATAAGAAAATATTACATTTGCCAATATTCTAAAAAATGAAACTCTTCTCCAAACTGAGGAGTCATTGCTAAGATCGTGTTTCTCTGGGGAAAAGGCCATAGCAATATTTACCAGATAAGAAATGAGCCCACAAAGAATCTTATGCCCTAAAGCTCCACCAAAGTTTATACGAAAAGGATATCACCATGTCTCGAAGATTCCTAATTCCTAAACCGCCCTTTTATAATAGCCGGCAAATTTTATCCCGAGATTCTCAATGGATGCGCTTTTCATCAGAGGTAGATCCCCAAAAAATCTATTTAGAAGTCTTTCAATGAGAAGAATAATCCTAATAGGAGGATCGAGAACTTGGCATAAATAAATTGGCATCGAGCATAGCACGTTTTTAATAAGTTGTAACCGACCTGCATGGAAAAAGAAAATCAAATTCCCATCCACTAATCTTTACCTTGATTTTGTCCACAAGATCCATGAAAAGGATTTTTTTTCTTGCCTTTGTGAAGAGGATCACCCAGATACGAATTTGTAAGGAAACTTTGTGAAAAACCCGAAATTGATTTGGTCATTTAGATTTTTTTATCATTCATTTTATCCCCAACCACAAAGGCACTCTTTTGGAGATTAATAGATTGGCCCGGGATCTATTTGTAAGCTATCAGAAATTGCAGGATAAGACTTGTATCATCACAAGATGTAAAGATAATCGTATCAGCCGCATACGAAAGATGCGATACTCCCATTCTGCCCCCATTAATTCGAAAGAACAATTGTGGGTTGGACGAGAAAAGAGTTGATAAACCTCTAGACAAGGCTTCAGATGCAAGAATGAACAAAGCCGGGGAGATGGGGTCACCTTGTCCCAGACCACGAGAGGATTGGAATAAGCCAGACGACTCCCATTAATGAGAATCGAGAACCAGCGATTATAAATTACATGCTTTATCAACCTAATAAAACTATATGGGAAGCCCATTTTCTCCAAAACCAAACTCCACGAAACTCAATGATAGGCCTTCGACATCTCGAGTTTCATCATAATTTTTCCTTTGAAACTAGGGTAATCGAGGACCATTTCTTGTGCGAGAAGGATATTATCTCTTTATGGGTGCGCCCAGTTGATGGAGATTAAAAATGTATCAAGCCTCTGCCAAACCCGATGATTAGTCCAAGTGAATTGCTCACCTTCAAACCCCCGCATCCATGAGATTACTATCATCAATCACGTTTCTGAAGTCACCCATTGATATGCCCAAAATTGGACATATAATTTAATGGACAATAACTGGGCCCAACAATCATAACTATGCAAGAGCCCAGCAATTCGGCCTAAAAAAGCCCAGTCGAAAGATAAGTTCCGTGTACCTTAACCGGGTTAGTTACAATTAGACCACGTGGCTCGATCGAACCTATACATGTGTCATCTATGCATCTGTGCATGATGTTCACTCTAAATACCCTCATAAATGACAAATAAGGGATACACAATCACTATTCAAAAAATTCTATATTGGATTCACTATAGCTCCGAGCTTCGGTCAAATTCTGAGTAGACCCACTTATAAATTACGAGTTTTATGTTAGGACTTGTTAATTGAATTAAACTATATTAAACTTGATCCCATTTAGAGGTACGTACGCAACTCTTCCTTAGAGTGCAGTCTATAATCTATCATTTTTCGGGTCGGGTCCTACCCGAACCTCGACTGGTCCATGTTGTAGCTCTAACGAAATATGAACTAGATCAGTTGGCGTCGTCTGTGGGAACGTCTACTTAGTTTTGTTGTACGATCGAACTCAAGCAATGGAGGAATTGAGAAACCGCCCCAACAAAGGACTACAAAAAAAGGAAGCACCTCGTATGCTAAATCCCAAGGTAGACCCACCTCTGGGCTATGAAAGGGGTGACGAACCCATTTTAACAATGACACACGAGCAATTCCAGCAAAGGATGCAAGAATGTGCTCAAAAAGCTCTACAAGAGTATTTGGCAAACGCTCCTGCTACACCACACATACAAATTAACCCTGATCCTATTACGCCTCGTAGGTTATTCCAAAAAGCCCATTCCTACGATGGATAAGGCTAAGAAAACTCAAGACAACGAGGCATGCAGGGAGGTTCTGGTGCAAAACTCCCAAGAGGAGATTGATAGCCGTACCCATTCACTTCGTGAGGGTGAAAAGGCAAAAAGGGTTGTAAACGAAGAGGTGAATGAATCACCCAATATAATGAAAAGGGTCTTTCGACTTGTCTCAGCTCTACAAAGGAAAAACTCTCCCTTCTGCGAAGAAATTTTATCCGAGTCTTTGGGTAATTTTTGGATTCCCGATCTTCCGAAGTATGATGGGTCGACAGACCCAAAGCAACACATCGTGGCATACGGAAACCTTATGATGATGCATAATCTGTCTGATGCATCGAATAGCAAAATTTTTGTGATGACTCTTGCGGGTCGAGCCCAGGAATGGTTCACACACTTGTCTATGGGTTGCATCGTGGATTATATACAATTCATGCATAAATTTGAATATCACTTCGCCAGTAAGCGAAAGTATACCAAATCTGTGGCTCACTTATTTAGCATAAGACAAAAGGAGTTTGAGAACTTACGAACTTTTGTAGACCATTTTAACGATGAGGCTTTAGATGTTCAAGGCTTAACTAATAAGACTGTTTCAACTTAATGATAAATGCCCTCAAAATGGGACCATTTGTTGACGCTCTAATCAGGGATCGACCATCTAATATGGAAGAACTTATGGTGATAGCTCAGAAGTACATCTATAATGAGGAAATGAACGAGCTCAAGAGGGAGGAACAAAGAGTCCAAAAACAATTGAAGGACAAAGCGCAAGAGAAGAATCAGAGTTCAAGAAATGATCATTTGGACAAGCATGGTAGACCTCGGTATACGATGTTCAAAAATTGCACACCATTGAATACCTCGACGAGCATTATTAGCAATCGAAAACAAAGACATGCTAATATGGCCACGACCCATGAAGGAAGGAGCTAAAAAGAAAAATCCGAACAAATATTGTAGGTTCCACAAGGATACGGGTCATGATACAGAGGAATGCTTCTAATTGAAGGATGAGATCGAGAGACTGATTAAACAAGGGTATTTGCAACAATTCATTGATCATAAGGCTTGAGAAAGACAAGAGGTGCCTAAATCTCCTGAACGACAACGTCGAAGAGACCGTAGCCGCTCTAGAGATCGTGGCAGAGAAAATAATCGAAGAAGAGATGATTATCAAGATCGAGATCGAAGAGATGATAGATGACGTGACAAACGTCGTGATCGATACCCCAAGAGAGAGAACAATGAAAATAACAATTTATCTCTTCATGGAGAAATAATCACAATAGTTGGTAGTCCCACCAATGGAGATTCACAAAATGCTCAAAAGAGATATGCGCAAGAATTAAAGGCACGTGAACAAAGATCTCAAACCTTGCATGTCATGACAATGCATTCGAAGCGCGAACCAATAAGCTTCGGAGACAAAGATTACGAGGGTATAGTGGGTCCACAGGATGACCCAATGGTGATTAAAATGGATATCGCGAACTTTGCGGTATACAAAGTCTTTGTGGATAACGGTAGCTCGACAGATATCATGCTTCTGAGTGTACTTCGAAAGATGAATTTCGATACGAGATGACTTCGCCCGGTAATGACTCCATAAGTTGGATTTGGAGGATCCGAGATCAATCCGGTTATCGATCTCCCTGCTTTGTTGGGTGACGAACCCGCACGAAAAATGGTAATGATAAAATTCCTTGTTGTGGATGCCCCGTTTGCGTATAACATGATATTGGGACGACCTGGTTTAAATCTATTCGGAGCTGTGATATCTACTCCACACCTGAAAATGAAATTTCAAACGAAGACTAGGATTGGACAAGCAATGTTCTGAAAACCGGGCCGGACATCGAACCGGAAAAATGACCGGGTCATGGGTCACCGGTTCAACCGTTGGGTCAACCGCGGTCGAACCGGTGATGTCATAATTACGCAATAAATAATAATTAATATACTACTAAATATATAAAATATGAAAATATGAAAAAAAATATGTATTTCCTATATTTTTAAATTTAATTATAGCATATGTTCAGCCCAGTAGCCCACTGCATTTCCGACCCATGTTCTTAGGCCTGGGTCAATTTATGATTAACTAGAATTCTTCAAGGACTATTATGCAATTATGTCTCTTGAGCTTGCTTTATAAGCCAAACTCTAGTTATTTTCTTCACTTAATCTACAAATTTTCTCTCTCTACAAATCTCCCTCTCAACTCTACTTACCACTTACCAGCACACACACACACACACACACACAGATATACACAGCACACACATGCGGCACACACACACATATACATATATATATATAGAGAGAGAGATAAGAGATCTTGATAGAGTAGAAGAGTAAAGAAGGCAAGAAGCTTTTACCTTTGGGATGGGTTTCTGTGGTTCTTACCCTTTCTGCGTTTCTGCCTCTGTGGGATGGGTTTCTGCGATTTGGGGCTAATTTCAGTGAAGAAGGGTTTTGAAAGTTTTAGATTTTTTGTTTTTTTTTTATCAAGAAAGTTTTGGATTTGTTTATTTCAAAACCGCCCGGTTCATCAAATTTAGGCCCGGTTTTATCAGTTCACTGGTTCAACCGGCGGGCCGAGCGGTTTTCAGTTTATTTTTTGGTATAACAGAACCAGATTTATGGCCGGTTTCGATTTTAACCGGTCCGACCGTCCGGTCCGGTTTTAACAACACTGTGGACAAGTTAGATGCAATCAAGAGATGGCACCAGAGTGCTACACTACTTCGTTCAAGCGAAGCTCCCCAAAAAAGAAACCAGAAAAGATGAAGAAATTGGCTTCTACCATTGAAATTTCAAACTATGATTCGGACCCGAGTAAGAAACAAAAGATGGAGGAAATGCGCATCGAACCATCAGACCATAAAGTCATCGAGCTTGAATCTGGCAACCCCAAAAAAACAACACAAATTGGCTCACAAATGGACTCAAACATTGAAGTCATGATGATAAACTTTTTGAGAGAAAACAAAGACATTTTTGCTTGGACAGCCTCAGATCTCAAGGGTCTAGAAGTCATCGTACACTGGCTCAATGTCGATCCACAAGCAAAACCGATCAAACAAAAGAAAAAGAATTTTGGTCCAGATCGAAATGCTATAATTGATGCCGAGGTGAATAAGCTTCTCGAGGTTGGATACATCAACGAGATCCATTTCACCGAATGGTTAGCCAACGTGGTGTTAGTACCAAAAGCAAATGGCAAATGGTGCATGTGCACCGATTTCACGGACCTCAACAAGGTTTGTCCTAGGGATCACTATCCCTTACCTCGAATTGATCTTCTCGTCGATTCCAAGGCTGGATGCGCATTGTTGCGCATGATGGATGCTTATCAAGGGTTTAACCAGATAATGATGGCTGAAGAGGATCAAGAAAAAACCCTCGTTCATCACCTCGAAGGGCTGGTATATATTGTTACAAGGTCATGCCTTTTGGCCTCAGAAATTTAGGTGCCACGTACCAAAGGTTGGTGAACATGATGTTCAAGAGTGAGATCAGAAAAATCATGGAAGTATATGTCGATGATATGCTGGTGAAAAGCATTAAGGATTACGATCATTTGAAGCATCTGAAACGCTCTTTTGACATCATGAACAAATATGGCATGAAACTCAACCCACACTAGTGCACCTTTGGTGTGAGAGGAGGAAAATTCCTGGGCTTTATGGTCATTCAACGAGGTATCGAGGCCAATCCAGAAAAAATCCGAGCTATTCGGGACATGTCTTCACCTCATACAGTAAAGGACGTACAAAGGTTGATAGGTCGAATGACTAGTTTGAATAGGTTTATCTCACGAAGTGCCGATAAGGGTTTACACTTCTTTAAGATTCTTAGTAACATTAAAAAATTTAAATGGACCGAAGAATGCGAAAAATCCTTTCTCGAGCTTAAGGACTATCTGACTTCGCTGCCTCTCCTGACAAAGCCAGTCTTGGGGTAAGATCTCTTCTTATATTTAGCAATCTCCGAAGAGGCGATCAATGCGGTATTAGCTCGTGAAATAGACTCGGAACATCGTTCGGTCTACTATGTGAGCAAAATGTTAAAAGGGGCTGAGAAGAACTATATGATGATAGAAAAATGGGCACTTGCACGGATTAACGCGGCTAAGAAGTTACGCATATACTGCCAGTCACACCACATCATAGTTCTCACGAAGCAACCATTGAAGCAAATATTGGCTAAGCCCAATGCATCAGGAAGACTTGTTAAATGGGCTGTTGAATTGGGTGAGTTCTCGATCGAATACCAACCCTGTACATCGATCAAAGCACAAATCATGGCTGATTTCTTAGTTGAGATGTCATCATCGTCTGAAAACGATGTAAACACCTCGATGTCTAACCAATGGATTTTACATGTAGATGGTTCTTCTATGTCTCAACGCGGTGGAGTAGGAGTTTGGCTTCAAGATCCGCACGGAAATGACCACGAGTTCGCCATCAAACTTGATTTTGATGTAACAAACAACGAGGCTGAATACGAAGCTTTGATTGCAGGCTTGAGCATGGCGAAGAACTTGAATGTGAGAAATTTGAATGTGTTCACTGACTCACAACTCGTAGCAAACTAAATCAATGGTACATACGAGGCGAAAGAGAAATCGATGTGCAAATACTTACAAAGGGTGAAGAGCCTCATAGGCAACTTTGATAAATTAACCTTGAACCAGGTTAAAAACATAATACATAATGAAAACATGAATAATATAGAAATGCGTTGATCTCAATTCAATATAATGATGATGATAACTAAGCATCGATAAATTAACCTTGAACTAGGTACCCCGAGAGAAAAATGATCGAGCTGACGCTCTCTCCAAATTTGTCAATCTAATCACAGGGGTGAAAAGCAGGCAAGTTACACTTCTCACCTCAGAACGTCCAGAGATATCGGAAGGCGATTCGATTGATGTAATGGTGTTGGATGAAGAAAACTCTTGGAAAGACGAGATAAGACAATACTTGGAAACAGGAAAGGTACCGACAGATCGAAATGAGGTAGAGAGATTGATGTATCGAGCTGTAAGATTCACGAACATTGATAATGAGTTGTATAAACAATCTTCAGCAGGTCTCCTTCTTTGATGCCTAACACCATCTCAAGCACAATATGTAATGCGGGAAATTCATGAAAGAACTTGCGGAAATCACTCGGGAGGCCGAGCTCTGGAGCAAAAAACCTTGAGGCAAGGATACTTTTGGCCTACTCTATTACATGATACCTCAAGTTTTGTTAAAAGATGTAAAGAATACCAATTGCACTCGAACTTGTTTCATCAATATGTTGTTCCAATGGAGCCGATTAAGATCGCATATCCCTTCAACCAATGGGGGATCGACATACTGGGTCCATTTCCACCAGCAACGAGACAACGGAAGTTCATCATCGTTGCTGTAGAGCACTTCACAAAGTGGATAGAGGCTGAAGCAGTAGCCAATATCACCGAGGGTGAGATCATGAAGTTCTTCTGGAAGAATATCGTTTGCAGATTTGGTGTACCTCGAGTTCTAATATCGGATAATGGAACTCAGTTCAATGGAAAAACAGTAACAAGCTGGTGTACAGAAATGAAAATTTGACAACACTTCACTGTTGTGGGAAATCCCAAGCCAATGGTCAAACTGAGGTCTCTAACAGAATCCTTCTTCAAGAATTAAAGGCTAGAATTGAAGGGAAGAAAGGAAATTGGGCTAAGGAACTGCCAGGAGTCCTTTGGTCTTACCAAACTACACCACGAAGTTCCACAGGGGAATCCCCTTTTTACCTAGTGTATGGATCGGAAGCTGTTATTCCAGCTGAGAGTAGTATGACTACACATCGAGTCTCGTCATATGATGAAAATATCGAAGAAAATATATGTGCAAGGTCTTTCGAACTTGATGTTGTTGAAGAAAAGAGGGAGAAGGCATACGCTAGAATTCTCATGCAAAAAAAATACAATGGCCCGAGCCTATAACAAAAATATGAGGCCAAGAAATTTCCAAGTGGGGGATCTGGTCTTGAAGAAAGTGGAAGTTTTGAAGCATGTGGGGAAACTTGATGCAAATTGGGAAGGACCTTATAAGGTCGTCGAAATTACGAAGCGTGGGACCTATCGCCTTCAAGATATGGAAGGGAAAGATTTACTTCGTCCATGGAACATACATAATTTGAGAAAGTTTTATGTTAAACATCGTAATTGCAAATACAATGCAAATTCCTTTTGACAGCAATGTATGGTCTAGGCAATTATGTCAATGATACATAAGATTCAATGTTATGATGTTTTTCTTTATATATACATATCTTCCAATACTACGATGAACTACTTTTGCCTCCTGTCAAACACCTTTTACAAGCTATGATATAGGAGCCGCAATGATACGAAACAATGAATAAGAATGAAAGAGTAACATTACTCAATATAACGAACAATTATTCGCCATATGAAATAGCATATCATATAGCTCGTGCAGTCCGAACTATGACTTGAATAGTCAATAAGCATAATACCATGAACATTCATAATATTCGAACTAGGACTAAAACAACACTAGCTATCTAAGGTGTCACATAAGGCTAATCACAACAGATATTGTGCAATCATTCGCAATATCACATAGCACATCGGAGCAACTATTTGTTATAAAAGATGAAGCATAATTACAATAATAAGATTCCTCGTATTACGATCCAACAAAACCCTGAAAAAGTTAACATAACTTACGAACTTATACTTGTCCAAAATTTAGAAAACATTCACCGAAACCAACGTAAAACACCATACAACGATTGTTTAAGGGTACTATGACCCATCAAAACCAACCACTAAGAAAAGATAATTGTTCAAAAGATACGACAAAAAGAAACCATTTAAACCACTTATTCATTATCACCTTCACCAATTACCTCGTTTTCTTTATCTTCATCATCTTCTTCTTCCACATTTTCTAGTTCATGAAACTTGGGATAATCAATGAACGTCGGAGGAGCACTACTCGTAGAAGTCGAAGGGCGTAAAGAAGGTTTATAAGCAAATTCTTTGAAGGCTTCCTTGTCGAAGCTCACAGACAAATGTCCCTCCTTAACGAGGTAATCAATGGCTTTATTGAAGCCACTGCACATATCATCAATATCCTTAGGGTCGGAGACTCGTAAATTCCAGCGGCGAGGAATTTCCCATGGTTCGAGGTTCAGCTTAGCGATAAAAAAGAATTGAGTCTTCCACTTACCATAAGAGGAAGTGGTAACATCTAAGCACCTATGGTGTCTACGTGGTGAAATATAGTAGAAACCCTCACCATCCTTTTTAGACTTCCAACATAAATGAAATAAACTCCAAAAGTGAGCAAAGCTCACATCAACATTGAGACATACCATTGAAACGACAAAGCAATTGATTAACTTATACGAATTCGGAAGCAACTGTGTAGGACTAAGGTTCAACCTATTTATGATCTCGAGGTGAATATCATGAAGAGGAAACCTTAATCCAGCCATGAGATGAGCCACATGAAAGCAACGATAATGCTTCGGTGGACAATAGAGCCTATCACTAGGTCCAGGAATCTTAATTATGTAATCGTCAGTTTTGAAATAGCTAGCTCTTAGGTCGGCATTATGATCCTCGTTAAGGGTGGATCTCATGTTCACCCACTTTGGTAAGCTTGTGGACTTAGACTTATGTTTAAACAAATCTATATTGATGTTCGAATCTCCCTCACTATACATGCCTGGAACTTCGTCCACAACATCGTTATTAGAGTTATCACTTATTCCCCTTTCTTCACTGTTATATTCTCCACTTTGGTTATCCATGGTTATGTCGATGATATTATCTCGACCTACATTATGAACAAAACGATCACGAGTGCTAGACAGACTAGGGGAACAAAGATGAGATATGTTTATAATGGGGTTTATTTCTCCTAGCTTGTTATTATCATTATCATTGTTATCTCGAGGAATAAAAGAGTCTATAGCTCTAAAAGTTTCATTTGAAGTTGAATTACTACTAGAAATTTCATTATTATTGACGGAAGGTAACGAATATGCACGATTAAACATCGTATTGATAAAACAAAAATAAAATTGATAAAATAAAAAGGCAAAGGGAGTTAACGAACCTACGACGTGAAAAAAATGATACGAGATAGAGGCTCCCAACGAAGTAGATAGAGAAGATCCACACGCGAATATTTCTCTCTCTAGAATGTAAAATGCTAAACGGCAAAAAGAGATATTTACCGTGTATATATAGGGGAAGACTACGATTTGGACACTCTAGATTTTAGTGGGATTTGAAATCAATGGCTAAGATAAAAGGATGTTTCGTTTGAAACGGCGGCGCAACAAATCCCAATGCAGAAAAGCATGATATCTCAACATAAAAAGGTGTTCCGTATTTAATGACATGCTGACGCATGACAAGACTTTAAGCTTGCATTTATTAGCACAACAGATAAAATTACGGCCTTGATTATAGGTCTATAATAAACCATAGATCGTTATTTATGTTATTCCCGATACATTACACAAATCCATTATTATACTTCGTTAGTACTAACCTCATGCTTCGTTATATCGTCAGCACTTACGAAGTAGGGGACTAGATGATATGTCCAAAATTGGATATATAATTTAATGGGCCCAACAATCATAACTATGCAAGAGCCCAGCAATTCGGCCCAAAAAAGCCCAGTCGAAAGACAAGATCCGCGTACCTTAACCGGGTCTGTTAAGACCTGCTTATTCGACCCGACATATGAACCTTACGATTAGACCACGTGGCTCGATCAAACCCATACACGAGTCATCTATGCATCCGTACACAGTGTTCACTATATATACCCACATAAATGACAAATAGGGGGTATGCAATCACTATTCACATAATTCTATAGTGGATTCACTGTAGCTCTGAGCTACGAGCTTTGGTCAGATCCTGAGTAGACCCACTTATAAATTATGAGATTTATGTTAGGACCAATGTTCTGAAAACCGTACTGGAAAAGTGAGCGGGTCACTGGTTCAACCGTCGGGTCGATCGCGGTCGAACCGATGATGTCATAATTATGCAATAAATAATATTTATTATATTACTAATATTTCAATTTACAAAATAATAATATATTTACATATATAATACACGACCTCTGGATTGCCTTTGTTTGAGAAAAGCATCAGTCTTATATCTCATATATATATAGGGTATGGATCAAATACATCCCATTACATTAGGTAAGATATAAAACCCAATTTACACCATTGATACCATTTGATCCCAAGGTCCAGATATAACTCCATTTTTATGATTTTATATTTTTTGTTAATGATGATAGGGGCATTTTAGTACTTGGCCGTAACAAATTCATGTAAATATCATGCAAGATCAAAATCAAATCCCACTATATGCACCCATAACAGATTTTTTTTCCCCAATTCATTATCTTCTTTCCAATTACAGTTCTTCAAATCTGGTAAAGTTATGTAATAGAAAAATGCAGTCCGAAAATTGATGCAAAGTTATGTGATAGAAAAATACAGATTCTATGTTTCCACTCAAGTGTGGTAAGGTAATTTAAACTTCACATTTTCAACAAAATTAGGATGTGTCAATCACCCTATCTATTGATAAAATATCAGTTTGAAAATTGATGCAAAGAATGTAAAATTTTTACATTATTCTTCAGCGTACACACAGAACAAAAAATTCATAGTGGGATGAATAATGTTGTATTCTCCAGAACATAATATCTTAACAATACACATGTTGTATATTGTTAAATTAGTTAGTGTAATATAACCGTATGATATGCAAACACACACTGTATAATGGGTTATGTGGTACTGTATACTGGGTTATAGGATACTGTATAATGGTTTATGAGATTGTAACTGTATGATATATACACGCACTGTGTAATTGGTTATAAGACACTGTATACTGTCTTATAATATATTGTATATTGATTTATATGGTACTGTATAATAGTTTAAAATCACTAATTATATGTCACTAATCGCACACTGTATATCATCATTGTATTTACTGTATATTTGATTATAAAATATTGTATAATGGAATAATTAGATTTGTATAATATTTATTAGCTATTGTATAAGAAATTATCTCGGGAGGAGTATCACTTAACTCCATAGTATGGGAATCTTCAAAGTAAAATGATGTTGTTGAATGGAAAGCCATTGCAGTTGATTGAAAGAGGAGATATCCCGAGTTTGGTTCCAGCTTGATTGTGATTTAAATTCTCCTATAAGTATTGCTTCCCATTCTATCAAGTTCATAGTGTTTCCCAACTTCATTGCTCCAGGGTGTAAATGAATGTTGTTTACCACTCATATATAGGTATTGTTGCCTCCTGTGCTGGGATTTTTATTTACTTGGAGATTGATTATTTAGCAGACACCAATAATATGGTTTTTTGATATAGTAGGTAGTATTTACTTGGGTTATATGATACTGTATATTGGTTTATATTATATTATATATTGGTTTGTAATATACTGTATAATGGTTTATAAAACTAACTGTGTTATATATAAACACACATTGTATAATGAGTTATATAAAACTGTATATTGGTTTATATGATACTATATATTCCCTTTATTTGTACTGTATAATGAATGTTCTTTGATGCCTAGTGTATGATGTGTTAACTCACAATCTATATTACAATTAGTTAGTGTATGATAAGATTATATTTGGTGTTTAATATCTTAATTGTTAGTATAATGTGTTAATTCATAATGAATAATTGTAACAATCTACTGTGTAATGCAGATCTTGGAGAAGATTGAGTTTATCTACTGTGATTTTTTATTATCTACTGTATAATTATCTAGTGTAATTATCTATTATATAATGGGTATATAATGTGATTGAGTTATTTTTGGGAACAGATTGAGAAATTTGAGGGGGAGATTTCGTGGGATTCAAATTGAGGGATTTTAGGGAGAGTGTGCCATTTTTCTTGGAAATTGATTCTTTATAATGACGTAAATTACCAGTATACCCTTGACCCAGTTGGAATCAGATTTTTCACGTTTTTTTGCTTTCTTTTTTGGACTGTTGGATTTAATGGATCCAATGGTTTAGATTGGGTCTTATATCTTATTTAATATAGGATGTGTATTAGATCTTGACCCTCTATATATATATAATGTAAAACCTAGTCAAAATGAATAGACCCACTAAAATATGAAACTTTGTAATTTTTAATTAGCAGAATAAAACTAGCAATGATAAAAAGGAAAAAGAAAATATAAAAGCACCAAATACATATATCCTTGTCAAAAGTCAAAACACATGACCCTTCTTCTTCAGTTCTTCTCACACCCACCGCCGCCGCCCCTTTTCTTCTTCATTGCACTTTCCATTCCAGTTTCTACATACCAAGGAACTAAAATCTCAGAAATGGGGAAAACGCTTGTTCATTGAATTGAACTACGTTAGATTTAATCTCATTTAGAGGTATATAGGCAAGCTCTTCCTTAGAGTGCAGTTTATAATTTATCAATTTTCGGGTCGGATCCTACCCGAACCTCGATTGATCCGTATTGTAGCTCTAACCAAATACGACCTAGATCACCCATCGACTCTAAATTCGGATCCTATACACCGCTTCTTTCACTACTCGCCACAATAGTGTTGAAGTCTCCACCGACTAACCAAGGATCATCTGTTTGCGAAAAAGATTGATAAATTCTTCCCACGACGGCCTACAAAGGAACCTGGTGCATTTTGCATAGACAAAAGAGCAAATTATATGTTGAGCCAATAAATTGTGTTTAAATTTAACATTGAGGAATTGCCCGTGATATAGTAAAATGACACACTATGCCACAAGGCCCAAGTCCAATTGAATGAAGAGTTAGGTCCACCGGAGGCCCAAACACCGAAATCACTAGACTAGGTCCACGCTAAGTAACAGTATCGGGTCGGGTCATTTCATGACCCGACCCCACTAGAACGAGTCATCCACCGTCTATTGTAGCCACCTGTCAACATCCTATGAATACCCAACAACCGTTGGTACAAGGTGTTCTCTATAAATACCCCCCTCATAACATTTATTGGGGGGGTTGAAATCAAAAGAGTATTTGCTCAAGAATTAGCCTCGTATATGCTCAACGAGTCTATAAACTGAGGAGTACGATCCTATAAACATATAAATTGGAGTTTAGATTCGTTCGGGAGTACGATTCCGAACATCACACCTAAGATAGAACTACGTAGGCTTGATCCTTATTAGGTACGTAGGTAGCTTAATAACTATTGAGTGCAGCCGTAACACTTTATCATCATACTCAAGGGGCGATTCTAATCATTCCAGACTGTGAGTCCTAATCATCGGATTAGGGAGATCAGTTGGCGCCGTCTGTGGGAATCTTACTTTGAGGTTGCTGAGATTCGTGAGTATAAAGATCGAGGTTAAGATGAAGAATAAACAAGTTAGGGAGGAGGAAGAGTTGATTGCTGATGTGCCTGCTGACGGAGGAACGAGTGCAGTCATCACAATGACAAAAGAAGAGCTGGACAGGAGGATGAAAGAGTATGCTCAAGAAGAAATGCAGAAGTATCTTACCCGCACTCCGACAATTCCTAATGTGGGAGAGCCTCGTACGGATCTATCTGCAAAAAGAAGTTTGTTTCGAGAAGAGGAGAATTGTGAGAGGGAGGGAGAGTCATTGAGCGATGACGATGTTATTAGTGTTCGACAAGAGGAGGGAGAACGAAGAGGAAAAGCTAAGGCGATGGAGTCGCCGGGTATATGACGACGAATGGTGCACTACGAAGAGGACAGATGTGCGAGGATGGAAAAAGTTGCTGGCCCTGTACAGACGAGGCCAGCCCCTATGTTGATGGCCCACAATAGTCCTTTTGTCACTGAAATCATGAAGGAAGTTCCTAATGGACTATTTCGAATGCCAGATTTCCTAAAGTTTGATGGAACGGGGGATCCGAGACCCCATATTACGTCTTACGAGCTGTTGATGTCTTTACAAGGACAATCGGATGCCATTAATGCCAGAATTTTCACTACGACTCTGGTAGGTCGGGCTCAAGACTGGTTCATGAGTCTCGCTCCCGCTTTCGTAGAGTCATATGCCCGATTGAAACATAAGTTTGAAAGTCACTTTGCTAGTAACAAAAAGACTAAAAAGTCTATATCTGTGATTATGGGACTGAAGCAGGGCTCAACCGAGTCCCTGCGTGAATTTATACATCGCTTTAATCAAGAAGCCATGGACCTTCCGGAACTTAATAATGAATTAATGTTAAGCTTCCTTATGAGAGGCTTAAAAAAGGGAAACTTTAATGATGCACTCTCTCGCCGCCCTCCTCGATCCCATGAGGAGTTGATGGTATTGGCGGAAGAGTATATCAACGAAGAAGAAATGAATGAGTTAAAGGACTCGGATAACTTGCAAGTTCTAAACGACTCTCGAGGTCGTAAAGAAAAATATGAATCTGAACTCGACTCGTACACGAATTCTAGTTGCTGCGTTGCGTACGAATCAAGTTCAACGACCCATACCAATGAAAAATGGTGTGAAAAAGAACATGAATAGATATTGTGAATTCCATAAAGATCATGGTCACAACACGGAAGAATGTTTTTCAACTGAAAGATGAAATTGAATGACTCATTAAATCCGGGGTGTTGAACGATTTTATTGATCGAACATTGGCAGAAACAAGAGCTCCTGAAGTCACTCGTGTTACGGAACTTTACCAACCCCGCAGTCGTTCTCACGAACGACCGCGAGAGAGATCTGTTGAAAGGGGTAATCAGACTCGTCACTACGACCAGTCCAGGATGGAAGACCACGGAAGCGATAATCATCGCTTTAACAATGAGCGCCCACGCGGCAACCCTCGTTATAACGAGCAAGCTCCGCATCACCGTAACGACGGTCCTCGTAATTACGAGAGAAATAAATACCACCGTAATGACGGTCCTCGTAATCACGAGCAAAACAGAGACTACCACCGTAATGACGGTCCTCGTAATCACGAGGCAAACAGAGATTATCACCGTAATGACGGTACTCGTAATCACGAGCCTACGGAGAGAAGAGTTGAAGCGGGAGACGCACACAAACATGGTGTTCGCCGAGAAATACATATGATAGCTGGGGGGCCGACTGATGGAGATTCTTCGAACACGAGGAAAAGATATGTGAGGGAGGGTCGTACAAGCTACCCCCGTGGGGAACCGGGACGAATATTTTCGCTTACTGGTGGATCGAGTTCAAGGAACGAGGTTATCAGTTTTGATGATAGTGATTACGAAGGCATGCACGGTCCTCACAACGATCCTATGGTGATTTCAATGGATGTTGCGAATTTTGTGGTACATAAAGTTTTGGTTGATACGGGGAGTTCGGCAGATATTATCTTTTGGGACGTCTTGAAAAAAATGGAACTGGATGGAACTCAGTTGCGTTGTGTCAGCACTCCCTTGGTTGGATTTACGGGATCCTCGATTATGCCCAAGGGATCGATTGAGTTAGATGTGTCGTTGGGAGCGGGGTCGAAATCAAAAACGAATCGTGTGACTTTTTTGGTTGTAGATGTACCATTTGCATACAATATGATTGTGGGACGGCCAATGCTGAATACGTTTGGAGCAATCGTTTCGACTCTGCATTTGAAGATGAAGTTCAAAACGAGCAATGGTGTTGGTGAAGTGCGTGGCAACCAACTGGAGGCTCGGCAGTGCTATTCAATTTCGTTAAAAGTACATCAGTCAAAAAAGAGAAAGTGCGAGACCAGCAGAATAGAAGTCTTAGATGAAGAAGCAAAGACTTTGATTGAAAGTTTGGATAAGAAACAGAAGCGAAGTGATGCACGAGTTGAACCCCTAGTTCACAAATCAATTGAACTCGTACTAGGCGACTCGGACAAAACAACCCAGATTGGAGGAGAGATGGACCCTGAAGTGGAGACCAAGATGATAAGTTTTTTGAGGAACAATTCTGATATGTTCGCATGGAAAGCTGCAGATTTCAAGGGCATCGACCCTTCTGTGATCGTGCAAAGACTTAATGTTGACCCGGATGCACGACTTGTGAGGCAGAAGAAACAGAAGCGAAATGATGCACGAGTTGAACCCCTAGTTCACAAATCAATTGAACTCGTACTAGGCGACTCGGACAAAACAACCCAGATTGGAGGAGAGATGGACCCTGAAGTGGAGACCAAGATGATAAGTTTTTTGAGGAACAATTCCAATATGTTCGCATGGAAAGCTGCAGATTTCAAGGGCATCGACCCTTCTGTGATCGTGCAAAGACTCAATGTTGACCCGGATGCACGACCCGTGAGGCAGAAGAGGAGGAATTTTGGTCCAGATAGAGACTCGATCATTGAAGCAGAAGTCAAGAAACTCCTAGACGTAGGATATGTAAACGAGATCCAATTTACTGATTGGCTCGCTGATGTAGTCCTTGTACCTAAATCGGGAGGAAAATGGAGAATGTGTACTGATTTCACTGATTTGAATAAAGTATGTCCTCGTGATCCTTATCCCCTGCCTCGTATAGACTTACTCGTAGATTCTACTGCAGGTTGTGCTCTTTTAAGCATGATGGATGCTTATCAAGGTTTTAATCAAATAATGATGGCAGAAGAGGATCGCGAGAAGACTGCATTCGTTACTGCAAGAGGAGTCTATTGTTACAATGTCATGCCATTTGGCTTAAGAAATTCAGGTGCGACTTACCAACGACTCGTTAATCTGATGTTCGAGGATGAAATTGGAAAGACCATGGAAGTCTACATGGATGATATGCTTGTAAAAAGTGTGAACGAGGATGACCACCTAACTCATCTCGAGAAGTCGTTCACAATTATGAGAAAGTATGGCATGAAATTAAACCCAAATAAATGCACCTTCGGGGTACGAGGCGGAAAATTCTTAGGGTATATGGTTACCCAACGAGGGATCGAGGCTAATCCTGAAAAAATTGATGCTATCTTGAACATGCAATCTCCAATGAATGTCAAAGATGTACAGAAGTTAACAGGGAGAATGACCAGTTTAAATCATTTCATTTCGCGATCTGCAGATAAGGGTCTGCACTTCTTCAAAATCCTAAGAAATATAAAACGCTTCGTATGGATGAACGAGTGTGAGGATGCTTTCAAAGATTTAAAATCTTACTTGTCGTCTCCACCTCTGCTAACGAAACCCTTGTCGGGAGATCCACTGATCCTATACTTGGCAATTTCACTGGTAGCCCTGAGTGCGGTACTTGTACGGGATGTGGATGGTGACCACCGTCCAGTGTATTACGTTAGCAAATTGATGCAAGGGGCTGAGTTAAATTATTTAGAAATTGAAAAATGGGCTCTCGCGTTAATGACTGCGACCAGGAAACTCAGACCGTACTTTCAATCTCATCACATAATTGTGTTAACAGATCAACCACTAAAACAAGTGCTTGCAAAACCAGATGTGTCGGGCAGACTGATTAAATGGACCATTGAGTTAGGAGAGTTCAGTATTGAATACAGGACTCGTTCGTCCATCAAAGCTCAAGTGATGGCAGATTTTCTTGTGGAAATGACGGTAAACCCGAATGTAGTGGCCTCGATCTCAGAAACGATCCCTTGGTCGCTGCATGTTGATGGCTCGTCTATGACGAGACGAGGAGGAGCTGGTGTATGGTTTTGCTCTCCGGAAGGAAACGACTTGGAATTTGCAATAAAACTGAACTTTGATGTTACAAATAATGAAGCTGAGTATGAAGCGTTGATTGCGGGTTTGAAGATGGCAAAGACTTTGGATATCACAAATGTGAAAGTATTCACCGACTCGCAACTAGTAGCACGACAGATCTTGGGGACCTACGAAGCAAAAGAGAAAACCATGATAAAGTACCTACAAAAAACGAAACAACTAATGATGGAATTCGAGAAGATTGAACTTTGTCAAATACCAAGAGACGAGAATCAAAGAGCGGATGCATTGTCAAAATTCGCAAATCAGATCGTTGGATCAGCGACTTGTTCTGTATCGTTACTGGTTTCCAAACATTCCGAATTGGAATCTCAAGTCATGGTCAGTGCTGTGGAAGAAGAGACGAGTTGGAAGAGTCCAATAATAAGATACTTATTAGAGGGAATCCTCCCGGAAGACAAAGTCGAAGCTCGTAGACTATGTGGTAGAGCTGCGCGTTTCACAATGTTGGACGGCGAGCTGTACAAAAGGTCTCATGCGGGACCCTTGCTTCGTTGTCTAACCCCGGCTGAAGCAGAATATGTGTTAAGAGAAATACATGAAGGGAGTTGTGGGAATCACTCAGCTGGAAGATCATTAGCTCAGAAAATCACACGACAGGGGTACTTTTGGCCAACGCTCGTGGGGGACGCACAAGAATTTGTAAAGCGATGCAAGCCATGCCAATTGCACTCTAATGAAATACATCAGCCAGGAAGACCCATGGAAGTGATAAAAATTGCATATCCATTTGATCAATGGGGCATTGACATACTTGGTGAATATCTATCCCGTACTCGTATGGAACAACGATGCGAATATTCTGCTGAAGAATTTTTAAATTTTCGAATTGCAGGTCCATTTCCACCGGTTAAGAATCAAAAGAAGTTCATTATAGTGGCGGTGGAACATTTCACGAAATGGATTGAAGCTGAAGCGGTGGCTCGTATTACAGAAACCACAATTGTCGATTTTATTTGGAAAAACATCATATGCAGGTTTGGTGTTCATGGAATATTAATTTCTGATGGGTCGCTTATAATTACAAGCTTGTACCAATATGTACATACAATTATAAAAAAAAAAAAAAAATCATCATATGCAGGTTTGGTGTTCCTAGAATTTTGATTTCTGATAATGGAACTCAATTCAATGGAAAATCTGTTGTAACTTGGTGCAAAGAAATGAAGATTCAGCAAAACTTTACATCAGTCGGACACCCACAGGCTAATGGCCTAACCGAGGTGGCAAATAGGATACTACTTCAGCACTTGAAGACCAGACTCGATGGCATGAGATCGGCTTGGGCAGACGAACTTTCGGGGGTCTTATGGGCGTATCGCACGACTCCCAGGTCCTCCACAGGGGCATCACCATTTTGTCTTGTATATGGATCAGAGGCTGTTATCACAGCGGAGATTGGGATGATGACACATCGAGTATTGGACTACGATCCGGGAACGAACCGCTGTCATCGTGAATTTGAATTGGAGGTTATTGATGAAGTGAGAGACCGAGCGTATGCAAACATATTAAGACAGAAGAGTACCATGGCGAGGGCATACAATAGGAGGGTCAGAATGAGGTCCTTTCAAGTGGGAGATTTAGTCTTAAAACGAGTAGAAGTCTCAAGGCGTGTAAAAAAGTTGGAAGCCAATTGGGATGGGCCATATCAGGTTACGAAGATAACAAAGGGGATGACGTATAGGTTGCAAAACCTTCAAGGAAAAGAGCTGCCTCGTCCATGGCATGTTGATAATTTGCGAGATTTTATGTATGAGAAAGAGTTCGAAATTTTTTCCTTGATAAACCTACTGAAACTACATGTTTTGCAATGCTCGTACACTGAACGAGTTCAGATCAAGTCGATGTGTTGTATGTTTAATATCAGTTCGTAGTTCCTAAACGAGTCCATAGACATAAGTTAGAACGAGAAAAATATAAGTTTTACCCACTTAAGTTCATTCCTCGCAAAACGAATCTATTGTTAAATTGAGGAAAATCGATTGGATTTCAAAAAAGCAACTACGAAAATATCATACGCCACGACGAAACAACTACAAAAATATCATACGCCACAACTGTTTAGAGAATGCTAATACTATGCGAACAACGCTAAAAATAAAAACAACGCTTAAATTAAACAGAAGTTAATACACTAAAAACGACTTCAGATTTGTGCTGGGTTCTCTTTACTCTGGTTAGAATATTGTGCTGGGTTGACCGGGGGTTTATACCAAGGAGCCAGTGGGGCAAACTCCGAAAATTCGACAGGTACAAATTCCTCGTCTTCCGTTGAAAACGAATCTCGGAGGAGCTTACGCTTGGAGCAGTCTTCGAGGCAGTGAATGTCAAAATCTGGCTTGAAGGCATTAAGGAGATTTCCATAGTCTATGCATTTGAAGAAGCCGTCCTTCTCATCCTTAAGGGCTTTAGACAGGAGAAGACGGTCGAATATGGTAGACTTCATGAAATCAAGGGCACCTCCAAAACGACTCTCAGCGAGCTCATCTGCATATTCTTGGGATGCAAGATACTCGTGCTTCCCTTCGATCCGACCCAACTCGTATGCATCGGCCTTTTCTGCCACCAGCTGATCATAATGAGTCTCACCTTCAGAAATGTGGGCCTCCAGACGAGCTATTTCAATTTCTAACTCCTTCACTCTATCTTGATGTTTGACTCTTTCTACTGTCAAGAGACGACTTGACTCCAGTAACTCGTTTTTCACTGTGGTGAACGAGTTCCTTTCAGCAGCTGTATCGGCCACGTACTTGGCAAATCTGGCCTTTTCCACCCTCACGTCATCTTTTAGCCCGGTACAACTCAGAGCTAAATCGTGTAAACACGCGGAAGCCTGCACGAGTTCTTGATATGTATTATTATCGAACGAAATAAAAATACAATAAAATCATAAATCCAAATGAAAACTGAAAAATAAGGAGACCAACATATAAACGAGTCTTACCTTCATTAAATGTGCGGCTCCCATTCTTTCTACGGCAGTGTACGACTGCTCGATTAGAATAGCTTTGTCACGAGGAAGATGCATGTTGCGATACATCTCCAGGGTCACATTTGTCCCTTGAGGACCAGCTAATATGGAACTCTGAGGATAAATCCTCCAATCTGGAACAAGGGGAGCATTTTCCGGATCCTCTGGACACCGATCTGACACGCTATATTCCTTAAAATCTTTCAGGGTTAGGGCTTCCAACCTCTGAACGAGTTCTACGGAAGAGGGTCGAGTACCCGCGAGCGGTTGATCATCGGAGGACGGTGCATCTCTTCGTCGCTTAGCCCGGCTGAATTCAGCAAGAGGGGGGCGCTCAGCATGAACCACAAGCTCTGGGTCGGTGGGATCCCCGGCGGAGACAATGACTCGTGTTTCGGGACGAGTCTGAGAAATTTCACGGAAACCTGGAGTGATGATCATGGGACGATCTCGGCCACGAGAAGTCTCTTCGAGAGGCTGCGGGGGTGGAGTGGAAATTCTCCGCTGACCTGCAGAACCCTCGGCCACGGGTGTCTCTTTCTCTTCACGAAGGGCGGCGAGACGAGCAGCGCGGGTGGCCATCTCTGCAAAAGAAGATGTATCTTACATTCAATATACGGGATAAATAAAAACAATAAAAGGAACGACTCTTACCTAAGTCGGGGACTCCAGCTATAGGTGCGGAACTCAGACCGCAAGAAACGAGTATAGACTCGTCCATTAATTTCTCCGGCACAAAAGGAATAGACACTAACTCTTCTAAAAATCCTCGTCCCCAAGTAGGATTTCCCACCTCTAACTCTTTTTCACGAACACACCATTGTCTAGGAACGAGCCAATTTTCATTTTTTGGCGGGGAGATAAAAATATATTTATCTTTCCACCGACCGAAGGAGTCACGAGTATGGGCTTGAAAAATAGCATCTTGACGAGGAGAAAGATAAAAGAAACCGAGTTGAGGCATTCTTTTACAACGATTGAGATAAAACATTCTATGAAAATTGGCTATATTTGCTTCCTTTCCATGGGTAGTCATTAAAATTATAAAAAGTATGATATGCTTATAAGAGTTGGGCAAAAGTTGGGTGGGACAAAGCCCGTAATTTAATAAAATACCATTAATGCTGGCATGGAGAGGAAATCTAATACCAGAAGTCAAGTGGGCGAGATGAAAAGTACGAAACCCTATTGGCGGTTTGTGCATACGATCTGAAGATCCGGGGAACCGAATTTCGTAATTAGCAGGAATAAAAAATCGAACCCTCAAGTCGTTTTCTCTGGATGGTCTCACTGTTGAAATTTGATTTAGCCAAGTGATATGTGTATTCACATTGGCAGGACCCTCCAGATCTACAAGATCCTCACCCTCGTTCCTACGGGACGACTCGGGGACATCTCCCGGTGAAACGAATCCCTCGACCAAACGATCAATGGTCTCCGAATCGGACCCCTTAGAAGAAGAACTCGAAAGATCATTATTATTAACAGAAACAGAAGACCTAGTACGAACCATAGTTAAAAAGAGAAGGAGAAGAAGACGTACGATGGTGACAGAATTCGGATTCAACTCGGTCTCGAGTGAAGATTTTTCTCTTTCACTTCTCTCTAAAAACAACCCTCTATAAGAATTCTCTCTCTAAGAAAGTGAAAGTGAAAGTGAAAGTAAAAAGTAAAAAGGTTGGGGAACTATTTATAGTAGGAGAAGATGAAAAGACGTGTACGGTCCGGATCATTTATATCCGACGGTTGGGATGCAGGGGTGTGTGTGTTAAAAGTGATCGGTTACCAAGGTTATCATGAGTTACTATCTCCAAACGATGAGACACGTTTTCCTATCCGAAAAGACACGTCTCTTGAGATGGGGAGATAATTAAAGAACATTTAATGTCAAAGTAACGTCTATAAAGGATAAAGAGACATGTCTCTTGAGATAGGGAGATAATTAAAGAGCATTCAATGTTTGAGTAACACCCTTGTTGAAATCAATAATAAAATTATTGAAAGAGAATACGACAACGACTTGATCGGATAAGTCGAATAAATGGAGTACTACTTCACCAGTACGAATTCGAGAGGTTTCGCATTCAACTCTTCATACTGATGAAGTGGGGGACTTAATGATATAGTAAAATGACACACTATGCCACAAGGCCCAAGTCCAATTGAATGAAGAGTTAGGCCCACCGGAGGCCCAAACACCGAAATCACTAGACTAGGTCCGCGCTAAGTAACAGTATCGGGTCGGGTCGTTTCATGACCCGACCTCACTAGAACGAGTCATCCACCGTCTATTGTAGCCACCTGTCAACATCCTATGAATACCCAACAACCGTTGGTACAAGGTGTTCTCTATAAATACCCCCCTCATAACATTTATTGGGGGGGTTGAAATCAAAAGAGTATTTGCTCAAGAATTAGCCTCGTATATGCTCAACGAGTCTATAGACTGAGGAGTACGATCCTATAAACATATAAATTGGAGTTTAGATTCGTTCGGGAGTACGATTCCGAACATCACATCTAAGATAGAACTACGTAGGCTTGATCCTTATTAGGTACGTAGGTAGCTTAATAACTATTGAGTGCAGCCGTAACACTTTATCATCATACTCAAGGGGCGATTCTAATCATTCCAGACTGTGAGTCCTAGTCATCGGATTAGGGAGATCAGCCCGTGTTCCCTAAGCACCTCAATATTAACTCCCTCGCCTCCAAAGCACCAAATTTTGTTAGACCGAATAGCCATTGACGAAGTAAATCCAAGACGTCTTCTCCAAAAGGACTCATCCAATTAGATAAACGGTTCCAAAAGTACCAATATATGAGACTTATTCGACCGGCAGATTCTATTTGATCATTAGAAACATTTGAAGGATGCATTGCGGTCGCGGATGAAGTCATAATAAGCCTTGTAGCTAATTTTTGCGCGCGCCGGGAGTCCGGAGATTTTTCTTCTATGTTTACCCGCTGATTTGGAGGGGGGCCCTTCAGCGTCGTCAAGAGATTTACTCCTATGATTTTTCCTAATAGCAAAAACTTCCAAATCAACTTCTTGCGAGTTAAGTATCCGAAAGATTCCGGGGAATTTCTCTCTGAAAATGGTGGAAACTCAAAAGTTTTAAAATAGCACCAAAGATGTCAAAATATTATCTATTATCATCTTTAATAATATACCCATGCAGACAATATTATCACCACGCATTGTCGTCACCAACAATAACACCATAAAATTCTCAGAAAAAGATGAAAATTCAATTTTTAAAAATAACATTTGAAATATCCAATATTATCGATCACTGTTTCTGGTAAAATACTGATAGTACAATCGTATCAACCACCTAATATGTGATAGTATGGCATGCAATATGTGTCGATTTAGAAGATAATAGATTTCACTTTATATTATCCAATCAGCCTGATCGGGAAGAAACGATCCAAAATCTCACCCGATATTTTGAACCATGGTAATCCGATATTTTGAACCATGGTAATAACACTTGCGACGTTAGAATTTCCCTGATTTTTCTTTTCAATTTCATTTGTTTATGCCTACGCTATTGCCTACATATCATTAATCATTCAAGGATATCACCATAAACAAGTCACAGAAAATGTCTTAATAAAAAAAAAAAAAGGAGAATTATAACTCCAATATTATAAATTACGCCAATTCTGAAATTGGCTGAAAAACCTACACTAAAACAACAGGTCATGAATCAGCAAGAGAATACAAGGAAACTAGCACCACATCCTATAATTTCTTTCCTATGCACCATTCCAAAAAAAAAAATCCTAATAATAGTATAAACGAACCAAAAAGGATAAAAAAAAGTATACATTATCGTGAAACGACCGTGAATCTATATACCAATTCAGCGTAAGTTTGTCTTTCCCTTGCAAATGAAAGATGGTGATGTTTCAGACTGTGGAACAACCAAAGCAGCGTCTAAAAGAAAACGAACTGGACGAGCGATGTGGCTTTTCGGGCTCAGATTTGCGTGGAAAATGTTTATAAAAAGCTTGCACTGCTCCTGCAACACCATCCTCGTTTTCCATTGATTTCGCCAGTTCTACGGCTTTTTGTTTCACCTACATTTAATAACACAAAGTATTCCTTGTAAAAATAAGGAATTTCTCAGAGAAGTTTTCTCCAATCAGATTTTTTTGGAAGCTTTACACAAGTAGGGAAGAATTAATTTTAAGGAAATCAACGGTTTTCATAATTTTGGGCAAAAATGAATATTTACTCGCGTACTTTTTTTGGAAAAAGGAAAAAGTAACAGTCAATTAAGCATTCAGCTTACAATCAAAATATGGACTAATCAAAATACATTAATGGTCATAAATCAATTAAGGAAATAATATAAAGAAGCTCCTATTGAAGTGAGAGATTCCTATGCATAGATGGAATTCGAACCCAAAAACTCTAGAGTCTGGAGCTCAATCTTACAACAAGGCTAAGACATCGGGCCGTATTTCTGCTCCTGTAAGAACTCTAGAGTATGGAGCTCCATCTTACAACAAGGCTAAGACATTGGGGCATATTTCTGCTCCTGTAAGTTGGCCTATTTTTAAGTGTATTTCTTTACCCATCCGTTCTGTAATTTTAGGCCATCATTTATTTACTGGTCACTTAATTTGACCGAAATAGCTGGAAAGTTCAAATTTTGGCCTGACATGGCGGGTTATACCGGGAAATTCTAGAATAGACCGGGTTCAATGGAGGCGGTCTATTCAACACCATTGATGCAGGTGTTTTGGGTGATTTTTACTATCTTGTCTCTTCATCTAATGGTGTATGGTGTACTGGCCCTATTGGACTCGATGTGGCATATATTGAATCACCCGGTTATACCCAAAAATTCAAGATTTTAGGATTTTTTTAGGTGAATTGCTTAAACCCCATTTTTAATCGATGGAAACAAAATGGCGACAGGAACATGACAAGACATGACATTGAGACAATGCTTACTTAAAAAATTTAGAACATGACACAACACTAACACAACCTGCAGAGACGTGTGTATATAATCGGATTTTTTTACGGTGGACCGGGAGTGTTACTCCTTGTGTCTTATCTCTTTCGGTGTACTGTGTGGGGATCCCACACAGAGTTGTGTGAAAGAAATAAAACAATGGTACACTTTGGAATAACCACTATAAGAAAATTGAATATTGGCAATGAAAATAAATATCATGGCTTAAAACCATGGTCTATAACGGTCTAAACTCACGGCTAACTTGGCCGTGGTAGAAGTTTCATATAACCACACTAAAATTAGTCATGGTGAAAAAGAATGCAAACTGTTTTAAGCACTAACTAACCGTGGTGGAAGAAATGTTAACCTATCACTTTTTTGCAATGGTTAAAAGACATGGTCTTTACAACGAACAAAACATTGACCATAGCTATAAGTCATGGTAAATGTTTTGGCATGCTTGCAAATACCACGGCCAAAGCCGTAGCAAAGCTGTGGTCAATTGGTTTTAACCATGGCAAAGGGACTTTTCACTATAGCATATTGACATGGGCAATTATCATTTTTTTTGTAGTGAACACTCCCGGTATACCATAAAATTATCCGTATATAATCATGTAAATGTGTACTTGGTAGCATATGAAAAGACAAAAGTCATGACGTATGCCAACGAGCGGGTTAGGTAGAAAAAGATTATATTAAAAAGAAGGGTAAAAGCAGTAACTCGTCCAAACTTTTCAAGTATTTGCATTTTCTTATATCAACATTTTTTATTTACATCTTCTTATCTAAACTAGACTTTTTTAAAAAAATTATATTTTAGCTCTTCGCGGCGAAATATTCGCTGGAATTCCATCACATACATCGCATCTAACACTTTTAAGGGTAAAAATGACATTTTATCAATTGAAACAACTTTTTCTTGTGATTCATTTGCACTATCCAAAATGTCCTTTTAACTTAAAAGGGTAAGAGTTAACCACAAAGGAAGTAACATGTCATTTTAACTTTAAAAGGGTCACATGCGGCATATGTGGTGGAATTCCGGCTAATATTTCAACGGAAAATGCTAAAATATAATATTTTGTAAAAACCCGTGCAGTTCAAATAAGAAAGTGTAAACAAAAAAAGTTAATATAAAAAAGTACAAAAACCCGAAAAATTTGGATGTATTACTGTGTTTACTCCTAAAAAGAAAGTAAACATACATATAAGAAAAGGAGTAAATTTAAATTAGTATACCTACCGTTTTCAAATAGTTGTCAGGTATCTTCAATTTCTCTAAAATTTGGAATATTTACATGCATACTGCCTAACTTATTTGGTAACTAGTATTTACCACGAGCACCGTGAGGTTCAGTAAATCACCATGCACCCCCGGTCAAACTCTCACAAGAGAAAAATATGGGGTAAATTGTATTCAGGTTTTTATCGACACATGGTGAGATTGTAATATATTTTTGCTGACATAAAAAATTGTGGTAATTTCTCAAAATCTCAAGACGTTTTTCGTAATTAGGATCTCATGTAGGAGATGTCTATGTAATTTATCCTTAGAAAATCTTTAACTCTTTTAACTCTATAAACATGGAAAGGAAAATCACACAATGCCCAGAAAGTGTCGGAGACGGCACTACCCGCGATGGAATTTTTCTTCTACTATTTAATTTATGATTTGCGTGTTTGTGGCGTGTCATAGCCCACATGAGGTAATTACCGGTGTATCTGTTTTATTGTCCAACAACCATTTTTCCTTTTCCTTCCCCTTTATGCAATTTACCCGCAAAGAAGAATGATCACGCATGAACGTCATTTTAGCACAGCGTCCCACACTACTATCAAGTTTACCTCTTAAGAAAATAAAAAGAAAAACAAGTACGCTGAATGGTTCAACACGAATAGACAGTTGAACAAAAAGAACAACACTCAATACCTTAGGATCTAGCATGAACCGTATGGCAGCAACTAATTTATCTAGGGAGAATTCATCGACCGGGATAGGTGCGGGCCCGACTCCCCTAGCATGCACCTGCTCCCCCCAAAACGGTTGGTCCCCAAAGAAGGGTACTATCGCTGTCGGGCACTACAAGGACGTATAAGAAATATATAAGAACAAAAGAATACCAAGAAAGTGTAAAGTCGTGAAGTAATTGTGTGAGGATGAAATAATTACTGCAGCTTTAAGACCAGCTGCTGTTGTTCCAGCACCTCCATGATGAACCTTAGAAAATAGTCAACAAAAAGCCTAATCAGATATCCTAAAGTAAAAGCATTTTAAAATTTCTGAAAATGATAGCTCACCGGACTCAATGAAGTCCTGGTACTAACGACCTTGGCATACTCGATGTTTGTGCTTATATTTTTGAGGTATAAAACTAAAGATATTAATGTTGTGTTTGTTTAAGTTTTTTATATAAAGTTCTGGGGAATCCGACTATGGGTATTTGTGTGAAAATGATGTCATGTTTGTTTTTTGTTTTTTTAAAATAGTTGGAATTACGAAATGTGCCAAATCAAATGTGATTTGTTGATGTAGGATGTGTAAATGATTGAGTTAATTATTTTGATAATGATTATGTGATTAAAAAAATATAAACGTAACAAAAAAAAGACGAAAATATAGTTGGGATATGTACTTATTAATGAGAGATAGTGTGAAGTAATGAAATTGTTATTGAGAGGTAATTATACTGGAAAAGAAAAATCGAATTTGGAAAAAGGTTGAAAATGAGTTGTAAATGAAACTTTCAGAAAATTGTTTATAGAAACATAAACAAAGAAGGCCTAACCAGTTTTTGGTATAATACTATAATTGGTTTTTATGGTTTCGATTTTCTATCTGAGTTTCTATAAGTATAAGAAAGAACCGGTAAATACTAGAGTTGAACGAAAAGTATAAGAAAGAACCTGTAAATACTAGAGTTGTAGGAAAAGTGGAAAAGAGTAAAAAACTGAGCAGAAAGGGGGCATGAGAGAGAAGTAAAACTACTCGACATAAACCCTTTAAATAGTGGTAATCTTGTAAATTTCATTAAAAGTATACCAAGGTCGTTACTCCAGGTCCCCGTGTTTAATAAATAGTGTAGATTTAAGAACTTATGTACCATCCCTGCCGTTTTCGTATTAATATAAAAAAGTTCCACTTCTCTAATTCATATATATGTAATACACAGAAATTGCTAGTTCAAATATAATTTTCTAGCAAGTTAATTTATTCGAGGTGCCAGCTTTGGAAATAATTTTAGTATTAAAATATACTTGAATAAAATGAAGACTAACCACGGCCGCACATCGAGTAAACAACCAATCATGAGGGCAATTATCCAGTAAATATATGAAGTCTTTCGGCTCCGCCACTGCGAAAACAAAAAATTAGATATGTCCTATAAATCTAAATATGAAAAAGTAATTATTTATTCAAAAACATGATATAAGAAACATGAAGGCGACATACAGTTTCCTAGGCCGCCCCAGCCTTTATTAATAATACCACGCTGTCCTGTGATTTCAAGAGCTTCAACGATTAACCGAGTCATCTTTTCGGGTTCTTCGACTGGCTGCAAAGACGCATAACAATCAACGAAAACGAATTTTGTTAGCCAGTTGTAGCATTCCATTTGCAATTTTTAGAACAAAAGTTTGTCTAAATGATCAACAGTGTTCCTACAAAAATATAATTAATAAGTAATCAAAAATTTACAAAACATAATTCGATAACGCATAGTAAAAGTAATGATGGACACTCAAATAATAGTAGCAAGCATCTCTAGATTACGAAGAAACAAATAAGTTTCCGCTTGGACGGAAGAATTTGAATTTGAGGTATGATCATTTTAAATCCACGATAAAAATTAGAAAAAATATCTCAAAACGAGTGTCAAAGAGTGTGAAATAAATTGTGACTTGAAATCAACCCATCTCAAACAAGCTTAATGGATTTGTATTACGGATTTGAAATCCTCAACTCTCAGATCATACCCAAACACAACCTAAATGACAAGAAGACCGAACAAGGGAATGATACTTACAAGACTTCCGAACCCAATATAAATAGGCTCTTTATCTTCTTCAAGCCACTTCACAAGTGAATCCGGCGGTACATAATTCGAAGCAAGATCAAGGAAACAAAACCCCACCACATCAATAGTTGGTCCCCAATCTGCGCCTCGGTGAAATAAGCATATTATGAAAATAATCTATACACAATAAGTATTTTTTTCAAACTTTTTACTTCAAAGAAACAGAGAGAACTAACCTTTCGGTTTAGGAACAAGATGGGGACTCCAAATATATGCATAAGGAACATCCAGTGGAGAACTATAGGATCCACTTAAATAGGTCACGGGCCTTAGTTTTAGCTTTTTCTTTCGAAACTCGTTTATCATATCACGTATTCCCAGCCAGATTAGAGCGTCAACAATTTGATATGATAACTGCAAAACGTAGTTAACTACTTAGAACACGCGATTAAATTACATGATTTTGTGTTTGATCAATATAAGTAATAACCATTAGTATGTACGTACCCTATATCCCACTGGTTGCTTAACGCGAGAAAGAGGATGTGGAAATTCACTTGTAGGTCTGCGGGGAAAAAGTGAGAACGTATCAGGAGATAGCAGTTTAATGTAAGATGACAACATTTTCTAAGGTTGTGTTTGGATTGAAGGATTTCACAGTTGCGACTAAGAAATCCATTGAGCTCATAAGGAAAATTTCTACCTGCCGGTTGAACTGTTTTTTCACCAACTACCAAGGATTTGAAACAATGAAATCATTTGAAATACTTAGCTCCAAATCATCTTGGATCAAATCATTCCATCCAAACGGAAGCTTAAAGAAATTAATTGGAATTCCAAATAATCAAGGTGAAATTGTTGTTTTGGTCCCTTTAGAAATTGGAAGGAGGATGAGCACCTCCCAAACTTTACGGGCTCTGCACATTTTCCCATAGATGAAAAATTATTGCAGATTTGGCTCACGCTGTCAGTTCTTGGAATAAATTGGCCACATAAATGTCATCTGGCCATTAGTTCAATTGATTTGGTAAGAAAAACTCACGTAAAAGGCACATTTTTGCATGAAAATTTCAAGGAGGGAAAAATGGCCGCCAATAAAACACAAGTGAAAATGCCTTCCTTGAAGCCCTATGTTTTCACATGTGTTTTTCCAGCCGAATCAGCAGAACTCAGGGCCAAGTGACATTCACATGGCCTGTCTCTGTCCAAAAACGAAAAATATGGATAAAATGTACAAAAATATTTGAACTGTGGGACTAACAGCCATTTGACATTTATGTAGTCAATTGTATCCAAAAACGAACGTTGTGGACAAATGTGCAAAAAGATTAAAAACGGGGGATGTGTAGAGCCCCCAAACTTCGGGATCGACAATGCTCACACCCATTTCCAATAAAGACGAAAATACAATTTTGCCCCATCAATATCGGAGGAATTTGGGCATAATGGAGTAAACGCTGATAAGAGACAAACACATGATAAACTTACGTCCATGGCATAGTGAAAATTATGTGTAACGGCACTTTCAATGCCTCGGAAACATGCGTATGTCCTGAAAAATTAGATTCACGTGACCTTTAAAAGTTCCATATGAATTACAGTAAAATTTTCAGCCACAAAAGCTGATAATCAAGAATTAAATATGAAAAATATTGCTTTAAAAAAGAGCATAATAAATAAAATATACATAATTACATAACTTACCATATGCGGGGGGATTGGCAATTATTGCATCAACCTTGAACGGAATATTCGTGTCAGGATCAGGTTCGACACATGCAGGAAGTAGCGAGAAAATTATATCTTTTATTTGGTTCCGTTGAATGTGTACTTCGGAAGGTCCAGACGGCAAGAAGCCTTTATTCTTAACCATATCTACCAAAAAAAAATGTGCATATTACTTTTATTGTTTGAATTCAAATAATATCTCCCATCAAAGCCATTTCGGAGACGAAACCAAGAAATGACTATCTCGCCTTTGTTATAACAACAAACATAAGAAATGACACTACTTGAGCCCTGGAGTCTACTTTAGTTGCATAAAATAAAAGGGATAATCATTGGGACTTTCCCCGACATTCCGTGAGGGTTTTCATAATTACATGGAGTATCCGAGACGTTAAAGGAGGTGGACAAATCCTGATGGAAACCGACATATTGCTCAAGTTTCCTTCACCGAAACTATAAAAAGGAGAAACACTCCAAAAGCCCAAAAATCAGAAAGACAAAAAATTACCCCTCTGTGTGAGGGTCTCTCATGATCAAACATTGATGCTATTCTTTTCCATGGTTTCATTGCAGTGCTCACCTAAATTTTGCCATTTTTCCCATGTGATTTTATAAAGCATGCAAAGCAACAATTTATCTATTTATTGTTATGATCTCCATGTGTACTAGTCGGACATCATTTGTCTATGAATCGAATTATCTCATTGCTACTAGGTTTGCACTCTTGCTCGTACCTATTGTTGTTGGCAAAATTATAGTTTCCTTCCCATAAGTTATGTTCATTTCAATTTTTATCTCATTGTTTATGGGTGTACCACATTTAGTCTCATAAGTCTTAAAACATCTCAATGTTAGTCCCAAATTTTCATCCAAATATTGACGGATTCCGTTAGTGAACAGTGGCCTTCAACCTATTTATTTGAGAACTTCCATCAAACACTTGGGGGCACTCAAATCTTCAAATCGCAGTCCAATTGTGTCATTTAATCGACATGAACGAGAAAATATTTAATTGAAAAACATCATATTTAGTGGACAAAGGATTAAAGAGCATATATTCCGTCTTGTCGAATCCTGCTTAGAAAAAATGGTTATCACAACCCCTGCTCACGCCAAAGCATCCCCCGGCCCCTATGTCATATTGCCAAACCATTCTTCGCCAGATAATGATCAAAAGGTGAATAACCATGACAAGGACAGAAATGACTATGGATCGAAGAACTTACAAGCAGCAAGAACTTTTGGGTCTCCACCAAGAGGGAAAAATTCCAATCCGGCACTTAAAACGAATTCTTTGAAATTTGAGTGAGTAGCTAATCTCACCCTATGACCGTCTTCCTGCCAAAACATTTCCAGCATGAATTCATCAACAGCCCAAATTTCACAAGAAAAAACAAATGAATTTGGTATGAGAAAATTGTTAAATGTCGGAAGATTAATATTAACGCGCGTGACAACAAAGAGGAGAATAGAAACATTACTGTAAGCTACAAGTATGGTCAAAGTGAAACATATGCGACAACAATGTGAATTTATAAATAGAACTATCTTCTTACTTGTAAGCGTTTTCCAATGGCGACAAATGGTTGCACGTCTCCCCTTGTTCCAACGATTAGAATCACGATTTGAAGCGGAGGTAAAAATTGAGCATCTTGAGTTTCCTCGTTTTCTTTATCAATATCTCCATCATATACAACTCCTGTACCAAAATCGAGACTCTGTTGTTTAAGATCTCTCGGGACATCGAATTGTACGGTTCCATCATCTTGGACGATGGCAAATCGACTCAACCATTTAAGCTATCAAAATCCAGGTCCAACATATAATATTAGAAATTGTAGAATTTGTAAATGTATTTTGAAACATTGGTGAATAAAGGTAAAACGTAGAGAAGATCAATGTATACGTGGAGAAATTCTAGCTCGGACCAGGTTCGGTCTCCAAAGTGAATTACACATGGCAAGTCAACAATTGTCATGTGATTGGTGTATACTCCACGTAGTCACTTTGCACACTTTATACAGATATAATGTTATGTCCAGGCTAATCTGACGCTCTTATGGACTGATAAAGTCCCGTAAAAACCCATGATATGAAGATGGGTGCAACAATTTCAGAAATTTTATATATGTAATCCAGCCCAACAATTAGGACTGTCAATAATCCGAAGCTGGCTCAAACTTCGCAAGCTCGGCTTAATAATTTTCAAGCCAAGTTTTGTATATTTTCAAGCCAAGCCAAGCCCGAGTCGAATGTTAAGGCTTAAACTTAAATCCAAGCCGAGCGTGAATACAGGTACGGCTTGAATTAGTTTGGGTTCATAAAGGTAAAAATATATTATATTATATATAATATTAAGAAATTAGTGTGTAAATAATTCTTAAATTTCACACAATACAAAGAATTTAAATTAGAAAAAACAAATCCCTACCATTCGATTCTAAAGCTTATCCTAAACAAACCACTGTAGAAAGTTCCATATGCAATAAGAAAGTTAAGGGAATGGAGTTTTATCTTCAAACTGGTGATACATTACGTTTTATTTCACTATTATGGAGATAATCAATGTTTTGACTTAGTAAAAGAAAATTTAATATTTGTGATTTACGCAGGAATATTTTTGAATATCTTGAAGTTTTTAAAATTGTTAATTTTTTAAATTTAAATATTTCTAATGACTTCAATACTTGTGATTTTTTCAAACCGAGAACAGCTGGGATGAAGCACACGTTAATTTTCAAGTGGAGCTTGAGCTTAGTGTGAAAAAGTTCGAAACAAGTTCAAACCTTGACCACAAAAACTCGCACACTATCAAGCCAAGCGTCAGTGTGACTAGGCTCAAGTCACTCGACTTGATTGACAGTCCACCGCCAATTGTAATAAAACAATCACTGGGGCTATTTTAGGAAAACCATAAATCTTAAATATTCAAGTGTAAACCAATATAATTTAACCATATTCTATAATTCGTATATCTTAAACAATCTTGATATTCATTGCCCAACGAATAGCCAGTCAAACACAACTTTCTTTGTCCTTTAGATTATTAATTGGGCAAAAAAATTAAAAAAAAAAGATTATTAATTGGGCCTTAATCCCATCAAATAAAGACAAAGAACCCCGACAAGGATAATCAATCACAAATCAAGTGTAATAATGTCTTGCCATCACCATCTTGTCATGTGATTGGTTAGGTGCGACCAAAACCTGGTCGGAGATAGAATTTTCCTATATAAATGCTAATATCATCTTGTGAATAGAAAAATCGATAGCTTACCTTCTTTTTCAGCGGGATTTTGTCATCCAAAAACTTTCTTGCCAAAAGTAGGCGAGAGTGACTAGGTTTGGTTTTCTCAAGTTTGGTGAGCTGACTGGAGTTAGGATCCGAGAGGTCGTCTGTCGAATTCTGCATACTTTTAAATTTCTTCCCAGTTGGATTCCTGTCAACGGATCCTAAGCAATGCAGATTAGACTTAATAGAAAATGAGAGCACAAAAGAGTTATAATAGGTGATTCAGGAAAATCTTGTAACAAAATGCTAAAAAAAGGGACCGTACATTCATAGCGGTTAATAGACCAAAAATGAAGCGATGCAAAGAGAAAAATTTTAAAAATATTGAATCATAAAAGGCTACAAAACAAGTAATTGTTTTTGAGCCATCTTGTTCAGTAACGTAACTTGCCTAATAATTAGAGAGTATTTAAAAATTAAATTGATGGATTTGGAAAACTCGTAATCATGAGAACAGAATCAAGATCTAAACTGGGTTAAAATAAAAATCTTGTCCCACTCATGAACGCTAAATTTAATCGAAATGAAAATTATCCAAATAACAATCATTCATCTCCGTATTTCCCATGCAGCAGAAAGTAATAGGATTCACAAGGTGTATACAATTTTCAAGCCTCAAAATTAAAGACCGTGTGTACTACTGTACTCGAAAGGACAATCATTTATTTTTTCTCTCATCATTTTCAAAGCCTATTACCGACCATATGTACAACAATTAACAATTATGTATCCCAGTATATATGATAAAAGATCATAGTAATAGGAAAAGAGGTGCAATTCTGAAGCCCGAACCATACAATGTGGATCCTTTGATGAGAAGAAAATCTCCTTAGGTGATTTCAAAATTTAGTCGTGATAATATAACTTACATTTAATAGTGGATGGGGTGATTATTGAATATTGTATCACCAGAGCCCGGTTAAGGAAGAGGTCTGGGCTCAAATCTCCCTTCCACCCATTTAAAATTGATAGATATAAAATATGATATATATAATACCAAGTCTTGGGGGCAGGGCCTTCCTGCCCCCTTTGAATTCGTCCATGACGAGCCACGCTTTACAATAATGATATTGCCTGTTCGTGATAGAGACATTAAATATTAATTATTTCTCCTCTCTATAAATCACGCCCAAAAAAATATATTGTCTTCATCATCTTTAATGCCATTAATAAGCTGCTAGTACTTATTAGTCGTTAATTTTTGAAAATCAACAGCATCTAGGTTACTAGCAGCTTATTAATGGCATTAAACATGATGAAGACGATATATGTTTTGGGCTTGATTTAAGCTATTAGAGAGGAAGAAGCGGGAACCCTGATTTTCTGACATTTCCAACCTTGGGAGCTAGACGGCACACATTATTTTCCCTTCTTCGTCCCTCATAAGTGTGAATCTTTACAAATTTAAAGGACTTATGATTTTTACTCATTCTCTTTCAATTCTCTTTGATTATTCCCCTCAAAATGCATCATAAATGTGCAGCATTGCAATTCAAATATGAATATTCAGTCCATCAATATTAATCAGCAAAATCAAATTCTTAAAACCATATTTTGATTCCTCTAACATAGTGTCAATACAATTCACCGATAATTGACAACGAGAATAGTAAAGAAATACTTAATCATCAAATCCTTCAAACCTCGTCGGTTATTCAACTCCATTATCATAAAAACTAAGGCTAAATCTCCAAACACACCTCATGGTTCCGTAATTCGACATATTTTCTCTAATCATCAAAAATTAATTAAAAAATTCAAACATTTCTTCAATTGAAAATTTCTTTTCGCACAAATTATTTTGCTTAATTACATCCTTAGTTATTTTCTAAAAATGCCGATGAATCACATATGCACTAATATCCAAAAAGGGCTTCAACCAAATCACATATCGGGCATTGTACCCTATGCATCCATAGTTGTACCACCCCCACAAAAACCTTCTCTACAGACTACTCCAATGATCTTCTCCAAAACAGATTAAAAATATATGTTAGAAAATTACCTGTGGAAATGGGAAGATCTTGTTGTGAGATCCCAATAATACCCTCTCTGCAGGTCTTTGATTCATCAGCAGCCATACTTCCATTTCCATTAATTTCTCCCTCAATTTCCACCACAAAATCCACAGGAACCTCAGCCATTACAACTTTTGTTCTCTCTTTAAGATTCTAAGATTAAAGATGACGCCTTTGGGGCATTTTTCATGCATGCAAATGTGGTCTTCTGTTTTCTTCTTGACAGAAAGTAAAAGTGAGAGAGGGTGGGTGGAGTCTAGAAGAAACTCATGATATTCGCTTCTTCGCTTTTCTTCTTCTTTGGAGAGACAATAGTAGTTGGGGGAAAGGTTTCAAAGACACGTTAAGAGGAAATCTATGCCGTTAGGCCACCTGACTCTAACAACTTTTGTCCACGTGTCCGCTTGGCCCCCCTTCCCTCCTTATTTTTTCTTAAGGGATACAAATTCAGCGACACAAATACGATACGATAGATGTGACAAGTCTTAAATAGTTTAAGATACGACACCGCTGTCCCAATATATATATATGTATTAAACTAAAATATATACATTAGGCTAGGGGTGGCAAAATGGTTTTGGACCCATGGATCCAACCCAACCCAATAGGATTTGGGTTGGGTTGGGTCTAAAAAAGTTTTTGTTGGGTAGACTTGAGTTGCCTTCTATTGGATTCAAAAAAAATTTGGATCCAATTTGGGTCCTTTTGGGTCCACTTTAAGTCCTAAATGGGTCCAAGTTGGGTTCAACATGTAAAAATTATTTTTAAAAAAAATTTATAAATAATTCTAATATCAATAATACACACATTTTCACATACTACTCACATTTTCACACACTACACATATTTTCACACACTACATATATTTTCACACATTTTACACACACTACACGCATTTTCACACACCCTTCACATTTTTACACACACTACACATATTTTCACACACTACACATATTTTCACATATTTTAGACACACTACACACATTTTCACACATTACACATATTTTCATACACAGATCACATATTTTACACACACTACACACATTTTCGCATAGTACACAAATTTTCACACACACTACAAACATTTTCACACACTACACATATTTTCACAAACACTGCACACATTTTCACACATTACACATATTTTTACACACATTACACATATTTTCATACACTACACGTATTTTCACATATTTTACACTCACTACACACATTTTCACACACTACACATATTTTCACATACACTACACATATTTTCACACACTACATATATTTTCAAACATTTTCACACACACTACACACATTTTACACAACTACACATATTTTCACACCATCACACATTGTACACATACTTTACACACACTACACATATTTTCACACACATATCATATATTTTACACACACTACACATATTTTCACACACAGATCACATATTTTATACACACTACATACATTTTCACACACTATACAAATTTTCACACACTACACATATTTTCATGTATTTTACACACACTATACATATTTTCACACAGTACACATATTTTCACAAACACTACACATATTTTCATACACTACACACATTTTCACACATTACACACATTTTTACATACACTACACAATTTTCACATACTACATATATTTTCACACACTACACACATTTTACACACACTACACATATTTCACACCTACATCACACATTTTACACATACTTTACACACACTAGATATATTTTCACACACACATCACACATTTTACATATACTACACACATTTTCACACACTACACATATTTTCACACACACATCACACATTTTACACACTACACATATTTTCACACACACATCACACATTACACATACTACACATATTTTCACACACACTACACATTTTCACACACTACACATATTTTCACATGCTACACACATTTTCACACACTACACATATTTTCACATGCTACACACATTTTTACACACACTACACATATTATACACACACATCACATATTTTACAAACACTACACATATTTTCACACACTACACACATTTTCACACGTTTGGGTCCACTCTGTGTCCTGGTTGGGTCCACTCTAGGTCCTTATATAAAACTTAGTTGGACCCAACCCATATTGGGCCCATGAACTTGGACTCATCATGGACCCAACCCAGTTGGACCCGACCCGACCCACCCATTTGCCACCCCTACATTAGACTTTTAATTTCGATTTCAATATAATTTGGCAGAGAAATAAGGTGCGAATATGATTGTTCATTATGAAATTTGCATTTACTTGCGAAACTTTACATGTCTGAAAGAAATAAATCTCTTACCAACAATAAGTCAATAACAAATGCAAAATAAAAATATAATCATAACTAAAAATAAAAAAATACCTATTTTTAATCCAATACTTGACATAAACAAAAAGAAATATGTAATTGTTTGAATCTCCATTGCAAACAAGTGAAATAGCTATCAAGTGCATATAAATAATGCACTAGTGTGTCCTGCTAAGAATTAGATTAGGAATTTTAATTTTTCTATTTTATAATTTGGCCCCTACACATCTTAGTTCACAAAAATCCCGCTATGTCCTCATGCGTATTAGACACGCCCCATGAGAGTGTCCAACACCGCTTCAAAATTTAACTTTTTAAAATTTATTTAAGGACACAAATTTTCCATGTCAAACACGTGTCAGGAGTGTATCGTGTTCGACATGATACGTGAGAATTTTTGAAGTGTCCATGCTTTTATAGGCTCTCACTCTCACTACCTAATTTGGGGAAGCTATGTGATTCAAGAATTGAAAGAGTAGAAAATTTATCTTTAAGGTTTAATGCATGCTTGTGAATATGTATGTACACATATATATATATATATATATATATATCAAATCGGATCTTCTATTCCAAATTGTGTTCCATCTCTTATTCCATGTACTTATACGCATGTCAAGTGTATAAATTTTTTCCTTAAATAGATAAGTGATATGTATTTTATACACTTGTCATCCATATAATTATATGGAATAGGAGATGGAACACGATTTGAAATAGAATATCCAATTTATCTTTCCAACTTATTTTTATTTACTTATAAATTCATATATCTCATATAAGATTGTAACATAGATATTATGCTTAAGTAATTAATTAAAAATTTTAAATATATTTTTTAATTTATTAAGCACACGCATCGAGTGTGTCCATGCAACTAGTGTGGATTGGGTGTTTGTGAAGATCATAGTGCAAATGACTAACTTCATTTGGATCGTACTATGTATGATATACAAGTACTTCGTAGAATCAAGTACTTATCAATATTGAAAGAAATTAATTTATATAATATTTTCTTAAAAGGGAGTTGTGGCACTCCATCAGATAATAAATACACTCCACTTTCAATTCTTCAATACTTAGAAGTGCAGGATCACTTCTAAGTTTCTGGATCATAAGTACCAGCATCACCGCAGGAGTAATCCCTCTTGGCCTGTTAGCTCAATGCAAGAATCATACTAATCTTTCAAGGTGGAAGATGTACAAAGCTAAGAAGAAGGCGTTGCAATTAAACACCATATCTGAGATAGAACAATATTCAAAATTGTGGGACTATTGTGATGAGATTAAAAGGACACACCCTGACACCACAATCAAGTTAAAATGCAAACATGTCATGGGCTCTGATACATCTACTTTCAATAGATTGCACATTTGTTGGGGAGCTTTGAAGAAAGCATTTAAGGCAGGGTATAAACCACTTATAGGTCTAGATGGAACTCACTTAAAGACAAACAGAGGTGGAGTTTTGCTAGCTGCTGTTGGAATTGATGGCAATAAGAACTTATTCCCAATAGCCTACGCCATAGTTCAGAAAGAATGCTACAAAACTTGGAACTGGTTTGTGAATTTGTTATTGAAGACTTGGAAATCAAGAATAGTTTTGCATACACTATCATATCAGACAAACAAAAAGGTTTAATAAAGGCTATTCAAAATCTTTTACCTAATTCTGAGCACAGGTTTTGCCTTAGGCATTTGTACAACAACTTTAAAAAAGACCATAAAGGGTTGGCTCTGAAAGACATGCTTTGGAAAGCTGTCACAGCCACTAGGGTGGTGGATTTTAAAATGGCAATGGAACGGTAAAAGCTTTTGATGTTGCTACTTTCGATTGGTTGTTGGAGAGGCCTGCAGTCAACTGGTCAAAGTCTTATTTTAGTACTTGGCCAAAATCTGACATGTTACTGAACAATTTATGTGAGAGTTTCAACAATATGATTCTCAAAGCTAGGGACAAACCAATAATAACTATTGTTAGAGACAATTAGGCTGGTGTTGATGAAGAGTGTTCATAGTCAAAGGGATAAAATTTTGAAATCCAATGGTGATATATGTCCTAGTGTTCAAAAACTTATTGAAAAAAAAACAAGAAAAAGTCCCATGAATACATATTGGAATGGAGTGGGCAATGATAAATTTGAGGCCAAGGGGTGGCACGGTGATAAAATGGTGGTTGACTTGACAAGAAAAACATGTAGCTGCAGAAAATGGGATCTCAGCGGATTCCTTGTATGCATGCAATTGCATGTATATTCCACAAAAGATAAAGAGTTGAGAACTATGTGGAGCACTGGTACACAAAGAATACTTTTATTAAAGCATATGAGCACCTACTCAATCCAATGAGAGGGCCAGAAGAATGGCCTCAATCAGGGATGATAACACTGGTGCCATGGGATGCTCCAATTAAGAAGGCTGGAAAACCATTGGAGCACGAAAGGAAGAAGGAACCTGGAGAGAAAATAATCCAAAATGAATCAGGGAAGAAACTCAAGAGAGGTGGCTCAAAGTATAACTGTTCAATCTGTGGGGGATCTGGGCACAACAAAAATGGATGCAAGTCAAAAAAGAAGATTCCAAAGGTTACAAGTGTAATATTTAAGCCTGCTGCAAGAATTTGATTTCATTTATATATACATATTAATGATCCTAACGAATCATTTAATATTGAAATCAAATTATTATGTAAATTTCTATTACAGGTTAAGGAGAAGTCAGCCACACACATCTCCAATATCAATCACAATCAAATACAACTGCAAATGTTATTTGATTTCTAAAGTTCATTTTTGTTATAGTATGTAAAAGTAAATCTTAAAGATAAACTTGTTTTTTGAATCAGAATGATGATGATACAAGTGTAGTCGCAACAAGGATCTACAACATGGCATCAACAAGCAATATTGTGACGCAACATAGTGATGGCTTTTCAACCATAACAAGGATATATAAGAAATAGATAGCTTCTTTATTTCTTGTTAAAAGTTGGATGACTTCTCTGTTCTATGTTTAAAATTGTGTACTTGAGATTATTTTAGATTCTCTCATGATTTATGCAGTGAATGTTGGTGAGAACTTAGAGTTCTTGTCAGTTAGATTTTGGGGCTTTGTTTAAATGAATGACTTTATCTTGAATTTCTAATAAGTGTCTATTTTTTGAAGCTCATTATTTGGATTTGATGATATCTTCTTGAATTTCCTTTATTGTGATTGATAGGCAGTCTGGTCATTTTTTATAGCCATTTTTTACAGAGACTTTGTAACACAAAAATTGGAGCAGATTCGTGTTACATAAACAGTTTTAACTACACAGACTGAACAAAAACTATGTAATTATAGTTAGGCCGACTATGGTATTGGTTGTTGCTACTGTATTTATATATCTCTGCTACTATATTGTTGCTGCAGCAAGCGAAAAGGGTAATGTTCGGGTGTGTCGACGGAGGTGGTGGTGAAACGGCGAGAGCAGAGTAGGTTGCTGCATGTATGGTTTTTTGCTTTTGCTGCTATGTTTTCTTTTTCTTGTTGTTGCTGCTCTGCTGTGTTTTCCTTTACTTGCATGGTAGGATTCACATTAATTTTACACGAGCTTTTATTTTCTCCTTTTAAAAAATACACAATTCTAATCAACATCTTCCAACATCCTACAACTCATAGGGCAAGGTATGGTTAAAAGACAAATCAAGATACTCGACTCAAGTTTGTTTGCTAAAAGCTCCTTTGAGCTCGGTTAGTTAACATATCTAACAAAAACTTTTGTGTTCAATAAGTTTTGAAGATCGGATCGAGCTCAGATTGATTAGTAAAAAATATAACAAAAACCAAACTACTCAAGCTCGACTCGTGTTCACTTCGATTAAAACTTGTTTGAGCTTAGATCGATTAGTAAAAAGTGTTCAAAAAATCAATTTACTCGAGTTCAACTCTAAATCAAGCTAGTTTGAGCTCAACTATATTAATAATCAAATGAAACTTAAACATAAACTTTGAGGCTCGATAGTAATTCAAACAAGTTTGAACAAGAACTTATTTGATTCGACTCAACTTGTTTACGACCCTAGTGCAAGGCGAGGTTAAGTTATTTTATAATGGACTATGAATGCAACAAGACCAGTCCTATGTACTTTTGAATATACAATAACGTCCTCATAGTAGAAACAAACCTCTAATCAAATATGGAGAGCAACCTCACTAATCCAATGAATGTGAGTGATAAAGTAGATGGAACTTGTTCTTCAACTTCTTTAAACACTTTGAAAAAGAGTTTTTCATCATCAAAGTTTTGGATTGTTCTGAGCTAACGGTTACCAATTGGCCTTTGAATGTTTAATATATTTTGTATTTTACGAATGGGCTACAACACAATTTTCCAAAATTGAAATTTATTTCATACATCTCCTACCCCTGATTCATCAGGAAAATTATTTCTGTAAAATCTAATTCACTTTTCAAATCTTGTTGTCTCCATATTTACAAAAAGGGAGGTAGCATATTGTTTAAGCTGACTTTACTACAGAGAATTAGCAAGCAGCGCCGGAGCGAAGAACTGGTCATGGAATCTGCTCTTTCCTGTATTCCTCTATTGCCTCTCCATTTTTTGTTGTTTATAGGAGCAAAAAGGGCTGGTTCTCAAAGTTAATTTCAGGCGCTGAATTCAGGCGCCAGAACAGAAAGAGAGGAGGTGGGTTGAGCGGGAATGAATTTTAATTTTTGTGGACGATTTTGCCCCGCCGGAATTATCCTATTTCTGTAGTAATTTGGTCGAAGGTGCAAAGCGCCAAACTTATTGCAATTTTAGGGTGGATACTGCAATTTTTGCATTTCTGGGATGGAGACCGCCAAACTAGCCTATTCTCAAGGTGCAACTTGCAAATTACTCATTAAAGTAATAAACAAAATTGCAATAAGCTACATTATGTAGTTGAAACAATTGTTTATTTGTTTTACATAGATGGACGAGTACTAAGATCCATATACCAAGGTTATTCGTTGGACTTTTTTATATAATATCATCATTAATTGTCTATAATATTAGTTTGTGTTTTATTTTAATTTCTTGTTTATTTGTTTTATTAATAAAGTATGAAATAGTAATGAATATTTGTATAGTCTTGCTATTATTAGCACTATATGCATTGTCTAATTTAAGTTTATTGACATACTAATGTGCACAAAGGATAAATTTCTTATACACACATACACACACAAACACACATATATATATATATACACACATCTTAATCTATCAACCTTTACTTCATATTCAAGTTTTATGGACTCATTCTTATATATATGGGATTCTACTTTTTTTATAAATTGACACAATCGATTTGTTAAATTTAGCTTGAATATTAGAGCATGCATTGCATAGTCTTTTATCTATTCTTCATTATTAGTTTAATCTCTTTTTTCTTTTTTTTTTGAAATTCAATTAGAATAGCTTGTTATCAAAATATCATTTGTCGTAATCCATTATTTTACCGTAGTATACTAAAGGGAGAAATGTTTCGATCATGAAAAAAGGATATACAGTTTGTTTATTATGTAAAATAATTCAAACAATGTCAAAGGAATAATTAACTCGGTTTAATTATGTTGGTCCCAAGTGGCATACGAAAGGGTCTAGAAGGGGGGGGGTTGAATAGACCCTGAAGTTTTTTTCGACTTCAAAAAGTTTCGTACTAAAAGATTTTTGGACTCTTGAAAAGATAGACGCTTGAAGTATCCAACGCTTGACTTAGGCGTTCACTTAAAAATATTGGCGCTTTGGCGAAGCGTCTGATGAAGACTGTTTTTAGGAAGTTAACTCAGACTTCAAGATTTGAATACTTTGACCAAGTAGGTTAAGCGTTCAGTTCTTTAATCAGTGTTAGCACAGCGGAATGATTTTTGGAGTCTTCTCTTTGAAAGCTTTAGCGTCACAAGAGGTTTCTTAGTTGCTTAGCTTTTGATTGTGTTTTACTTAATCAATTTATGCAATGATATGATAGATAAAAGAATTGACTGAAAAGTAAATGACACAATATTTGTAAGGTTCGTTGGGTGGTGTAATCCCAACTACGTCCTTCTTCTCCTCGAACACTTGGAGGCAATCCACTAAAATGATTCTCAAAGAATCACACAGAATCTTCTACAAATTAGGGAGAGATGGATGTCGATGACTTGAGCTCCTTGATCACACAGATTTCTGCTCTAAATCACTTCAATCCCCTTGCTTCTTTCACCCAAAAATATGACAAGTATCCAACTTCGACTTCACACAGATCGCGAGGCTTGGATAGGGTTTTTCTAAACGGGTTTGTTTGATTTTGATGAAGTTCAAACAACTGGAATATCTCAGTAGTAGTGTAGTTTCTTCAAAAAGAATGTTTGAGATATTGGGTTGACTGTCTCAGGATTTGATAAAAAGCAAAGAGAATATTTTCTTGAGTATTCTGGCTTTTTTGAGAGTTTAAGGAATGAGACTTCAATGCAACAACAATTTGACTTGATAATTGTTCTATGTTTGGCTTGTTGTTGAAGTTCTATTTATAGGCATTCTTGGAGAAAGTGTCCGTTTGACACATGCAAGGGCACGTGTCTCTCACTTTCGCGAGTGAGCAACTTTTGTCCTTTTTCCTGAAAATCTGCTGCACAAAAGTTGGTGCTGCAGTCTTTGAATAGTTGACAGTCCAATAGGGTAGCTTCTCCGTACGTCTGAAAGTGCTTATCACATTTAATGCTCTTATCAACATTTAATGCATTTGAATTAAATGCCCATTGGCATTTAATGCACTGAGAATATTTGCATTAAACTCCTTTCGATCTGACGCTTCTGGAGAATGTTTGTCATTTGATAGACGCTTCATTCATGAACTGAAAGTTCTATTTAATCTGGAGGACTATGTAATGTTTAGACGCTTGGAAAAGTCTTCAGACTTTATTTAGAAGTGTAGGCGCTTCAAACTTCAGTCTTCGTTACTTGACACCTCACTCAGAACATGTCAGGCGCTTAGAGTGAACTTCTTCAAACTTCATTCACTATTGATTTCTTGGACGCTTGGAGTCTTCAGATTTCGCAGTCTTGATAAGCTCAGTCAGAAAGTATCAAATGCTTAATCTAACCGACTTCTTGATTTAAGAATGTCAAAAGTAAAAGATAAAATAAAGCCTATACATTTCTAATGTTCAAATGCTTATACAAGTATCTATGAAATTTAAGCATACATAACTTTAGGGTCTAACAAGATTCCTAATTGTCATCATCAAAACATCTAACATGAAATTCCTAACAAATTACATAATATGCTTTTAATTAATATCAAGTAAAATATTTAACATATAAAAGATGTACTCTCTCAAAATTTGAAAAGCATTTCAGTACATTGCTTAAGATAAAAGTGAAGGTGAGTGTCATTATTATTTTTTGGAGTGCTAATATCATTTTCTTTTCTTAAAATTATTATTATATATACTTTACACTTTTTATACTTTATATCAAGTAATGGGTTGAAGAAAATAATTAATTATATTATACAGAAAAGAGAGGGAAGAATAATATTGTCAAAGAATAAACAAAAAAGTGAAACAGCAAAAAAATGTATTCAAAACGAGAGAAAGGAAGAATATATATGGAGATTTTTAGATAGAACTTTGACCAACGTATTAATATCACACCAAGATGGTTACTTGTCAGCGTTTTATCGTAACCCACAAATATCAGTATTTTATGTATAAGTATCGTAATTAGTATGGATCTTCTAACAAAAATTACAACTATATCTCAATTTTGAAGTTAGTTTTCTAGATGTGTTTTCATATCCAATAATAATATGAGATTACGAGTATTTCAAAATATCATCTTTGAGATCTGAAATGTGCTGCACATGATCATTTATGGAAAAGATTTACATATTTGATTGGCATTCTAGTGTTAATTAAGAATGGAAAAATGTTAACGTGTTTGGATTCTCTTGTTTCGGCCTCTTAATTATAATTTGAGTTGGTCGCAATCTCGTACTAAAGTACGGTATATTAATATCATGAAAGAATAATCAAAATATTGTGTATATACATATATATATATATAATTTGTACAATTAAAAGATTTATTTTGATGACTATTAAAAATTATTTATTTGAGTATTAAATCATATTATTTTAGTTTAAAATATACTTGTACATATTGTTAAATTTAATGTAAACAAATATTAAGAAATAAAATGATTGATAAAGTGTTTACTTTTTATAGAATTTGTTTACCATTGCATTCAAAATTGATAATTGTATAATCAAATTTTACCTTTATAATATTTGTAATTATAATAATTTATGCATTTTTTAAAATTTATGTTAATTAACCTAAGAATATTTATTATTTTAAAATTATAAATTAACACAAATTACCAATTTAATTTATATACATATACGCACACATAAAAGCTATTGGTTAATTTTTAATCTAAAAATGTAGAAGTAATTAAGTAAAAATAATAATAACCCTTAACCATTGTGTTTTTTTTAATGGAAAAAGATTGGTTCAATGTGGACTCGGGATGAAAAGCATAGTTTTTGAGTTTTTTATATAGGAATATTTATTTGAAGAGGTTTCTTAAGTAAATTTTCCTAAAATACAAGATGAACCTAATCATTGAATTTTCCCAACTCTGAAAAAATTACAAAGTATGTGAATTAAATTTGCAAAGTTCGATAAAGTACTTGGATAGGTTCAATTCATACTTGTTTCCAGACACGTGCTTGTGTTTTGTACAAGTTGTAGGCTATAAGATTGAAAATAATTTAAGTTTATACATGTAAAAAAAAAAATGTTTCAACATATTAAAGCACTTAGATACTAGAAAATAAACCAAAAAAACAAAACCTAGAAAACTTTTTGTTGTTTACAAATTGTAAATATTTTTTCACTTTTATAAGTAGAAATAACACAAAGAAATATACTTTCATATGAGAGCTTCAATGTTTACTTCACACACTTGACTTTCATTTTTATTCAACGAAATAACAACTTAATCCCCATTACAACCTTTTGCATCGTTAATCAACAACATAAAATTCATATGTTACTTTTGAACAAATTCTATTTTGCTCTAGAAACAAAATGAAGTAATAAATTCTTTTCACAAAACCATAAGAAGAAACAAATTCATAACTTAAACAATATAAACCCATAATTTGGCTGACACACATACTCAAGTCTCTAGTCTTCAATTCTTCTATTTTTTTTTAAAAAAAAAGCTCTATTCATAGATTGATACTTCAATGTAAATTGTTTTTTCTTTCGTCATTTCTTCTATATTGCTTTGAGATATCTCTTTATATTTGTACACCATTTTTTCACTGGCAAGAATGTTTATGTGTACGACTTATACTAGATATTTTATTGATTTAGAGTGATACATATAATAAGAAGGGTTCTCATATTTATAAATGTGAAACTTGAAGAACAAGAATTATATATAATATCAAATTAACAAACAAATCAGACTAAATATGAAAATGACCTTCGTTTAGTTTAATTTCCAAGTGCTTTGGGAAATTGAATTTTGAAAAACTGCATTTCAAAAAAATGTATGTCTAGAGGAATGAGTGGATAAAGAAGTTATTTTTGATTTTATTCCAATAGAAACATTGTATACTGTAGATATCACGTCATGTTATGTAAGATTTTGTATAATTAGTGGCGGCATATCGGGCTATTATATTATTATATTAAGTTAATGAGTTGAAGATATTTTTCTTATAATTAGAATAATGATTGAAAGATGTTATTTTATATGTCATTAATTTTTTGTCATAATGAAATAGAAAATAAAATATTTTGAGAGAATGATGTTAAAAATAAGATAACAAATATGACTTTGTTTCATGAAAAGGAAAATGTAATTTTAAACACAATACCAACAAAGCTTGAAAGTCTTGTCCCCGTCCAGACGTTGCATTGTTGAGGTTGTGTGCCTTGGGAGTCAAATTTCTTGTCCACCACCGATGCGGTGCTAGTTGTGGACCTCATTGCTTTCACCGCTACGATGGTGAGATCCAAGAGTCGCGGCAGTGAAATTTGTCTCATCTTTGACTCTATTTTCAGCTCTGATACTTCAACTTGGATCCTTTTCTCTCTTGTTTCACCACTCGACTCCAAAATCTCATAAATAATCATATACTAACACTTAACTTTTTTAACTATTAGGAAACTCAATTTGGAGTTGCATACCCTTAATTTTGTGACAATGCTTATATTATACATAACAACATGTGGACAAGAGGATTTGTAGGAATTTTGTCCTCTGTATCTATAATTTAGGTTTAAGTCCTAACACTTTGGAGGAAACTCCCAAAAAAAAAAGATATAGATATTTGTCCCAATACTACAATATAATAAATTTTAGAAAACGGATAAAACTATAGGTTATGTTCAACTTTCTCCTACAGTATCGTGAATATATACATTTAGAGTTGTATCGTGACTATATACATTTAGATGTACGTGCATCATGCAATTTTTCGAGAAAAATCTATATGTTATCAGGTTGCTTATCAATTTATCACTAACATTTGACATGGTAAATTAATTATGTAAATTGAATTTATTGCATTATTTGTTTTATACAAAACTACAAAATGAGATAAAAATATGATGAGTTAAGAAGTCACACATGTCATCGCTCTTTGGTCAAATAATTGCATCCACCTTAAGTTTTCTTCTATGTTAACATAAAATAAACGATTACAAATGTGTTGAATTTGAGACAAATCTTTTTTTAAAACTGGTACCTAAATCATGTTCTCTCGTTCTAACTAGCAACTAATAATAATAAGCCCAACCCGTCTCTTGTCAACCTTAAACCACTTGATTTTGAACCATGAACATAATTCTCAAACTTCGCATTCAGGGACTATCTCAACAAAGTTTTCGGTAATTATAAGAACTCAAACCCAAAATCTCTTGTTTAAATGATCAGAACTCCTTCTATTCAGGCCAACTCTTTTGATTGTCTACACATTACTTACAACTTAGGTATACTCACTCCATTCTTATATTGGATGTTCTTCTTATTCCCTTTTTTGATATGTGCAAAAACAATATTATATTTCTTAAATGGTGATTTTCTTTAATATTGAAGAGAATCAAAAGACACGTCTTTGCGGTGCTTACTATATCTTATTTATTCAAAATAAAATCTTCAATTTGGACATGAAATTAACAAATATATACACTACTGTACATGACATACTCAAGAGTGTGCAATATATAATATTAACGATATTATAATCATCTTTTTATTGTAACAAAAAATTTGTTTGTTTTATTATATGGAATAATATAATTTGAAAAAAAAATTGTATAAAATAAGTAGAACAGAACTAAAGAGGAAAGAGAACATAAATAATATAGCTAAATAAAAATGTGGAAAGGAAAAAAAGAAAAGATTAGAAAAATAAACAAAGGGAGAAAACTAACTTGTTTTTTTTGGAAAAGATAATTTCATTAACATAAAATAAAGGTTACAAAATAAGTGCTCAAGGTACTACCTTATCACAACAGTCTAGACAACAGTACTAGAACAAGACATCAAGCGATCCTAGCATTTTATATGTCCGGTAGTCCTAAATATCCCAAGTTATAAGACCTATAGCACGTGCAATGTATCCAACAGTAAGCTGACTAACTAGCCCTTGTATCGAGCTTCGGCTGATGTTCCCTAACCAGTTGATTTGGAGCTATCAGGTGTCAAATCCCTTGGACATTCACTCGAGTTAGCTAGGGCTCAGATCGATACTTGGGCCATTATTCTCCACGAGGGTATATATTAGACCAAGAATAAAAAAATGTTAGTTATACACGCCTATGCCAAGGAGAAAAGACAACGAGTTCAAGATTGCAAGCAATTTTCCATAATCAATGTAACCCTATAGTAGATACATTCTCTTTGATTCCTAAGGAAATAAGCCTATCTTTCACAGTACTTAAAGCATTATGAGCCGCTGTAGCTGGGGTTTCAACACTAACTTGACACAATCTTATTTGTGTGATTGTAGTTTTGTCTGTTATTCAAAAATATATCATGCAGTTACTATAGTGGCCTCCTACTTTATAAATAGTATAGATATATAGATACATGTAATCTATATATTTTTATCAAAAAGGCAGAGGTAATATCACTTTAGTTCTTCACCTTCCTATTGTGTTGATTGAGTCCCTCAACTTAAAACCGAGATTCAATGTAGTCCTTCCTGTCAATTTGTCACATGCGCCGCATGTGACCTTTTTTAAGTAGGGGTGAACATGATCAATTTTTGCCTTATTTTTATAAAATTTATACCGTACCAATAATTGCGATTTTAGGACAACTAATACCAAAATTGAACTTTTCGAAACCTATACCATCGTATCCGGTATGATACGGTTTCAGTACAGAACAGTATGATATAATTTTGCAGTATTTTTACTATATAGATCACATGATTTATCTACGTATTATCATGTCCACTTTTATGCAAAAAAATGTCAAATAAAATTATTATGCAATACACTAAAAGAGAACAAATCTCATCTCTTGTCTCAATGCATGTTTCTTTTGCACTTTTGATCATAGAAAATAAAGGAAAAAAGAAGGACAGCAAAACTAGACTTTGCAATAGAAGAATTTTTTTGAATGAGAACTGATAAACTTATGCTTAGAGTTAATATGTTCTCTATCCCTTGAGAAATGTGGTTGTGAGTTAGTTGTTAACTATAACTACTACATAAAAAAATTAAAGACAATTGCCAAAACTAAATAAACTAAAATATTAAGCATGTAAACTTTTACAATAATAGCTAGAATTATTATAATTGAGCGACATTCAAACCCAACTACCATAAAAATTATGGAGATTTAAAATCTTGTATTTTCTACATCAGTCTCGTTTGTTTCCTCAAGTAAGTGTTATAGTCAAATTCACATTCTTAATGTTAGTATTATGATTTGGAGTCTAGGTTTGAAATAATTCTAGAAAATAATTTTAATTTATCTTTTAACTAATTGTCAACTTTAATGAAATTTACTTGATTTTTCATATTTCTATAACATTACATATTCCCACAGGTTTTAGTAAGAAATCAATTTCCTATATATTTGTATCTATAAATCCTAAAACTATACAAATACAATATATAATGAATAGTTATATATATATATCCCTAATATATATACATACGGTCCGGTATGGTTTTTTACCGGTATTGAATTTCTAAAACCTAAACCATACCAAAATATTCGGTACGGTAGCGGCTCGTACGAAAACCTATAATTGTTAGTAAAAAAAAATATATGGGTACGGTGTGGTACGGTCGGTGAGGTACGGTTTCATAAAACCATGAACACCCCTACTTTTAAGAGTAAAAATGTCAATTTAATGTTAAAGTTCCATTTTAGTCCCTTAATTTTTCTTCATTTGTCGGTTTGGTCCCTTAACTTTTAGATAATTTTCAGTTTGTCTTTTTTGGCGGGTAATGCATACTCATTCACACATTCCTTAGCACTCATTGCTATTGTTGAGCTTATAAAGCTCAACAATGGTTACATTTATGTTATTTTTACCTACCAACCATAGAGAGAAAAAACATAATACGATTAATTTGATGTGCAGTTCAGATGCTATTAACTGATGCAAATCTAAGTAAGATGTTTTTCAACGCTCTTTCATTGTGATTGCTCAAGCCCCACGCTATAATATGCCGAAGATCATCTTCGTTGTTGAGTTTTTGGTGATTTGGCAGATGCAAGAGCCCTAATATTTTCACCAATTTTTATGTCTAAGAATTTTCTGAAATTGTCCAAGTGTTGAGTGTTGGTATGTCTGATTTTGATATGCCATTCTACAAAAATAATACAAAATGACATTTTTACCCTTAGAATAATTCATGTGCGATCGCATGTGACCTATTTTTTGGTCAAATTGACTGGAAATTGATGAAATTGAAACTTGGTTTTAAATTTAAGGACTCAATCGACGTGATTGGAAGATGGGGAACAAAAGTGATTCCTGTTAGGATAATGCCCTCAATGCTAACGAGAAATAATATTGTATAGGGCTTTTAACTTTTATGTTGTACAAACCATCATTATAAAATATCTTGTTCATATGAATCTTAATGGCATTAATAAGTATTGAACATATAAGTCTCAAGTAATCAATAGAGAGCTTCGACTCCTTAAGGATTAAGGAGATGGACACTAGAAGGGTCAATTCCTTGATTAATTAAATAGAGTTCGCAAATTGTAGAGTCTTAATTAGGCATTATGACCAAACTTAGGCTCTGACAAGGAGTGTCAGTCGGTCGCTATGTAATAGTGGGAGCTTGTGCCATAGATATGTCAATGGAATTGATATATTCGAACACGGCTCGCCGTAATCCAATCACATGGAGATTTACTCGGTGACTGTTAATGATTAGATTACTGGTCACAATAGTGTGCGTGAACCTTAGATCTGAGGAGTCATGAAGATTGTGCTTGTGATACTAGACTTGTTATTAGAGTAGTTCCATGAAATTCACCTTTCGGTGGTATCAACCTCGAAATACTATCTAAGTGGGCAAGCAGCAATCGTTCAGTTACTGTCAATATGGGATCCATTATCTCGAGTCGTAAACGAGTTAACGTCCTGTGCAATCATAGGTAAATGAAATTATAAGTCTTTGGCCAAAGTGGAAAAACTAACTCGTGTGGAACACGATGGGTAGTTTAGTAATTTCATGTTACTATGATTCATTAAGCACATCATCAAGTCCTGTGAGTTTGACACATTCCATGACTCTCACTTTATTGGGATGTTACATTGAAAGGCTTATACTCACATGGTATTTGTGACCTAAAGGTTCGTATTGATTAAATCATTTTAATATTAATTAGGTTTCGATGTGAGTCCACGAGACTGGCTAGGTGACACTCACATCCTTGGTTTTCTTCCACTGCCAATTGAGACGAATCTAGAGAGTCGCGCTTTCAAGAAATTAAGTGAAGAAAATCTCTAGTTATAAAATAAGGTTATTCTGGTAATTTGTCATTTGATGAACAAAGTAATTTATTTAATTAATTATATTAATTAAAATAAATTGATAATAAATAATTTGATTGATTTATTATTTTCCTATTAGCCTAAATTAATATTTGAATTAATATTTGGATATATTAATTTAGATAATTATTAATTAATATCATCTATTAATTAGATTAATATATGTTGGACTTAATTAATAAGTCAACTTAACCCACGAGGAATTGTATTAGGCATGTATAATGAGAAAGGTGGGCTCAATGAATTAATTAATTTCAAGTCCATCATATCATTTAAATAAACAAGCCTTAATAGAATAACCTAGGTCATAACATTACTGCATAACAAGAGAAGAGAAAAATTCCTCTCTCCTTTCCCTATAGTCGTCGGCCTTCTTCTGAGCCAAAGGAAGTGGATTTTTCTTCAAGCTTTTTTCCAGCGTGATATCTAGAGGCAGGAATTTGAAATTGCTGCTACACTTGAAGATCACGAAATATTTTCTTCTACAAGGTTAGTAAATCGATGAAATTCGATTTCATCTTTTTCATATAATACTTATTAAACCCCAAAAAGTGACCCGGCTTGTGAATTCGGATATCTTTTTCTTTCCGCTGCGCATATATGGGAAATTGATTTTTTTGATTTAAATTAGATTTAATGACAAGTAGGATTAAATGAGAATTAATTTAGAATTGGATTTAAATTAATTTCTCTTATTTTCAAACTCAGCTAATTAAATTAAAATTAGACTTTAATTTTTTTCTTTTTGAAAGAAATCCAACATAATGATTATCTTTCGTTTTATTGCCTTGATGCTTGTTTTGTGGGATGCCCTCCATGGGCTAGGTTTTATCTTTGGGTTTTGTTATCTGGGTTGCATTGGGCCAGAGTTGAGTTCCCCGGTTTGTATTTTATTATTTCATAGATTTATGTGTATGTTGCATATTTCTATGTATTTATTAGAATAGGACCTTGCTTTTGAAGAAGATCTGCTTGGAGCTGGAAGACCCGAAGTTAGACATAGGTTAGATCTTATAGGCTCCTTAACTCCTGATTGGGCCATTGGCTTGACCCAGTCTAGATAAGTCCACGAAAAGCATGTGTGGTAGAATTGCTAGGCGTTTTACACTATATTAATATATCTCCGTAACTGCCAGATATAAATGGATAATGTGCAAAGTGAGACTAAAGATTATACGCAAAATTCTCCCATTTGGATAATACTAAATTTAGACAAAAGGTAATTAGATGTCCCGGCTCTCTATCAAACGTAGGAGAATCGAATTAATGTCTAGTGCATAATTTCTTCCTAGAAAGTGGGGGTATACATCAATACATTTATTTAAATTTTCTAAGTGCATTTGACATCATCAATCGGAGAAAATTCCACCCTATATTTCGTTAAAGGGTTGCAAGGTGGAATGCAACTGTTAGAATGATAGGAGTTGATGGGCGCAAGTTCAGATAGATCACAACTTATATAGTTAAAGGGATACGATCTCGTGATCTATGAGCCAAACTAAGATTGAAACGGATGTTTGATGATGCTGACAAGGATTGCCACTTAATAAATTTAGTGAACCATATATCGTTAAAGGGTTGCAACTCACTGAATTTATTAAATAATTCAATCGCTCACTATGAAATCTTTCCAAGGAAATTTCCGAATATAACAGTAGGAGTACAATGATTCGAAAAATATAGTGGGAGCCAAGTCAAAAATCAAAGTCCTCTTTATTTTTACTTGGTGTGCAACATAACAATCTAACAAAATCTTTCTTTATTTTCTGCAGTAAGATATTTCTCTCAAAATGGTTAACAACCCACTGTTAATCTTGCTTGAGAAAAACATCCTCACTGGACCAAACTTCATTGACTGGCTCAGAAACCTAAGGATTGTCCTCAGTCATGAGTCAATTGAATATATCTTGGAGATAAACTGTTCCCCTGTCCCATCAGCAGAGGCGGACGAAAGTGTGCATACTTTCTATAGGGATTGGGTCTAAGATAGCTCACGAGTTAGAGGGTATATGCTTAGCTCAAAGAGCAGTGAGCTTCAGTGTTCCCATGAAAGAATGGATAGTGCTAGGACTATACTGCTACATCTCAAGGAGCTGTTTGGATAGCCCAGTAGGACTGTTCGATACTACATATCAAGAGAGCTCTTCATGGCTAAGATGAACAAAGATGATGATGTGGCTGACCACGTATTGAAGATGATTTTCTATGATAGAGAAGTTGCAAACTGAAATTCCACATGGACTTTCATCTTCAAACCGATCTTATTCTTCAGTCACTTTCTGAGTCATTTTCTCAATTCAATGTGAGTTTTGACATGAATGATATTGAGTATTCATTGACTGGGTTGATGAACAAACTCATAACTGTACAAAGTCAGATGAAAGCTAAAAAGTTTAGACGTGCATACATTGCCTCCGTTGCTGGGTCATTGGAAACCAAAGAAAAAGACAAGGAGCCCAGAGCTATACCCGTGATAAAATTTTGTATAAGAAAAGGAAAAGCACCATGGTTCAATAGAGATGATCTGAAAAGGTCAAATATGTGTCTTTACTGCAAGGAGATTGGACACTGGAGGCGTGGTTGACCCATGCTGAAGGCTAGAGCTTCTAAAGATATGGAACTTAATGTTTTAGAGACAAATTGTTCTATGACGGTATTCTCTACTTCTTGGATTCTAGACTTTGGAGCTAGTGCTCATGTTTATGTTTTGAAACAGGATCTGGAAAGAAGTAGGGGGCTGGAGGAGCGAGTGATGATTAGTATTGACAGTAGACATAGTGTAACAGCCACACATATTGGATCCATTTCTCTTATTTTATCTATTGGATATTTAGTTACATTAGATGATTGCCTTATTTTGCCCAATGGGTTTAAAATATTTGTTCTATTCCTGTTTTGATTAAACTAGGATACGATTTTCATTTTATGAACAATGTTTACAGTATTCATAGTAGAAATGAATGTGTTAGCTCTGTATCTTTATTAAATGATTTATATTACTTAAATGTCCACAATAGATATACTGTAAACATCATCACCAAGAAACATGGTATGTTCAGGACAAACCAAAGACTTATCTGGCATCTAAGACTAGGTCACGCTGAAGAGTACAAGATTCGCGAACTTGAGAAAGATGGTCTTATAAGAACATTAGGGTCGGACCCATTTCCCACTTGCGACTCTTGTCTCAAAGGTAAAATGACTAGGTCTCTCATAGGTCATTTTGAAAGAGCTAGTGAAGTCCTTGGTTTAATACATACTGACGTTTGTGGGCCTTTCGGAGAAATGGCTTGTGGAGGTTTTCAATACTTCATAACATTTACAGACGACCACTCTAGGTATGGTCTTGTATATTTAATCAAGTACAAGTCTGAATCCATTGAATGGTTTAAAAAATTCAAGGCTCTAATTGAAACCCAAACTGGCAAACATATTAAGACACTCCGATTGGATCGAGGTGGAGAATACATGAGTGCTGAATTTGATGAGTTCTTATTAGAATAGGGAATAGTGTTACAGTTAACTCCTTCAGTGACTCCAAAACTAAATGGGGTGGCTGAGAACCGATATAAAACATTATTGAACATGGTTCATTCGATGCTAAGCTACACGAATCTTCCCATCTGGTTGTGGGGCCATGCGTTACTTATAGCAGCATATATCTTGAACAGGTGTCCATTTAAGTCTGTTCTTAAAACTCCTTATGAGATATGGAGTGGAAAGACACCTAGTCTTAAACACACTAGGATATGGAAAAAGACAAAGAAAGAGAAATTGGAAAAAAGATCTCTGAAAGGTCATTTTGTTGGTTACCTCTTTTACCTGGACGATGATTAGATGATAATTGTAGCATTACATGCTTACTTTCTCGAAGATGAATTCATTCAAGAAGGTGGTTCCGAAAGCAAGATTATTTTGGAAGAACAAAATAAAACGCCTTTAAAGACCACTGTTTATGAAGCTCAAATTAAACCAACCCAAATGCAACCACCATCACACGTGAATTAAGTAGAGTGTCTCAACCGCGAGAGATATGGTTATTTGCTATAAGGAGAGCATAATTTGTATACCGTAGCGGAAGGGGACTATGGAGATGATCCCTCTACTTACGGTCAGACAATGGCAAATATAAACTTAGAAATAGCTTGAGGCTATGAAGACATAGATAGATTTGATGTATTTGAACCAAGTTTGGACTCTTGTAGATCGTCCCAGGGGCGCTGCAACAATAATTTGCAAGTGGATTTATAAAAAAAAGATTGATCCGGATGGCAAGGTGGATACCTATAAGACTAGGCTAGTGGCGAAAGGGTATAGTCAAAAGGAGGGTATTGACTATGAAGAAATCTTTTCGCCCGTAGCCATGATCAAATCCATCAGGATTCTGCTTTCTGTAGTCACACATCTGGATTATGAAATCTGAAAAATAGATGTGAAGACCACGTTCCTAAATGCATTCCTCGAGGAGGACATATATATGGAACAACCAAAGGTTTTTTATCCAATAAAGATTCTCATAAGGTGTGCAAAATGAATAGTTCCATTTACAAATTCAAACAAGCCTCACGGATCTAGAATCTCCATTTTGATGAAGAAGTTAGGAACTATGGCTTCATCAAGAACGAAGATGAACTATGCGTTTAAGTGGCTCGCCGTCATTGCTTCTTCTCCGGGAAAAGACATGACATTCTACTGATAGGAAATGTTATAGGCTTATTGACCTCACTCAAAATATGGCTCTCAAGCACATTCTCTATGAAAGACTTGGGATAAGTTACATATATGCTTGGAATTTGCATCTACAGAGATAGAGCGAATAGGAAAATGGGGTTTGCCCAAGCCCTCTACTTAGAAAAGGTTTGGTATGGAGTATTCTAAGAGAGGCTTATTGCCCATGAGACATGGACTATACCGATCCAAATCGATGAGTCTTCAAAGTGAGAAAGATCGAAAGAGGATGAATGTCATTCCTTATGCATCAGCCTTAGGAAGTCTCATGTATACTATATTATGCATGAGACCGGATATTGCTTTCTCTGTGAGCGTAGTAAGTAGGTTTCAAGCTAACCCAAGAGAAAAGCATTGGATCGCTGTGAAATGTATTCTCAAGTACTTCAAAAAAAATAAGGATATGTGTTTGTCAATGGAGATGGAGAACTTAAAGTGGAAGGTTACATTGACTCCGATTTTCAGTCAGAAATCTTGATCGTAAATCCATTTCTGGGTTTGTATTCACTTTGAATAGTGGAATAGTGACTTGAAAAAGTTCCAAACAAAGCACAACTGTTGATTCCACCACTGAAGCTGAATGCGTGGCTACCTCAGAGGCTGTCAAAGAAGCTGTTTGGATAAAGAAGTTCATGGCAGAACTTCAATCTGTTCCTAGCATGGAGCCCTCATTGACACTCTTCTGTGACAACAATGGAGCTATTGCGCAAGCTAAGGAATCAAAGTCTCACAATAATCCAAACACATAGAGAGAAGATATCACATTATTAGAGAGATCATTGGAAGATGCGACATCACCATGCAGAGGATAGATTCAGCAAATAATGTGGCTGACCCACTCACCAAGCCACTATCACAGGCGGTGCTAGAGTGACATCTGGAAAAGATGGGTATTAGATACCATATCGATTGACATTGAGTGTAAGTGGGAAATTGTTAGGATTATGCCCTCGATGCCAACGAGGAATTAGGGTCCTTCTTAGCTAGAGTTGGGGCTACCGAGCTCTCAACAAGGTGACCATTCGCAACTAGTCTGGCCGCTACAACCTTCTTTCGTGCTATGTGCTTGGATCTGATCCCGAACTCAAAAAGAGGCCAGATGTGGCATGCCTTCCTTGAATCAGCCACTTGCTTGGCTAAGCTATATTGGTGGATTTGGCTTGAGGAGTTGGTATGGAAGAACTACTGCACAGCTGGAAATCTGCTATCAGACTAGTTGTGAACAATCACCTTGTTGAGAGCTCGGTAGTCTAAAGCTCCTCAGTCTAGTCAGTAATATACTAAAAGCTTTTAACCTTTATGTTGTACAAACTATCATTATAAAATAAAAGGCAATTTACATTTGTTCATATGAATCTTAATGGCATTAATAAGTATTGAACATATAAGTCCCAATTAATCAAGACAAAGCTTCTACTCCTTAAGGATTGAGGAGATGGATAGTAGAAACGTCAATTCCTTAATTACTTAAATAGGTTTGCAAGTCGAAGAGTCTTAATTGGGCATTATGACCAGACTTGTATAACACAGGCTTTGATAAGGAGTGTCAGTTGGTTGCTATGTAATAGTGGAAGCTTGTGTCGTAGATATGTCAATGGAATTGACATATTCGAACACGGCTCGCCGTAAACCAATCACATGTATTTAGTCAGTGGCAGTCAATGATTGGATTACTGGCCACGATTGTGTACGTGAGCCTTAGACCTGAGGAGTCACAAAGATTGTGCTTGTGACACTAGACTTGTTATTAGAGTTGTTAGATGCAATTCATATTTCTATGGGATCAACCTCGGAGTACAGGCAAGCAACAATAGTTTAGTGACTGCCAATACTAATAGTGTTATGTGCCGGGCGAGCCATTGTTTAGGCTCAACCATTTCATTCGTAAACACTATGATAGTTTTTTTAAGTATATTAAATATTTTATTTATTGTATGATTCTTTATTGTTAATTAGTTATGTTAGTATAGATAGAGATCCTAGGGATTACATTATGGTTAGGGGAGCGGTCAAGATACATATGGAATGCTTTCAAAGACCGTAATCCTAAAATGTATTCCAAGTCATAGAGGCTGTGAGATGTGAGATATCACGGGCCTTGTCAAGACTTGTTCGTGTATGCAACTCTTATTAGAGATTGACGTGTTCCATTTTCAATGGTCGAATGAGTTAATACATACATGAAGATTCATACTTAAGAGAAGTATGGAATTGAACGACCGCGCAAGGATTTCTCGTTGGTTCTGTCGAACATGGAGTTCTTGGGCTTCGTAGTGTGAGATTAGTCCTTAGACCTTAGATGTCATTGGGAAGGGTGCTATCCACTGTGCTTTGATATACACGTGCACTCTAGGAGAGTCATATGGCGTGAATATTGGGTATAGTTTGATAGTACAGCGGAACAGATGGCAGTCGCCAAGAGATTCATCCAGGGTCCAGTACCTAGGGGTGAAATACGAAACAAACTACTCGATACTCGGCTCGAGCTCGACCGCTAAAAGCTCGTTTGAGCTCGGTTCGTTAACTTATCAAACTAAACTTGAACAACTTTTTGTGTTTGATAAGTTTTGAAGCTCGGCTCGAACTCGGCTCTATTAGTAAAAAATAATAAAAATATGTACAAAAAATCAAACTACTCGAGCTTAACTCGTGTTGGGCTCGATTAAAGCTCGTTTGAGCTCGACTCGATTAGTAATCAAACAAGCTCAAACACAAACTTTGAAGCTCGATTGTATTTCAAACAAGCTTGAACAACATCTCGTTCGGTTCAACTCGGCTCTTACCCGACATTTCCTATGCTGCTGCGAGAATCTAAATGATTGATTAAAGCCTTTGATCAAAGCGGTTGTCTTATAAGAGGGATTGGTGGTCCCGACTTGGAAGACTGTATCATTAGATGTCACAACATAATTATAGCTTCTAATGTTATTAGGGTTCGGCTGTCGTCATACCCTAGACCATAAACGGGAAATTAATGAAGGAGTTTTACTCACCTGAAGATCGTAACCTGGATATGTTTGCTTTTCATTGTTAACATCTAAGAAGTCGTGGCAATGTTGCTAGACAACGAACCATGACCAATAGGTGATTTGGGTTAATTGGTGAAGTTAATCCAAGGCCTAGTTAATTATTAAGAATAATTAATCTAGCTTATGGAGATGACTTATTGCTTGCTTGTTAATGAGCCTGAGGGGTCATACACATAACTTAGTGTAGTACCTATTGACTAGTTAATTCTTTGTGAATTAATGGAGAGATTAATTAAATGAAATTAATTAATCGGGAAAAGGAATATATATTAAATGATTTTAATTAAAATTAGTCTTATAATTTAATATTATAATATTAAATTGAAAAAGACTAATTAAGTAATATGTGAAAGAAAAATAATATATATATATATACACATGCATGTGTGTGTATGTATTTTTGGTGAAAAGATTTTATCTTGTTCACCAAGTTTATATATATATATATATATGTATATCTTATGATAAATTCTGTAGGATCTATTTTAATTAGTTAGTTGACTAATTAATATGTTAATATCGTATAAATATATTAATAAAAATATTGGATAGATATGGTATATTTGAGATGATCTCAAATATATGAAATATCAAGTTAGCTGAAAAAAATATTCAACTAATTAAGGAAGAGAAAATGAAAAAGAGAAAGAAATAAATATATATACACACACACACACACGCCTCTCTCATGAGAGAAGTAAGGGTGTACATGTGTGTGTGTTTCCACTTTGGTGGACTCTCTATATATATGTGTGTATTGACCCTTTTGAAAATAAGTGATTTAATTCCTTAAAAATTTTCTCTCTAATTTTCTTTCCAAGCTCTTTCAGTATTTTTATTCTAACTCATGTATTGAGTACGACGAACACTAAAATATCTTCCTACCATTTTTTCTCACAAGCCAAAATTCGATATTCTCTTGGCTAGCACTGGTGGAGATAATCGAGGGTACGAGCTAAGGTGTTGATACATCTTAGAGGCGCAACACTTGGGGCGCTAGGGCAAACTATTTCGGGAGTTTTGAAGCAGGGAGTAACTTAAAAAGAAAGTTGTTGTTTCGTTCTTCAAGAGGTAAACATGTGAAAACTCATCCTGTTAAGTTTTACCGGTGGTACCATGTCTACCTGTTGGTCCCAAGTGGTATACGAAAGGGTCTAGAAGGGGGGGGGGGGTTGAATAGACCCTGAAGTCTTTTTCGACTTCTTAAAAAATTCGTATCACTTTGAAGTATTTGAACGCTTGACAAGTTTAAGCGCTGGATGTGACGCTTGAGAAACGTTAACTTAGACTCGGTGATTTCAACGCTTACCAAAGTAGGGCAGAGTTTAGTCACTAAATCAGAGTTAGCACAGCGGAAGTATTTTATAGCTTAGCGTTCAGTTAATTAATCGAAAGTAGTCGTTTAGTCGTTTTAAGACTTTATCAGAATGTATGCAGTATGAATAGTAAAGCAGTAAAACAATGAATGCTTAAAGAGGTAAATGACACAAGATATTTGTAAGGTTCACTGGGTGATGTAATCCCAGCTACGTCCTTCTTCTCCTTTTATCATGGAGGTTTTTCCACTATGATGATTATCGAAGAGTCACACAGAGACTTCTACAAGATAGAGGGAGATTGGATATGATCTTGGAACTCCTTGGTCACACAGATTTCAGCTCCACTAAAGATCTTCTATCCCCTTGCTTCTTTCACTCAGAAATGGTGCAAGTTACTCTTGATCTCGGAACTCCTTGGTCACACAGATTTCAGCTCCAATAGAGATCAACTTCAACAAGCTTCTTTTACACAAAAATATTGCTTGCAAGTTAACCAGCTTTCTCACTCAGATGAAAGGTGTTGATGGTTTTGGCCACGAGTTTGTTTGTTTTTGGAAAGTTCAAACAACTTGGGGATATCTCAATGGTAGTATAGGTTCTTCTAAAAAAGAATTTGAGATATGGGTGACTGTCTCTGGAATATTTGTGAAAAGCTTATATGGATATTTGGCTATGATTTTTAGTAAGCTTTTCTTTCAACAAAGTAGGTAATTTTTTTTGTGTGTGCGTCTATTTACTTGTTTGTTGAAAGAGCTATTTATAAGGTATTGGTGGTTTTTGTTCGTTTGACTCGGTTGGAGTCTCGTTTCCCCAAACATTCCTTGAGTTCAGACATTTCTAACTTTGGGTATATTTAATTGGTTAGGCATGGTCTTGGTTTCATAAATCTGACAGTCTAGGTCAAAGATATGGCTTGCCCATAAGTTATAGTGCTTATATTTTAATAGCACTTATCCGACTTTTAATGCATCTTGTTCTTATTTCCGTTGGAAATAATTCGTCCGTTTGATTCATGCATTTTTAAGTCTTTGGATGGTTTTGGGTTTGAATTCTTTTCAGGTTACATTCTTTGTAGGTTGTGTTGGTTTAACCTTTTTGGACGCTTGCTGAAGAGAATAGTTATTCTCGTGTATTGGACAGACGCTTGGTCTGATCCTGACTTTCTTTTCTTTATTTCAGACGCTTACTCTTCAATCTTGTCTTGATGGTCTCACTGAGAATTCCGTCATTTCACTTGATGTTGAGTATTCGGCCTGAGTTATCCATTCGTAGTTTGAGCACTGGGATAATCCCTAAAGCGTTTGACGGACGCTTCAAGATATCTTTATCCATTGTAGCTTTAGACGCTTGATCTTCACCTTCATCACTTGGTAGACTCATCCAGAATTTTCCTAAGTGTTTTAGTCACATACTTAGTCTAAGGAATTCTACAAAGATAAATACTATAAGCCTAAGATAAATAAGCTTTCAGGTACTTATACATAACATTCTATGAAAGCTTTTACACTTTTCGGAGTCTAACAGAAAGTCCTATTTGTCATCATCAAAACATCTAATATGAAATTCCTAACACTACCTAACTTAGTTTAGGGGATGTCGAATTTTAATTAAAATCTGTACTTTCTGCTACGCCGGCACCCCCGGGGTTGTACGTTCCCAACAAATATGGGGTTCACTGTCTTGAGTAGTAAACGAGTTAACGTCCTGTGCAGTTATAGGTAAATGAAATTATAAGTTTTTGGCCAAAGCGGGAAAGCTAATTCGTGTGGAACACAAAGGGTAATTTGGTAATTTCATCTTACTATGATTTATTAAGCACATCATTGTGAGTCCAGTGAGTTTGACACATTCCATAACTCTCACTCGATTAGGATGTTACAGCGAAAGGTTTATACTCACATAATTGGTTTCCTCTAATTTTCAATTGAGTGAAAGGCTTATATTTACATCATTTGTGACCTAGAGGTTCGTATTGATTAAATTATTTTAATCTTAATTGGTTTCGTTGTGAGTCCACGAGACTGGCTAGATGACACTCACATCATTGGTTTCCTCTCATTACAAATCGAGACGAACCTAGAGTCGCGCTTTCAAAAAATTAAGTGAAGAAAATCTCTAGTTATCAAATAAGGTTATTCTGGTAATTTGCCATTTGATAAACAAATTAATTTATTTAACTAATTAGATTAATTGAAATAAATTGATAATAAATAATAGGATTGATTTATTATTTTCCTATTCGCCTAAATTAGTAATTGGATTAATTAATTTAGATAATTATTAATTAATATCATATGTTAATTAAATTAATATATATTGGATTTAATTAATAAGTGGACTAAGTTGAAAATCAACTTAGCCCACTAGGAATTGTATTAGGCGTGTATAATGAGAAAGGTGGTCCCAAAGAATTAATTAATTTAAAGGCCATCATTTCATTTAAATACACAAGCCTTAATAGAATATCCTAAGTCATAAACTCATAATATTACTGCATAACAAAAAAAGAGAAAACCCAAGACATGTTGGTCTTGTGGTATACACCTCCCACTTTATGTGAGAGATCCTGAATTCGAATCAGGGCACAAGTTGCGGCTCACCCCTACTTCATGGAGCTAGATAGAGTTTTTATGGTTCACGATTACAACTATTAACCCAAATTTGTCAGGCTAGATATATCAGGTATCCCTTCCTCTGGAATATATAAAAAAAAAAGAAAAAAAACAAGAGAAGAGAAAAATTTGGTCAAACTCAATTTTTGCGCCCATGTTGGTGACACCAAAAAATAAATCAAAATTTCATCGGCGAAAACTCAGAGACCCGACCCAAATATAACGGATTTGTATTTTTACTCTAAAAAAATATAAACTCCGTGATCCATCCGCGACCCGTTTCGTAAACTAAAAGCGCAAACCCAGCAGCTCTGTTTCCACATTCGTCCATGCCACTCAGATCTCTAACAAAAACCAATTTTTACACTCTTCAGCTCCACACAATACAAGGTAAAAAAATAAAATAAATTCATTTTTAACCCAATGTCCAATCTCAAGATCTCGAATCAATTTTCATCAATTGTATTCGTAATTCTCTGTTCCTGATCAAATCCGATCCATTTCGGAGAATTTTCACAATTTTTTGTTTTGTACAGCCGATTGAGTTCAACTCAATTGGGGAGAATAATGGCGGGTGGTGCGGCGGGAGGATTCGTGATGCGAGCATTCGATTCGATGCTCAAAGAGTGTTCGAACAAGAGATACTCCGCTCTGCAGACAGCTATTCGGACGTATTTAGGTACATTTCTATGCAAAAATGCTAGATCTTCTGCTCCAGAATTTGAAATGCATGCTGCACTCTTTCGAGATTTGGATTTTATTTGATTTGTTGTTTGGATTGCAACGGATGGAGGAGACAGCTGTATGAAACTCTGATCGAATATGTGCATTGTTCTTTGTTGCTTTTGTTTTTGGCCCCGGTCAATAGTGGTATTATAAAATTTGGTTCATGCTCTAATGCCTGCAGGAAATGTGTCATAAATGAATACTTATATGATTTTTTTTTTGGTCATACATCACTGATTGGTGTAGTTATTGGTTAACCTGTGGCTGTGAATCAATATTTAAACAATGCTAAAACAATTTAACATAAGCCAAATGATGTACCTTTAGTGGTTTATTCATGCAAACACATGCTATTTCACTACTTCTTAGAGGGAACATGATAAATACTTTAATGATTTGTATAAATCACCCTGGGATAACTAGTTCTGATAACTATCTGATGAACCATAGTTCTGTGGGAATTTATTTGGGATTTATAGGCCCGATCGCTCGCTTTATGAACCTTTAAGTCAGTTAATTGCTGCTTTAAAATATGACTGATGGAGGGGGGATAAGAGATTAGGATTGGAGGAGGCTAAAGGGGTTGAGTAATAGTTCGGTTCTTTGGGTTGTGGCGTATCTGCATGAGGATCCAATCAGTTAGATTTTATAGACATGAATAATCACCTCTGGAGCTTTTCTGTACATTTGTATATACTTCAGAAAGATGAGAGCTTGGCATTTGGCAACATGATTGCAATGTTTATTTAGGTTACCTTCTAGCGAGAATCAAACTATCTGAAGCGAGGCCCTGGTCTATATAGAAAGGTGCCATAATTTTTAATATCTTCTAAAATAACTTCAAATATTAGTCTTCAGACAGATATGGAGTTTTCTTATCTTAAAGGATTTAATCAAATGGAAGACTGTTGGCGTGAAGCTGCAATGAGTGTTATCAGGACGAGTCAGTGGATATAAAACACTTGGAATTCTTCCTGGGATGCTAGTGAGGATAGATCTTAGAGATATACTTGAGGTCTTTGATATGGTGGGCTGTGGAGTTTGACAAAGCAAGAGATGTGAAGGCTTGATGAGTAGATCTGAAGATACTAGAGAGTTTCATCATATATAAAAAACGAACAAGTTAGTTAAAGGAGGAGTATAACTTTTCCTTTTCTCTTATGATTTCATTCGCCGAATTTGTTTCAAGGGTTGGCTTTGGTCGCTACTAGAGCCATTTTCATTTATGGGTTTTCTGTTGTCTGATGTTCCGTTTCTATTGATGCATTGTCTTTTGGTACTTACCTCTCTGTATAAATGTTATTTTATCATTCATTTTGGCATGGGGGTGGGAGAAAATAGAAGATGAAATACATGGGGGTGTTTGCTTGGAATGATCCTTTATTTAATATGTATTTGTTTTTAAATAGCTGCTTGAGATGAAATGTTATCCGCGTTTTCTTCTTTTGTTGTGAGTTGGCATCTCTAGAATTAATGATTATTGTTTAACGATCTTTGACGCTTCAGACAACGGAAAGGATCAGCAGTCGAACATTGGTGAGACTAGCCAAGACTTATCAGCAACTTCAAATGACAGGTGTTTTAACCACAGTGAGATTTTTGAGTTTTGTTCAATTTTCCATCTACCCATCCTTATTCTTATGTCCATGTTTGCATATTTAATTCACATTAGAGGAGGAATTTCAAGAGAGAGGACCTAAGTAACCAATTGGCAATATTGGCTGCTGGAATCAGAATGATCATGCAAGAGAATTAGATAAAAGATCATGGTATGCAGACATGACCAGAGTCTGTGTATAAATTAATGATTAATTATTAGACAATCAAATAAATATGTGTTTACGGTAAAAATATCTATGCATAATATATGTCTAGTTGGTTGTATAGACCATAGGTTTAAATATAATTACTTCTACTTTTGGGAAAACCCTTTGATGTAAGAATCAAAGTAAAAGGTCATCTAATACTCTATTTAGGAGGGCGGTTGGTTTAGTGTCCACCAGGTACATTTGGGATGCTAGGTGCTTGAAGTTTAAATACATATAACTAATTGTTAGGGGAGAGAGAGTGGCTTAATGTCTTAGATCAAAGTAGAAGATCCTCAAGTATTCTTTACTACTAGGAGGGTGGTTGATTTAGTGTTCACCAGGTGCATTCGGGACCCTAGTGATGCCCAAAATGCATGAAATTATAAGTACATTTAATTAATTGTTAGGTCAATTAGAAAGTAAGGTTGGAATTTCATTGGTTTTCGATGCAGATCATTGAGCATTAAGACTCGTGTCTAAAGAGTGTATGTTTACATAAAATAAGGATATATGTATTCCCCAAAGGGCAATCATGAACCCAACCCCACTATGCGAGCACCTAGGTCGAGTATAATATTCAATAAGATTCCTTTTGATCTAAGTTATGACTAGTTTAAATACATATAACTAATTGTTAGGGGAGAGAGAGTGGCTTAATGTCTTAGATCAAAGTAGAAGATCCTCAAGTATTCTTTACTACTAGGAGGGTGGTTGATTTAGTGTTCACCAGGTGCATGCGGGACCCTAGTGATGCCCAAAATGCATGAAGTTATAAGTACATTTAATTAATTGTTAGGTCAATTAGAAAGTAAGGTTGAAATTTCATTGGTTTCCGATGCAGATCATTGGGCATTAAGGCTCGTGTCTACAGAGTGTATGTTTACATAAAGTAAGGATATATGTATTCCCCAAAGGGCAATCATGAACCCAACACCACTATGCGAGCACCTAGGTCGAGTATAATATTCAATAAGATTCCTTTTGATCTAAGTTATGATTAGTTGGTTATGGATCTTTAGGCTAAGATTTTATTTATTTCATTGAAAGAAAAATCAATGTTCCTGATGGATAAGTCTCCTGTTTTTTTTATCTTTGCGTAAAGATGTTTTCAATTTTTGGTTACCTTTTTATAGTAGTTCCGCTGAATCTGATGCTGGGACTGAAGAAACTGAGAAAGGAGCTGATCCTTCAACCGGAGCCCCGCCTGCTGCTGAGGAGCCAGAACCTACAAGCAAGCCTGCAAACAGTAGTGGATCAATCATGAAAGCCTTGGCAAATGCGGGTCATACTTTAGGAGGAGCTGAGGCTGAGCTTGTTCTGAATCCAATAAGGCTGGCATTCCAAACAAAAAACATGAAACTTGTGGAGCTTGCATTGGATTGTCTTCATGTAGGTGTTGAGTTTTAGAAAGTTTCTTTTGGATTTAGGGTATTTAAACTCTCATTATTTGCCAATATAAAGGTTGATATTTTGAGATTATTGGGGGTTTCTTATATTTTCCTTTTTATGCATACTCATCGCTTTTCTGTATTGTACCTCTAGGCATGTTTTTTCTCATTGTACTTTTTAGAAGTTATCTATTCTGAGATCCCATTTCCTAACATCATGCCCTGCACACACCAATACTTCTATAAAACAGTTAGAAATTTGTGATGGATGAATATCAAATGGGCATTTAGTCTTTACATTTCCTTCTCTTATCTTTTTCTCAATGCAGAAACTCATTGAGTACAATCACCTAGAGGGTGATCCTGGTCTTGATGGTGGTAAAAATGCACAGTTACTAACAGGCATCCTCAACATGGTGTGCAGTTGTGTGGATAATTCATCACCTGACAGGTATATGTTGGTCAATTGAAATTGGTACTTCTCTGATCTTTTGCGTTCCTAAATATAACCTTGAGGAAATAAATGCAGTACTATTCTTCAAGTGTTGAAAGTGCTTCTTACTGCCGTAGCATCTACAGAGATGCGAGGTATGACATTTTTATGGTTTTGATTATTGTCCAATCGTCCTCATTGTCATATCTTTTCCTTTTATTTTCTTTGTTTTTTAATTGTATTTGCAAATTTTTTGGTAAAACAATTTTACCATGTCGTTCTCATTCTGTGTATAGGTTGTATGGTACGCGCTTTTAATAATCAATTTGTTTGAATGCAGTTCATGGTGAACCGTTGCTTGGGGTCATCAGGGTGTGCTATAATATTGCTCTTAATAGGTATGCCTTAAAAATTTCTCATTATCAATTTGGATGTGTCTTTTTGTGATAATAACATCTTGTATAAATGTTTAGCAAGAGTCCTATAAACCAAGCAACATCGAAGGCCATGTTAACTCAGATGCTCAGTATGATTTTTAGACGGGCCGAAACTGAGGTGGTATGCAATAGATTTTTCTTCTGAATCTTGGTTTGTTGCACGATAAATTGGATGGATAGAGAGTATTTACATGCACAGAATAATAACTCCTTTGTGGTTCAGGTCCCTTCCAATTCACCTGAACCCAAAGAAGCTTCTGTGGAGAATGGCTCAAATCCAGTTGTGGAAGAAGTGTCATCCAATGATCATAATGAGCCAAGTATGACTTTTGGCGATGCACTATTGGTGAAACAGATAAATAATACATCTGAAATTCAGAATCTTGTGGATGGCACCAATATAAAGGTACATTATTACCAATATTAGCTCTGCCATGGAAATATGATCATTTGCTTTATTTTTGGCTCTTGCCTTTTACCAAATCTTTGAGATGATTGAGGACTGTGAGCTTTTAGTCCAGTTTGGGGTTAAAACTCTTTCTTGTATAGGGTTTAGAGGCTGTCCTCGAGAAGGCTGTGGATCTTGAAGATGGTGGAAAGGTCACAAGGTACAACTGCAGTACTAAAGTTGGGGTTGTATAGTTTGGAAATATTTTATGTACAATCTGTATTATGCAATTCCTTCACCCTGTGCAAAATACTTTAACGGGGGACTACAGGGTTCAAAACTTTGGAGTTCATTATGTTCATATTTTGAGAAATTTTACTCAAAAGTATCTCATTCTGTTACTGACTTTATATACGACTTTTGCAACTTCAAATTTCTAATTCTTTCAGAGGGACGGGCCAACAGAGCATGCATGTTGGACAACGCGATGCTTTACTTCTTTTCCGCACTCTCTGTAAGGTCTGTATACAAAGCATCTTCTTATCTTCTAATTAAATAATTTGATTTACCTGATTGATCTAATGGTTAACGTGTTTGCAGATGGGTATGAAGGAGGATAACGATGAAGTTACGACCAAAACACGCATTCTGTCCCTGGAGCTTCTGCAGGTTGGTTTTGGAAATCTCTCTTCATATAGGAAGTTAGTTCTGGTTGTATGCGCATGGGAAAACTCAGTTTCACTTTACTTCAACAATTAAGTGTTCACATTCGTGTTTACAGTTTAAAGAAACGATAGACTTGAATATCTGATAACTGTTTGACCTTGGTTTTGTATCAGGCAAAGCTATGATTTTACTATGCCACTATCGTTTAAAAGACTGAATAATGTGAATTTTAAGTATGTGCATTTGGGCTTAAAGTGTTGCATTTGGGGTAGACAAACCAGATCTTTTAGACCTATATTTTGCTTTTGCACTTACCGTGGGTAGTGTTTTTATGGTGTTTTCGCTGAATGAGCTTCTGTTGCATCTTTTTGGGATACCACTCTTCTCTTAAATACGGCCCTCAACTGTTTTTTGGTTTCTAAATTTGTAGCGATTATCTACAAGATTTGGTACAACCGCCTAGACTTTGCTCATGTCTGCATCAATTTACACGTTATAGACTGGCTACTGCTGGCTTCAGTTTTTAGGCATACTTCCCATTAAACCTTTTACTCGAACTATTTTATGAAGAAACTATGCTCCAAATTTCTTCCCTTTGTCCTCCTTCAGGGGACCATCTCAGTACATTTTGATTCCTTGTTTCCACCAGTGCCAAATGGGTATCACATAGTTTCTGGTACTGCATTAGATTGCTTCGCTGGTATTTAATACCTTGTACTGCGATATGTTTCTTAATGAGTCTGATATAGTTTTTAACTTATAGTTATTATGTTCCTATATGCCGAAGTGAATTTCATTTCTTGTTGAATATCTACAAAGAATATCATTAAGGCAGTAATTTGTCTTAGATTTAGGTGTTGATTGAGTTGGACGCAGTGGTTGGAGTGGATGGAGGACTCTCAGTTAGATACATATATTTTAAGTTTATTTGTAATGGTATCGGTTCTATTTTTAATATTGTGGACGTAGAATTGCACATATAAATTGCGTTGGCTAATATTAAATGAATGCAGGTTGGTGCTTGTTTGCTAACTTCTGATCAGAAAAGTGGAATAATGATATTTAGTGCTAATATTGATAAATGCAGGGTTCGTTGGAAGGTGTTAGTTACTCATTCACAAAGAATTTCCAATTTATTGACTCGGTGAAAGCTCATCTTTCATATGCATTATTACGAGCATCAGTCTCACAGTCTCCTGTAATATTTCAGGTGTAGTTGGGTTGTCTCCTTTTTTATTTATTTTCTATGTCTGAAAAAAATCTGTTGAAGTGCCAGTGCTAATAGTTTCTTTCTATGCTTTGGCAGTATGCAACAGGAATTTTCTCAGTTCTTTTACTGCGGTTTAGGGAAAGTCTCAAGGTATGAGTGAACTTCAATTTTTTTGTTTTATTTAGTTTATAAGAAATGAAATATTTCATTCCACTTGCTTCTTCAAGCTGAAATGTTGTTTTTTTTCCAGGCTGAAATTGGAGTCTTCTTTCCCGTGATTATTCTACGAACTTTGGATGGTTCAGATCTTAACGAAAAATTAACTGTTCTTCGGTACGTTGTTTTCCTCTAAGACAATGGTACTTTTCTAATATCAGCATAATGTATATCTTCATGTAGCTTAAACTTATCCTCTGTTTCGTCCCGCTCTAAAAGATTGTTCAGTTCGACTGTGTTTGACACAATTTCATATGTTTTGCCAGCGCATGTTGCTCTTTAAAATTCCAACTTTTATAACTGAGTTTGTTAGTCTTTTTTTATCTAATCTAAATTGGCAGGATGGTGGAGAAAGTTTGCAAGGATCCTCAGATGCTTGTTGACCTTTATGTGAACTATGATTGTGATCTTGAGGCGCCAAACTTGTTTGAACAAATGGTATGTTTCTTCTTTAAAAAAATAAGATACTTCCTTAACTATATGTCTAAGACTTCCTTCTTCGTTGACTTCTTCTCTTTTAGATTGCCACATTAGCCAAAATTGCTCAAGGTACTCGTTATGTGGATCCACAGTCTGCTACCTCATACCAGACCGGATTAATTAAAACCTCATCTCTTCAGGTATATTAGAATCTCCCTTGTCTTTTCAATTTTCCTTACCTTACTGTTCTTGTTTTGTATCTGCCGCATAACTGATTCACATTGTCTGGTTGATACATGTTTTTCAATATTTTAGGGTCTCGTGAATGTGCTCAAATCAATAGTGCTCTGGGAGAAGTCTCATAGAGAATCCCGAGAGCAGAATAAGGGCAAGGAATCATTTGAGGAAGAAGTTATGCCTAGAGAATTTGACGAATCAAAAAGTAGGGAAGATTCACCAAGCAACTTTGAGAAGCTAAAGGCTCATAAATCCACTATTGAAGCTGTTGTTTCTGAGGTGTGTGGATTGCTGTTTTTTGGTTTCTATACTATGTATAACAGGAACACAGATTTTTTCACTATTTTAGTTTCTCGAATACATCTTCGAGCACCTTTACTGGACTCTGACTTCTTGTTTCATATATGCATAGTTCAACCGGAAGCCAGGAAAGGGCATACAGCAATTGATATCCAGTGGGTTAGTGGAGAAAACTTCAGCTTCTGTTGCTCATTTTCTGCGAAATACTCCCAATTTAGACAAGGTATATATGACGTGTTGCTTTTGGATTCATAGTTTCCAGTAAGAGTTATCTTACTGTTTATAATTTCCAGGCTATGGTTGGGGATTACTTGGGGCAGCATGAGGAGTTCCCCCTTGCTGTTATGCATGCTTATGTAGATTGCATGAACTTTTCTGGAATGAAGTTTGACATTGCAATCCGTGAATTCCTTAAAGGGTTTCGACTTCCAGGGGAAGCTCAGAAGATAGATCGCATAATGGAGAAGTTTGCAGAGCGGTATGTACTTTGTCTTGCTGAGCTTGCGTGCATTAGGAAATGTATATATCATGCATATGATCCAGCCTCAAACCAGAAAAAAAGAGTGTCTAAATTTGGCTGATAGACAATGATGATGCCCACTTAGAAGAACTTGGATATTCTTTGAGGCTTAAATACATAATGTCTTTGGAAGTTTGAAACACTTGTTCTATTGAGAGGAAGATGGCTAATCTTGCAAGTAACTGTAAGAGAGAAATTAGCTTTTCTGATTCAATTCTAAGAAGCTGTGCTAATATGGTAATGCAACATCTGAAAGTACTCGATAGTAAAATTGGAGATTATACAAACTTGGTAATGAATATAGTGTGAACCCGTTATAAGGTATGTAATATGAAAACACTATTATAGTATAAATTGAGCATAAATAAAGCTAATGCTCAGTACAAATCACACGCTCATGGTGGGATATAAAGAAAAGTTAATTTCTAAAAAGTGCCTGATGGATGTTTTATTCTTCTTCCTTGTTTTATGGAAAGTTGTTTTATTCTTCTTCCTTGTTAAGAGATTGTGTGCTTTTTTTCTTACTTATTAAGAGATAACATGTTTGAAACAAGACATTCTTCTTTGCTCATTATTTGATGAGTTATTTTGAAATCTCTCTTAATATGTCCAAATGGTGGAGATGAACTCTTTATGAGTTCGGATTTACTTAGGGGTCTACTCATACCATGGATAAAATCCTTCTGATTTTGAGTTGTCTACAACATCTTGCATGTGTTGATGAAGTCAATGACTATCAGCTTTATTATTTTGCTCGAGTGCCTACAGTTTGACTTGACATGTGGAGTTACTTCACGGATGGCTATATAGATGTTAACTTCTGTTAATATACCCTGCTTGACGTGAAATTTAGAATTGCACGTTGAAATTGAAAATTGAAATTCTTAATGGTGACTGACAAATAATATGACTTCAATTGGTCCCCTACATGCTACTCCAAGAAGGAATTGCTGCAGCTAAAGCAAAATTGTGCTGCATTTGCGAATATCTAGAGAATATGCCTATCAGTCAACTACGGCGAGTATGTGCAGATTTTAATAGTGCTTATTCTTTTGCAGCTACTGTGCGGACAATCCTGGTCTATTCAAGAATGCAGACACAGCTTATGTCCTGGCTTATGCAGTTATTATGTTGAATACTGACGCTCATAATCCTATGGTGTGGCCGAAAATGTCAAAAAGTGATTTTGTACGCATGAACACCATCAGTGATGCTGAAGAATCTGCTCCTCCGGAACTCTTGGAGGAGATTTATGATTCCATTATTAAGGAGGAGATAAGAATGAAGGACGATCCATCTGGACTTTTGAAGAACAGTAAGCAAAAGCCAGAAGTAGAGGAGAGAGGTCATCTCATCAATATTCTCAACCTGGCTCTTCCCAAGAGGAGCTCTTCAACTGAATCCCAGCCTGAGAAAGAGGGAATTATCAAGCAAATACGGGCTGTAATAAAGGAGCAAGGAGGAAAAAGGGGGGTCTTTTACACTTCACATAGGATTGAACTTGTACGTCCCATGGTTGAAGCTCTAGGATGGCCATTACTTGCTAGTTTTTCTGTTACCATGGGTGAAATAGATAACAAACCAAGGGTTGCACTTTGTATGGAAGGATACGGAGGTGGTATACACATAACACATGTTCTGGGAATGGACACCATGCGCTATGCCTTCTTGACGTCTTTGATAAGGTAATTCTCATCCTTCTATCAAGTTTTCGTGCTTTGTGTATCTGAAGATTATTTAGACCTCAGTTTCTGTTCCACCAACTTAAGTGATCTTAAACACCTTGAGTTTCTTATGAATATGTTCCAAAGGTGAGAAGTCATTTCTATTGGAATTGGTATCAGTTTTTAAGCTTTCAATTGTTTACTGTCTAATAATACAAGATAGGGCATTTCTGGGCCATATATCATTTACTTATGCCGCGAAAGATACATACCAGTTTACTTTACGCATTGTTATTCCTTGATTTTCTATTTTTCCGCAAGTCTTCTCAATAATGTCACTCTTTTACCTCCCGTATTCTGAGTCCAGTTTCACCAGGGTATGGATTTTTTTACCACTCCAACTCTAGTGGATGACTGGTGTATGCGCATTGGTTTTGATTTCTGTTTGGTTCAGTTGATTACTCCTACAAAGTATGTGTCATTGGGAACAGAATCACTCAAAGAAAACAAAGATAATCCTGTCAAAAAGTCTGATGAAAGTCAATTTAGAAAATTAATATTATTGTGTAATTGGTTTGAATCAGTTTAAAGATTAGTTTGTAGTCATATCTTGAAGTATCAAATATGTGTAGTTAAAGGTTGTATGTTAACAAAGTGACCATAATGGTTTTATTAGAGGGATAAATCTTGGGGAAGCTTTCATATATTGATTCGGCATCAAGTATGACGAGGACATGACTAGGTGAGGTACTTTTCCTGATTGAACTGTATTATGTCGGATTATGTATTATCTTCTATTTCAAAGGAAAGAGGATAAATATTCACCTGCATATTTCATCTCATATGGAAATTTCCATTTATTCCTTGGTAGAAATATTATCTGTAGTAGATCATAATCTGAAAACTAAGAAACTGAAAATAGGTATTGAGTACTTGGTCACATAAGCTTTTTCATTATAGAAAGGGAGAATCTATAGTTTGATAAGAAATTATAAAGAGAAATGGGAAGATGAAAGCGGTAGTTTCGTGGGATTAAATATGATAAGCTACTTGAGAATTTGACATGACCATAATACATGCTTCATAAGTGATTCAATGTTATAACAGCAGTCGATCTGTTTGCTTCTTACACAGCATACTTTAGCCATAGTAAAAGTTTGTTAAGCATAATATGATGCTTCTGAAAATAACTTGCAGGTATAATTTCTTGCATGCTCCAAGAGATATGCGTGGAAAAAATGTAGAAGCACTACGCACACTACTTGCTTTATGTGATAATGATATATATGCCTTTCAAGACTCTTGGTTTGCCATTCTTGAATGCATTTCCCGTCTCGAATATACGGTATCATGGCCTGCTATGACTGCAACTGTCATGCAAGGATCAAATCAAATTTCTAGAGATGCTGTTATTCAGTCTCTGAGAGAGCTTGCTGGCAAACCAACTGAACGAGTATTTGTGAATAGCATCAAATTGCCCAGTGAATCAGTGGTCGAGTTTTTCACTGCTTTGTGTAATGTGTCAGCAGAAGAATTAAAGCAGGTTCCGGCTCGTGTTTTTAGCTTGCAAAAGGTTGTTGAAATAAGCTATTACAATATGGCTCGTATACGCCTGGTAATTTCTTCACTCGACAAAGTTGTGCTGTTACTTTATCTTCTTTATATATATTAATTTTCTTGGGTGCTTCTATGATTCATTTTTCTTTCTAAGATTTCTAATCTACGGTAATTCAGCTACATATATGTCATGTGGGGTAATACTTCCACTTGTGCAGTCATATCTCCAGAATGAGGATGCTTTACAGCAACATGCATTACTCTCTAAGTCTCTAACTAAGACAACACATTTATAGCATCAAATATCAATAGAACCAAATAGTGATTGAAAATGTCTATTCAGGTAAAACCAATAAGTGTAGAAGTGTGAGTTTCTATGTCTGATGCTGTAGAGAATTCACCTTTCACATTTTGTCAACACAACTGAACAATATACTTATGTGGGGCAGCAACATGGATCATCTTTTTCTTCTATACTCTATCAAGGCCTCTCCGAGTCCAAATTTTCCAGGCTTGCCACTTTAGAGGGTGTTTGGCTAAGCTTATCCAAAACATCTTATAAGCTCCTACATCTTATAAGATGTTTGAGGAGCTTATAAGATGTAACATCTTATAAGATGTTTAAAAAAAGGTGGGGTTGTGTTACTTTTTTAAAAACAGCTTATAAGACCAAAACATCTTATTTTTTGGTCTTATAAGCTGTTTTTTAAAAAAAATTACCAAACAAATTTATAGAGCTTATAAGCTCTAAAACATCTTATAAGATGTTTAGAGGAGCTTATAAGCTTAGCCAAACACCCTCTTATACTAGTTTCATCAATTTTTCTTGTTTGGTTTATCTAGTGACCTGTGTTGAACATGCGTGATTCTCTTAGATGGTTCTCCTGCATTTTATATACTCCACTTACCAATTTTATGACAGTACTTTCTTATTATTTATGTTGTGGTTTTCCACAAATCATATTAACATCTTCATCTAGCTACATTGGATTTATGAATATGTTTTTAGTAGCCCCAAGCATGGTCTCAGCATACTGTTTTTAAACTGATCTCTCTTACCTTTTTGACAAGGATATGCACATCTTTGTATGCATGCAACTGATGAATTTTGTGAATGCGTGTGCTTGCTAGATGTTTATAGTTTAATTCACCTATTTTCAGGTTTGGGCAAGAATATGGTCCGTCTTGGCCAATCATTTTATCTTTGCTGGGAGCCATCCTGATGAAAAAGTTGCTATGTATGCCATAGATTCTCTTCGGCAACTTGCTATGAAATATTTGGAGCGTGCTGAACTTGCGAACTTCACTTTCCAGAATGATATTTTAAAACCATTTGTTGTTCTCATTCGAGGCAGCAGAAGCGATTCTATACGAAGGCTTATAGTGGATTGCATTGTTCAAGTATTTATGCCTGATCTCATACTTTGTCCTTTTGAGTTTTACTGCTTTTTTATATCAAGCTAACTGAGTGGGGATAGCAGATGATAAAATCTAAAGTTGGAAGCATAAAGTCCGGCTGGAGGAGTGTTTTCATGATTTTCACCGCTGCTGCAGATGATGACCTTGAGCCCATAGTTGAAAATGCATTTGAGAACGTGGAACAAGGTTGGGACTTTTTTTTGTTTTTTCTTGTCAAATACCATATGTAACAATTTTAGATGTTTGTTAAAATCATGTCTAACTCTGATGAATGGTGCAGTTATCTTGGAACACTTCGATCAGGTTGCTGGGGATTGCTTTATGGATTGTGTCAACTGCTTGATTGGGTTTGCCAATAATAAGACTTCACACCGTATAAGTTTGAAGGCCATTGCTCTTCTCCGCATATGCGAGGATCGTCTTGCAGAGGTTTGCTTTCAAGTATTAGTATTCTTCATATATTAAGAACTGTTTCGGTCATGTTGAGTATTTGTATCAGTCATTCTTGCTTAGTTTCTTCATATAGCAAATTGTTGTATAAAGGTATCCATGAAATTTGTGTTTGACTTAAGTTCAGTGGTAGTTGTCTAATTAGTAACGTATGGCCATTTGCAAAGTTTTATTGTGCTTGGTTATACAAAAACCTATCTGTGCTAAAAAAAAAAATCCAATCAGGTTTAGTAAAGCTGCTAAACATCCATTTCAGTTCATCGCTAATCTACTGGTACACTAATCAGCAAATTTAGAATGTGATCTTGTTATTTTGTTCATAATTGCCTTAATTTTGTCGATTATTTCGGAGCTCCTTTTTTTCTACTCTTGTTAACACTAGATTATAACTAACCAATATATGTATAAATCCTTGTGTATGACTGTGATTATTCCTTACCTCCAGCTCTTGTTTTACTGTTTTCGCTGGTCTTCTAACTACTTATATTGAGTAACTAAGGCTTGGGGGATGTCACATTTCCGACTGAACCCTATTTAAAATTCTGGAGAAAATGTTCAAGAGCAGATTGATAATCATGATTCCTCGTTAATGTGAGAATCTTCTAATGCTTTCTGATACAAAAAATTCAAGTGTTGCACCATGAGAAAAGCCCACTCCCAAAGGGCAGGGGAAAAGAAAAAGAAGAAATTAAACAATGAGGAACAGGACATGCATACATATACATCTGATACAGGGTTATTTATTTATACTAAATATATGTAGAACTCATTTACTGTAAATTGTTTTCGAGGCGCATCAAATTTTGGGAATCCTCTTTGGATGATTTCATGGATTTAGTTGTTGGCCTCGTTTGCGTAAAAAGAAAAACTCTCTATACCCAGTGATTATTATAGGTAATTTTTTCTTCAGAAACTTCAATATTTCGACCGAGGTTATTTATTGCTTTCCTTTCTTCTCATCCCAGGGCCTTATACCAGGTGGTGCTCTGAAACCTATTGACGTTGTTGCGGATGAAAATTTTGATGTTACTGAACATTATTGGTTCCCCATGCTTGCTGGTCTTTCTGATCTGACTTCTGATCCAAGAGCAGAGGTCAGAAATTGTGCACTTGAGGTTTTGTTTGATTTACTGAACGAGAGAGGCAGCAAATTCTCTTCTTTGTTTTGGGAGAATATATTCCAAAAAGTCCTGTTTCCTATTTTTGATAATGTGAGACATTCCGGAAAAGAGAATTCTACGTCCTCTGATGATGAATGGCAGCGTGAAAGCAGCGTTCATTCACTACAGTTGCTATGCAACCTTTTCAACGCCTTTTACAAGGTAGCACAAATGCTGGTTGAAATATAAATCATTAGTTAAGATTATTGTGCTTTTTACAAGGTAGCACATGTTTTGAAATATAATCATTAGTTCTTGTTCTGTTCTGCCCTAAATTTCAGCCGTTAAGTTAATTTGTATTGTCTTCCTGATAGTAAATTACTGCTTGTTTCTACTACCAGAAACTGAATATACACCTTCACGTAGTTGTTTCATCAACCATGAAATGGGAAACTAAACATGTTTTAAACACTCTTGATGTATCATTGTATCTTGGTATTTTTATCTGACCTTTGTTGCTTGTGAAGCGTTATTCTTTCCCAGTGAAAATATGTGTAATTGGTAATGTACATCTTATAAGTTCTTACGTTATGGTTTCTATTGTGCCTTGCATGTCCTTGTTCTTACGGTGGGCCTGTGAAAATGAACTTCATGAATTTGGAGTCCCATACAAAAGTGTACTACTACTTTTATCTTTTCAAGGAAACATCTTTTGAATGAGAAATACTGCTCCTTATAGTGGGGACAAGAAGGTGCTTTTTTTACGCTCTTATTGGTGTGCTCAGACCATATCGAGTTCTCTGCTTCTTAGGTTCAGGAATAATAATAGGATATGTGTTCCTTTTGCATTTAAATATAGTTCTGCGCTAATTGATGCCTCTCATTTATGTAATTATGTAGGATGTGTGTTTTATGCTTCCTCAATTGCTCAGCTTACTGTTAGACTGTGCTAAGAAAACAGATCAATCAGTAGTTTCAATATCTTTGGGTGCATTAGTGCATCTTACTGAAGCTGGAGGTCACCAGTTCAGTGATCATGACTGGGATACTTTGTTAAAAAGTATAAGGTAAATTTTATATCCCTCCTCTCCTCTCTCTCGCTCTCTTATCTCGCACCCAGAAAAAGAGATGCATATTTTCTCTTCTCATCTTATGTTGATATATTGCAAACTGCATTGCCTTTTTGTATTTTTGCTTTATTTTGGTTTGAGGGTACTGATTGATTTGACAGGGATGCTTCATATGCAACCCAACCCGTTGAGCTTCTCAACGAGTTGGGTTTGGAGAATACTAAGCATCATAATGTGTTGGCAAGAAACTTAGACAGCCCTTCGCGAGCAGCTGGTCGCCATACTGTCTATGAAAATGGGAATGCAACAGGAACCAGTGTTGATGGAAGTGCACTGGATCACAACCAAGAAATGGCGCGTCCAATAGATATGGAGGGATCCGAAGGTTCGCGAATTTGATGTATTATATAATTATTGCTTTCATAACGACCTGCGTATTGATATATTAAATATGTCAAAAGCTTAAAGATTTAAACATTTCTTTTAGGCGTGCCATCGCCATCTGGCAGAGCTGCGAGACCCACTGATGATGGAGGCCTTCAACGTAGTCAAACAATAGGGCAGAAGATCATGGGAAATATGATGGACAATGTATTTATGAGAAGTTTTACCTCGAAACCAAAGATCCAAACATCTGATGTAATGGTATCGTCTTCTCCATCAAAGGTTTGTATTGTTTATTTAGTTATGCTGGTTTATGTATTATGGTTCAGTGAATTGTAATTTTGTATCTGATTGATCTTTCTTGATCTTTATTTGCTTCTATGTGCAAACAATTTCTAAATGCGTATTTGTGAAGGCTCTTGTCTATCTTCCTGCTTCATATTTGCAAACATTTTCACAAACAAGCTTATTCCAACTTCACTTTAGTAATGATTTAAACATGTAAACTTTTGAAGTAAAAAGATAACAAAACAACAAGCTAGGGAATGGTTGATTCCAGAATGCTCAAAATTAAAAAATGCAAACTTTAGGAAGAAAAATTACTAGGAAGTAGAAACATGGGACTCAGTCAAACTCTATAGATATCAAGAAAAGCAAATAAGACTTGACTACTCTAGAGAACATAACCCTGTACGCAAACTTTCTAGTAACATCCCCTATACAGGTTGGGTGAGCTTATTGGATTTCTGAAGCTCTCTTTAGAATTATCAAAGCTTGAAGGAATCACCATTTATCAACAGGAATGGGACCAAAAATGTATTCTCTTTTCTATTCTCAAATCACGGGATACAGCTATATGGTTCAGATGCTCTGCATGGTGGAACGGAACATTAGGTTTGATGATTGCAGGTCAACTCCAAAAGCCAAGAATAATATAGACTTGATTTCTTGAAGCAATAAAAGTGATAAATGGATGAGCATTCTACACCGTATCTTGAATTTGTGTAGATAAAAGAACCGTATAATGCATCAATCATTTAAGATTTTGGAGATGAAACACGTTTTTTATTTCCCAACCACCTGTGAATCCCTTGTAGATGTGAATACCAGTTTCCACAAATTACCGATTCCGTTCCCTTTTGGTAATGTTTTGTGAATGAAATGATTAATTTGATTGTCACGACACAAAAGTTCATGAAAGACATTTTATCATAGTAACATTCTGGTGATGTTTTCTTTGTTGCTTTCGTCTTCAAAATGCTTTGATAGACTGCGATGTTTAACTAATGATTCCGTAATTGGTACTTAGTCTTAAATATGTTAGAAACTGGTTTTCACTTCTCCTTTTGTAGTTTCATGATACTGCTACAGGACATGATTCCAGAGATGAGGAGGAAAGTCCAGTTGTGGGAACCATTAGGAACAAATGCATGACTCAATTGTTACTTTTAGGTGCCATTGATAGTATTCAGGTATAACGAATCAGTTTCTTGAGTAACTGATTTTCGAATCAAGTGCCATTATAATAGTTTCTATTTGATTGGTCAATCCTAATTATTGAAAATTTTCTTTCATTGTTTTTTTTTCCCGTTACCGAGCGGATTCAATTTACTGCATTTACTTTGCTTCATTTGCTTAGTCCATGTTCTTCCTTTAGATCTGCAAAATCATAAAAATTAGGATCAATTACAGTAACTACCCTTTTATTTAGTGTAATTACAGCCCAACCCACTTATTTTGGGCGTACAACAGACGCTCCCCTCTTATAATAAAACCTTACATTGAACCCCATTTGACTAACGACTGACTGTTAGTCGACTGTCACGAAAAGTGTAAAAAATGAGAATCTTACCCTCGTTTAAGAAAATTTAAAAAATATATAAAACCCTCCTTATTTTGTGTAATTACAGTTCAGTCCGCTTATTTTGAGCATATAACAGAGACCCCTTCTTATATAAAACCTTACATTTACCCCCTACTATTGTCGTTACTTGCTTTTTAATTGTTTTTGTTTTATATTTTTCCATAGTATATTTTTTATTTCTCTTTTTTTTTTTTATTATAACCTTGTATATATATATATAGTGTATATCTACTTATTAATTTTCTCTCAACTTCTTTGAATTTACTAATTGATTTCATAATTGTTGGCGACTTACTAATTTAGATTTATCTGGATTAAATTATGATAATGCTCCTACAATCATTCGAAACTCGGTATTTGTTTTCATTTTCTATAAAGTTTGGTATTCAATACATTTAGTGTTGGGGTTCGTTTGTCATACTGTATTGGACCTAATGCAAATTTTCATTGATATTTTTATTTGCAACAAAATCTGACTCCTTATCTTAGTTTTTTCTTTTAATTTTTTTTTAAAAAAATTATTTACCAGCTCGCCTAAACTAAAAATCGAGATAAACTTTGTAAAACAATCAAATTGAATCAAGTATTCAACATGTTATTCAGTATGATATTGTGGCTCACCGATTGTATTCCCAATTGCTTAGTTAAATCTATTTAAATTGTTTCACATTGACATAAATCAGAATTTGCAATTCATTGTCAAGATATTAACGAGTGTTTTACGAAATCTTGTAGTTAAATGTTGAAAGTTACAATTATACCTCTTTATTTTGAAAAATTACGTTCGCCTCTCAGGGGTTCTTTGTTAAAGAAAGTTAATTGGGAGAAGGGCAAAATCAGATTTTTTTTAAAAAAAATGATGATATCAGGATTGTAAGAATTATTATAAGAGGGGGTGTCTGTTAAGTGCTCAAAATAAGCGGATTGTGTGGTAATTACACTAAATAATAAGTTTAGTTAGTGTACTTAACCCTAAAAATTATCTACTGTTTGCTTTAACACTTTGTTTAACATAAATGTTCTTCGCAGTCATGGTTCAGAAAGTATCGCCAACCCAATTTAATCTCTTATCAATTCTTATATAAGCATGCTGACTGAGAAACATAACATTTAGTTGAACATGAAATGAGCCTTTTACCTATAAGTAGTGGTGAAGAGTGCGTAACGAACGCGTATTATTATGATGCTCTGAGAATAGTATTTGTTACATCATACTGATATGTTTAACACTGCAGAAGAAATACTGGAACAAGTTGAATACAGAACAGAAGATCACTGTGATGGATATTTTGTTCTCTGTCCTTGAGTTTGCTTCCTCATACAACTCCTACACTAGTCTCAAATCACGAATGCACCAAAGACCCACTGAAAGGTTGCTTATATGTACCTTTAACTAAAATATTTTAGAAAATTTTCTCAGTCATGCTTTGATCTGATTTCTCCCATGAGACGTAATATTTCATAACACATTTTTTTTGTTTTTTTCTCCCTCTTGAATAGACCACCGCTGAATCTTCTCCGTCAGGAGATGGCTGGAACATGCATCTATCTGGACATCCTACAAAAGACAACAGTAGAAGTTGATATTCATAAAGAGGAACAGGTCAAAGACGAGAAAGTTGAAGGAGTGGCTGAAGAAAAGCTTGTGTCTTACTGCGAACAGGTGCTGAGAGAGGCGTCTGATTTTCAATCTAGCATGGAAGAGACGACTAATATGGATGTTCATCAAGTTTTAGAACTTCGATCTCCGATACTTGTGAAGGTATGAATTATGTCTTGGATAACCATTGCATGAAAGAAGTTATCGCATCTCTTTATTTCTTTTTTACGTTTTTTAAATTTTTTTGGGATGGAGGCAAGGATTGGGATAAAGAATATGAAAAAAATGTGACTGCAGGAGTTCCTAACAGTGTTTCAAGCTTTATTGAGTTTGAAGTGTCTGATTTTATAATATGTTGAGATATCTTCTCCTTGAATGGCTTGGTGGTTTGGCTCAGTCGTCCTCATAAATGAATCACAAATACTGGGTATAAAAGGTCCTTCACCTTAATGTTTCTGAAATATTGTGGCAAAAGGGAGGCGAATTAATTAACCATTAATTTTCACATATCTATTTACCAAAAAAAATAAAAACTTCACATATCTTTCAGAAATTGCAATTTTGCTTCACCCTAATTCTTTCTTCCCCTTTGCGTCCATTCTTCAGCTTTTCCTTGTCAAAGTCCTCATCAGAACCATATTGAGAATGATATTCTTCTAACATAGGACATGAGTTTTAATCCTAAGTCTCATTAAATGGTAAATCGAGTCTCAAATTATGGACTTACGGTTCTGGTGCTGGAGTTGGCCATTTACTGGGCAGTGAAATGTGTTTAATTTCTCTGTAAAAAATGTTCAGGGATCTTATATCTCTTTAAGGAGAGCTGGATTCACTTTCAAAGATGCCAACACAATTCAAATTAGCTGTGGTTGTAAATCCTAATATTCTTACATCTATAGCCAATCATTCCTTAATAAGGCTCCAACAACAGGGAAACAGATGGATAGTGCTTATTAGGCAAGTAAAGTGTGGTTGAATAATAAGTTGAAGGGAGAATATGATGGTTATTAGAAAGTTTTTCTTTCGGTTTTATTGTATCTGCTTTCTGGAGGAATTTTTTTTTTTTAATTAAAAAAATTGGTAGTTATAAGCTTAATCCACGGTTTTTCCAGGTTCTTAAGAACATGTGCGAAATGAACAAGCGGGTTTTCAAAAATCACCTAATGGAGTTTTATCCTTTGATTACAAAACTCGTCTGCTGTGACCAGGTAACAGAATGACTCTTGCATCTTCAATTTGCATTACGAGCATATATATATATATATATATATATATATATAAAGGTTATATGTATATTCTTTGCTCTCTTTTTTTCTCTTTGAAATTATGAGATGAATCAAAAAGTTGAGTTTGAGTCCAATTTAGGGGTGTTCACGAATCAACCGAACCGACCGAGAACCGAAATTTCGATCCGGACCGAAAACCGAACCGAAAATTTCGGTTCGGTTTTCAGTTTTTTTTTTTTTTTTGCAAATTTCAGTTTTTCGGTTCGGTTCGGTCGGTTAACCGAAAAATCGAAAAAAAAATTATTTTTTTTTATTTTTTTATATAGTATAATATAGATCAAAAATTATAAAAAATGTGTTTCCTAGTGACAACTTATAGGAAAATAAAGAAAATGAATTAAAATTAGTCATAATTAAATTTCAATTATTTATTTATATCTAATTTATTTATTTATTTATACCGAAAAATCGAACCGAACTGGTTCACTTTTAAATTTCATTATGTCAATTTTAGTTGGACGTGCTAAATATAATTATAAATATATAAATGTATGCATCACAAAGAAAAACTGAACAACAATAGCCAAACAAAAGTAAAAAAAAAAAATTTTTTTTTTTTTTTTATGTTTTGGTTTTAACCGAACAGAAAAAAACCGACCGAACTGACATTGTTCGGTTCGGTTTTTGGTCCGAAATTTCGGTTTCGGTTTCGGTTAAAAAACCGACCGATGAACACCCCTAGTCCAATTCCAATTTCCAGGAGCAATAATCACTGTTAGCAATAATTCGTGCTCAGCTACTATCTATTCTATTTTTAAACATGAAAATTATTTTTCTTTTTGTGCAAGTGAGATCGAACTCGAATAAGTTCAACTATTGAATGAGCCTAAAAAAGTGGAGCTTGAGCTCATCATTTCTGAATTGAACTCGAGTTCGAGCTTGTAAACGAATATAGAGAGCTCAACTCTAGCTCGATTAGGTGCAGCCTCAGAGGCACCAAAAGTAATATAAATGTGTTGATTTTCTTCGAAAATGATTGACATTTATCATTAAAAGGTACATATTCTTGTTCTTGGAAGAATGATTTTTTTTTTCTTTTTCAAATTGTTGTCACCATCCGGTATATCGCGATACTTGCAAATTTCCGTATTATATAAAACCCGAACTTCTTTATAACAAGCTGAAGAAAAGAAAAGAAAGAAACATTCCGTGTTTACGACAAATGTGATAATGTAGATTGTATATGCAAATCATATCATTGTTTCTAAATTTCTAACAATTGTACCTTTATTTCAGATGGAAGTTCGTTCTGCGATTTCGGAACTATTTAGAACTCAGTTGAAGACACTTTTGCCATAGGAGTTTTGTGTTTCAGATAGGACTGAATAAAATCGTATTTTTTGCCCTTGCCTTTTCAATTGTTTCTTAATTTTAATTTTTGTGACTTGAACTGCTTCCGACTTTGGTATTATTGTTTCTACATTATATTCTGAAAAGTTCTGTGAATGATGATATATACATGTAGAAGAAATAGAAGAGATATGTGAAATATTGTTCTTGTAATCAACTTAGAATTTGAAACATGATTTATGCAATATCTTTTTTCACATTTTTCCTGTTTACTTTTTCGAGTATTTAATCCACTAGCCGCGTTTGGGGATTGCCTAGTCGGCAGGCACTGACTGGCTAAGCATAATGTTGGCAAAGGAGACATTGCACAATGCGACGAGATTGCCATGAATTGATACAAAATATTATTGTATTATCTTATGATAAATATTGTAAGAAAATGTTTATTTTCTATTTATAGTGGGTTGGTTTTACCTCTTTTTCGTTAACTTTTCAATACATTATGCAACTTTATTTCAGTCTTTATTATTTTATTTATATATATTTGATGTCAGATTGATTATCTATTTGATTATTAATGATTTTTGTTGGATTTTTCTAATTTTCAGTAAAATACTAAAAAATGTTAAAGACCAAAAGTGATCAATTCGTCCTACCCATGGATTCAAGTTTTGTTTCTAGGAGGTGTTTCGAATAGTTAATTATTAGAAACGTTTTAGAAACATTGAGGGAACCAATATAAATCAATTGTAAAGCTAAGGAAACATGAGGATAAATATACGAAAAAAATAAATATGAAAACAGTTGATTGTTAAAGCAATTTGATCATATCCATCATAACTTTAATTTTTCTTAGTCAACCATGTTAATTATTTTTTAGTATATGACAGTAATTTAAAGTTATAATGTGAGAGTTGATTCATATTGCAACTAATTAATATAGTATTAATTAAACTGAACTATACATAACTATTATAACTTTAATAAATAGAACTTAGATTATGTAGTAACTAGAAAAGTGCATGTGCTACCGTTTTCTCTTCCAAATAAAAAATATTTTTTTGTTTATTTTTTATTTTTGATTTATGTATGATTGTATAAAATGATTGAGTTAGTTATTTTGGCAATGATTATGCAATTTTAGTAAAATATTAAAGTAGGAAAGAGAAAATAACGAATTGTTGGAGACTTGGAGCAGATAATTATTGATGAGATATAATGTAAAATGAGATAGCGTCAAATGATAAAAATAGTAATTGATATATAAGGAAAAATACTTGAGGGTGCCAGGTCAATGCCCCACTGGCGCACCAAAGAATTTTTAAATATATACAACTCCATTAAAAAATAAAATGGGCCCCACAAATCTTTAACACTGCAACTAACAAGGAACAACCTCATTTATTTAGTGTTTTTTTCTTTTAACTAACCACCTGATTCCTCCCAAAGATTTTTCGCTCTTGTACTCTTTTTTTAAAACTTTTTTTTCTTCTACAATTTTCTTCATTACACATAGGGCTCCTTTGGTATCGCCGATGGGAAATTAGGAGATAGATAAAGAGGAAGATAATTTACTGTTATAAATTATTAAAATTATCATTAAGTTTGTTTGGTATCTGTAATAATATGGATGATAACTCCAAATTGTTGTCTTTGCCCTGGTTTCTTAAAGCGCACTTTTAAGTCACCTGTAAATGTAGAAAGGAAAAATATGCCAAAATTGTCTCATACTCATACCCCTTTTCAGACTTTTCCACATTCTCTTTTGTCTGTACAAAGTAGCTCCACTCATTTAATGCCACTAATATTGTATGTAATAGAATCCACATTAACAAACCAAAAATATACAAGGGGCACACTTACACACATACATGGTATCACAAACATTTACGATTGAATAATAAAAGTTCTTGTTTCTTGAATTCTGTTTTCATTGCTTACACTTTTAATGATTATGCACCCAAGTATTTTTCATAAATAAAGTATGTAGAGGAATGAAAAAATGAAGTTAGAAAAAAGTGTTTTGGATGAAAATGGGTTATAGTGTGAATTTTTAAAATATTGTGTTTCAAAAAATAGCAAATGGTACTTAAGCATAAACAAACAAGGTATAAATTTTCTAAAATTGCTTCCTGTATCATGGATTAAAATTTCCATACGTTTCCACTGAAACTACGGAAACATTTCTATTTTAAGGTAACAGAAATTAAAATATAGTGTAATTTTGAAATTCTTTAGTTTCCAACAAAATTCTTCTGCGAAAGTAGTAACTAGCAAGGAAGTAAGATCTCTTTTTCATTTATTATCCTACGAAACCTTTTAGTTTCCTGAAAAACCTTTCATTTTTACTAATTTTTCCAGTAAATTTTTTATTTATAATTACTTACATATAACTTCTTAGTATCATATATTATAAACACGCCTATTTTAATAATTATTTGTATTTTACATGTAAAATGTGTTCATTTTTTTAATAATTTAAGTTTATGATCACTTCATTATTAATAATTTTTATTTCATGCAAATTATATCGCCCAAATATCATAATATGGTACTTTGATTTATATCTTCAATAGTTTACCTTGACTTAACAAGTACTTAATTTTTTAATCAAAATCTATATTCATGTGCAAACACGTGCACTTTCTTGTTTGGAAGAAAGAACGGCAACACGTGCAATTTCCTAGTTACAATATAATTTAAGTTCTATTTATTAAAGTTATTATACTTATGTATAGTTCATTTTAATTACTACTATATTAGTTAATTGTAATATGAATCAAACTTCACGTAATGAATTTGAATTAAAACCATAATACTAAAAAAATAATTAAGATTTTTGATTAAGAAAAATTAAAATTATGATGGATATGCTCAATTTGCCTAAGCAATTTGATATTTTTATATATTTCTCTTCACGTTTCTTTAGCTTTAAATTTTTTTCTATATTATTTTTGAAATATTTCTAATATTTAACTCCTCGAAGTGCCTCTTAGAAACGAAACTTAAATTTATGTCTTGTATATAAGTTACCTTGTTTTAAGGAGCTTATTATAATTTCTTTCGAATAAGTTGCTCTTTAGTGAAAGTTGATTGAGGCAATTTCATACATAGCCCCGATCTTTGTTTCACTTAGTTCGTAGCATTCTAATGTGATGATTTATGAATGTACTCATGGTGATTCAGCTGCAACTATGGTCTATATTTCTGCAGCCCTTAAATTCTTTTACAAATTTACAACTTGTTCTTTAAAGAACCTCTTTGTGCTTGCTCTACAGTTACAAATCAATCGAGCTATGTTATGCTAACAAGATCGAATATGAGTTTCTGTCACCTTTTTGCTTCACTACTACAAAAAATGCGTATTACAGCGGTTTTTTTTTTTTTTACCTATTACAGCGATTTTTTATCTCTGTAATAGGTACCGCTGTAATATGTTTTCGGCCTATTACAGCGGTTATAACTATAATCGCTGTAATAGGGCATTAGTTTATTTATTTATTTATTTCACTTTCTCATTTGAAATTTTGCTGTGTTGGAATGACATGAAATTCGCACGGTCATAGAGAAACGGCGTACTGAACAAGACACATGCTTTGCAATGCGGTCTTGTGATTTTAGCCATCTGAGATCGTTTAAGGCCTCAAATTTGCGTTTTATTACGAAAATACGTATATTTGTATATTTTGTATACGTGTGGGTGTATATATATTTGTGTATGTGTGGGTGTATGTATATTTGTGTATATGTGGTTGTATGTATATTTGTGTACGTGTGGGTGTATGTATATTTGTATATTTACGAAAATATTTCTCGTTTGAAATTTTGCTGTGTCGGAATGACACGTAATTCGCACGGCCATAGCGAAACGGCGTACTAAACAAGACGCATGCGTTGCAATGCGGTTTTGTGATTTTAGCCATGTGGTGGCGCCGGCGCCGGTACGTGGTGGTGGTGCCGAGCTTTTTTTGGGGGGAAGGAGGGGGTCGAGAAGGAGAGAGACCGAGAGTAGAGAGAGAGAGGCTGAAATGAGTTTTAAGTTTTGAGAGTGAGAGAGAGAAGTGGGAAGATAAAAGGATTTTAAATTTTTCGTTTTGGCCTATTACAGCGGTTCTTATGTGAACCACTGTAATAGGCTACACCTATTACAACGGTTCAAAAAAGAACCGCTATAATAGGTGTAACATATTATAGCGGTTCTCTTTAGAACCGCTGTAATGGGTACCTCCGTTCAGCGGTTTTACCCGAACCGCTGTAATAGGTGCGCTGTAATAGTATATTTTGTAGTAGTACTTTTTGGATCAAATGTGAAACAACCCTATCTACTGGAACCAAAACTACAACTATACCAATCATCACCACTTCAATTTATCTACAATGACAAGGACAAATAGAAAATGCAACACTAACAAGATACATTTACATCATGTAGTTACACTATCATATAACTATTTTAATAACAACTCTTGTGGTTGCCAACTAACCTATTGCACATCTAAATTCCTGTTCTACTAATGAATCCATTCTGATTTACTACTCGTACATGAAGCCACTAGCATACGAGATGCCAGCTCCTTGTAGTCAGTCATCGCCGAGAATAAACTCGACGACTCTAAACCTTCGTACCTTGTCAGGCTCGCTTACAACTTTGTATCCCACCCAGTCTACCCTTCCACTGGTAGTTGCATGGGGCCCTTGATTTCAAAATTCTCTATACATCAGGGAATCTTTGGTTCAGTTTTTTCCAGCCTAGTCACCCGATCAGTCGAATTATACTGTCCAAAAATGATTCCATCACAATCACATGGGAGTAATTGGACCATGGTCATCCTAAGTAAGCTTCAAACATCACTTTTTGTTGCTCCATTCCCAGTGCCACAGTCAACCTACAATTCTGAATAACAAATCCAAAATTGTATCCTATGTACTTATTTTTGTTGGGGGGTAAATCTGGTGGTCGTAGGTAACCGAGCAGACAAATTGCACTATTGGAACACAACTATAGCTGCTCCAAAAAGAAGATCTACCGACTTGTAAATATTACACTCTAGAGATTTGGCAACCTTCTTTAACATAAAAAGTGTCTTGATACCCCAAAAAACATGCTCCAGGAGAATGCCGAATGATCGAACAATTTGGCGGTTGCCACAACTTGAGAACCATCCCCTGTCGTGTTCTGACGCATGGGGAACATTGCAATGAAGTCATTTCCTTTGACAACTACAACAAGAAAATGCAAAGCTAATTGGTAAAAATATTTTAAATAGAAGTTGAAATTAAAATGTAACCCAATAAAGGTTCTTACAAAATGTGGCCGTCTCAAGTGTACAAAAGTCTGGAAAATGCATATTCCAAAAACTCCTCGTCATATTCTCCATCACCAATGAGTGCGATGTTGGTTTTGTACTCCCAAACTTGGACTCGCTTAGTGTACAATCCAGTTGCCACGTGAATGTAGTAGCTCGTGTTGCTATAAGTTGGGCCCACAACTATAGCCTCTATAATCATGCCATAGGCTCTCGACTTGTTTTCTTGAAACACTAGCATTGAATGTTGGTGGATTGATGGGGTTGACCGAATTATGGTCTGCATGGTAGTTAAGTTTAAGGTATATCGAAATTGAAATGGCTATTAGTAGAACAATTATAAAACTAATCACTAAAGTTTGGCCATTTCTAGGTTTATGGTGTTTATGAAGAGATGAAGAACATTGTAAAATGTAAAATTGGAAGAATGATATGAACTCTGAACATTTATGATCAATATGCATCCCAATATAGCGAACTCTCAAAAGCAAACTAAAAAACTTTCAATTGCAAGTTACTAAAGGTTTTCTTGCTATTTCTGCGAGAACAGTATTTTTACAACTAATTAAAAGACCATGCTTACTATGTTGATCATAAATATTTCAACTTTGTATAAATATTTCGGTCTTTGATTCTTAGCATGTTACCATTACTTTCTTTCTATATATTACAACGTGGATTCAAATTTCGTTTTTAAGAGGTGTCCCGAACAGTTAATTATTAGAAACATTGAGGAAACATTGAGGAAACAATATAGAAAAAAAATAAGCTAAAGAAACATGAAGAAAAATATATGAAATAAAAAATGTGAAAACATCAGATTGCTAAAAAATTTGGTCATATTCATCATAACTTTAATTATTCTTAATATGCCATGTTAATAATTTTTTATTATATTACGACATTGATTTAAAGTTATTATGTGAGATTTGATTCATATTGCAACTAACTAATATAGTAGTAATTAAAATGAACTATACATAAGTTTAATAACTTTAATAAATAGAGTTTAGATTATGTAGTAAGTACTAAGTAGAATAGTGCACGTGATACCGTTTATTCTTTAAAAAAAGAAAGAAAAGAAAAGTGCACATGTTTTGCACATGAAATATGTCGAATCAAAAATAGTTTGTTGATGTAAGATTTATAAAATGATTGGGTTAGTTTCTTTGGTAATGATTATGTGGTTATAATAAAATAGTAAAATATTAAAGAGAGAGGAAAGAATAGTTAAAGTAGGTAATTATTGATGAGAGATAGTGTGAAATGATGAATATGTAGTCATTGATAGGTAGTTATATAGGGAATGAACAAGTGAAGTTGAAAAAATGTGTTGTTTTAGATGAAAATGAATCATAGGGTGCATTTTTAGAATATTGTGTTTCAAAAAACAAAATATTGTACTTGAAATCATAAACAAACAAGGTCTAAAGATTCTGAAATTGCTTTCAGTATTGGATTAAAATAAAAATATATTTCCACCGAAACTATGGAAACTTCTATTTTCAAGTTAATGGAAATTAAAACTTAGTGTAATCTCGAAATACTTTACTTTTCAACAATTTTATTTTTTTACTATGAAATCTTTTAGTTTCCTGCAATACCTTTCATTTTTACTAATTTTTCCAGTGAAGTTTTTATTTATTATTAAATAAATATAACTTCTTAGAATCATATATTAAATACACTCATATTATAATAAATATTTGTATTTTACGTGCAAATTAAGTGCGTTTTTCTAATATTAAGATTATGATCAATTCATTCTTAATAATTTTCATTCCATACATATTATACCTCCTAAATATCATAATGTGGTAGTTTGATTTGTATCTTAAATATTTTACTTTGACTTAACAAGTATTTAATATTTTAGTCAGAATTTGTATTTATGTGCATAATACGCGCCCTCCCCCCCCCCCCCCCCCCAACCCCATTTTTTGGAAGAGAAAATATTAGCATGTGCACTTTTCTAGTTACTATACAGACTGTGAACCTTCATACCTCGTTAGGTTCGCTTACAATTTTGTATCCCATCCAGTCTACTATTCCACTAGTAGCTGCACTGGGCCCTTGATTTCGAAACTCTTATTACGTCAGGGAATATGTGATTTTGTTTTTTCCAGCAGAACCACCCGATTGGTCAAATTATACTATCCAAAAATGACTCCATCACAATTACAGTGAAGTATTTGACCATGGTCATCCTAAGTAAACTTCAAACATGACATTTTGTTGCTCCAATTCATTCCTTGTGCCGCGGTCAACCTACAATTATGAATAACAAATCCATAATTGTATCCTATATACTGCTTTTAGTTGGGGGTAAATGTGGTGGCCCTGGGTAACCAAGCAAACAAATTGCACAATTGGAACACAATTGCAGTTGCTCCAAAAAGAATATCCACCGTCAAATGAATATTACACTCTCTATAGAACTTGCGACCTTCTTTGGCATAAAAAGTGTCTTGATACCCCAAAAATGTGCACCAGTGAATGCCAAATGATCGGACAAGCTGGCGACTGCCACAACTTGAGAACCATCTCCTGTCGTATTCTCAAATGTGAGGAACATGGCAATGAAACTATTTCCTTTGACAACTACGACAAGAAAATGCAAATTGATTAGTAAAAATATTTTAAATAGAAGCTGATTTAAGTTTTTTGGCCATTTCTGGGTTTATGGTGTTTATGAGGAGACGAAGAACACTGTAATATGTAAATTGGAAGAATGATATGAACTATGGCAAGAAAATGCAAACTAATTGACGTGGCTACTAGTAGAACAATTATAAAACCAATCACTAAAGCCTTGGCCATTTCTGGATTTATGGTGTTTATGAAGAGACGAAGAACACTACAAAATGTAAATTGGAAGAATGATATAAACTCTGAACATTTATGATCAATATGCATCCTAATATAGCCACCTCTGAAAAGCAAACTAGAAAACTTTCAAGTGCAAGTTACTAAAGGTTTTCCTGCTATTTTTGAAAGAATAATGTTTTTACAACTAATTAAAAGACCATGCTTAATATGTTAATAAATATTTCAACTTTGTATAAATATTTTGGTCTCTGATTCTTAGCATGTTATCATTACTTTCTTTCTATATATTGCAACAAGGATTCAAGTTTCATTTTTAAGAGGTGTTTTGAATAGTTAATTATTAGAAACGTTTCAGAAACATTGAGGAAACAATATAGAAAATATTGAAAAATTAAAGAAAATGAAGAAAAATATATGAAAATAAAAAATGTGAAAACATTAGAATGCTAAAGCAATTTGATCATAATTATCATAACTTTATTTTTTTTTCTTAATCGGCCATGTTAATCATTTTTTAGTATTATGACATTGATTTAAAATTATTATGTGAGATATGATTCATATTGCAGCTAACTAATATAGTAGTAATTAAATGAACTATATATACATAGGTATAATAACTTTAATAACTAGAGCTTAGATTATGTAGTAACTAAAAAAGTGCACGTGATACTGTTTTGTTTTTAAAAAAAGAAAAGAAACGCGCACGTGTTTTGCACGTGAAATATGTCGAATAAAAAATATTGATGCATAATGTATAAATGATTGAGTTAATTAATTTGGTAATGACTACGTGGTTATAATAAAATAGTAAAGTAAGAAAGAAAAAAAAAGAATAGTTAAAGCAGCTAATTAACGATGAGGGATAGTGCGAAGTGATGAATATGTAGTACTTGATAGGTACTTATATAGGGATGAATAAGTGAAGTTGAACAAATGTCTTTGAGGTAAAAATGAGCTGTAGCCTTGTAGGTGGCATTTTTAGAATATTGTGTAGCAAAAAATAGAATATGGTACTTGAACTCATAAACAAATAAGGTCTAAAGATTCTCAAATTGCTTCCAGTCATGGATTAAAATTAGAATACGCTTCCATCGAAACTATGGACAATTTTCTATTTTCAAGTTAACGGAAATTAAAATATAGTGTAATTTCAAAATTCTTTAGTTTTCAACAAAAATTTTTTTTCCCTACGAAACTTTTTAGTTTTCTGCAAAAACTTTCATTTTTACTAATTTTTTCAATTTTTTTAATTTATAATTACTTAAATATAAATTCTTATAAACACTCAAATTTTATCTTACGTGCAAATTAAGTGCATTTTTCTAATATTAAGACTATGATCAATTCATTCTTAATAATTTTTATTCCATGCAAATTATATGATATATCACCTAAATATCATAATGTAGTAGTTTGATTTATATCTTAAATATTTTACTTTGACTTAACTAGTATTTAAAATTTTAATCAAAATTTGTATTTATGTGCAAAACACGTGCACTTTATATTTTTCATTCTTTGGAAGAGAAAACGGTAGCATGTGTACTTTTCTAGTTACCATATAGATTGTGAACCTTTGTAGCTCTTCAGGGTTGCTTACAGTTTTGTATCCCACCCAATCTACTCTTCCACTAGTAGCTGCACTGGGCCCTTGATTCCGAAACTCTTTGTAGGTCAGGGAATCTGTGGTTCTGTTTTTTCCATCCAAGCCACCTGATTGGTCGAATTATACTATCCAAAAATGACTCCGTCAAAATTACAGTGGAGTAATTGGACCATGGTCATCCTAAGTGAGCTTCAAACATGTCATTTTGTTGCTCCATTCCGGTTGCCACAATCAACTTACAATTATGAATAACAAATCCAGAATTGTATCCTCTGTACTGCTTTTAGTTGGGCGGTAAATATGATGGCCCCAGGTAACCGAGCAAACAAATTGCACGATTGGAACACAATTGCAGCTTATCCAAAAAGAAAATCCACCGTCCTATGAATATTACACTCTCTATAGAACTTAACACCTAAAGAGTGTCTTGATACCCCAAAAATGTGCATCGGTGAATGCCAAATGCCCGGACAAGTTGGCACTGCCACAACTTGAGAACCATCCCCTGTCGTATTTTTAAATGTGAGGAACATAACAATGAAACTATTTCCTTTGACAACTATAGCAAGAAAATGAAAATTGATTAGTAAAAATATTTTAAATAAAAGCTGATTTAAATTGTAACCTAATGAAAGGTTCTTACAAATTGTGACCGTCTCAAATGTGCGGAAGTCTGGTAAATGCCTATTCCACAAAATCATGTTATACATTCTCCATCACAAATGAGTGCGATATTGGTTTTCTATCCCAAACTACGACTTGCTCGGTGTACAATCCAGCCGCCACGTGAATGTAATATCTCGTGTTTCTTAAAATCGGGCGCACGACTATAGACTCCATAATCATACTATAGGCTCACTGACTTGTTTTCTTGAAACAGTAGCTTTGGATGTTGGTGGATTGATGGGGTTGACTGGCTAATGGTTTGCATAGTGGTTAAGTTTAACGTATATTGGAACCAAAGTGTCTACTAGTAGAAAAATTATAAAGCCAATCACTAAAGTCTTGACCATTTCTGTGTTTCTGGTGCTTATGAAGAGAGGAAGATCATTGTAAAATGTAAATTGGAAGAATGATATAAACTCCGAACATCTATATCAATATGCATGCCAATATAGCAACCTTGCAAAAGCAAACCAGAAAAGTTTCAAGTGCACATTACTAAAGGTTTTCTTGCTATTGTTTAGAGAATAATATTTTATAACCATGCTTAATATGTTGAGAATAAATATTTACAACTTTGTATAATTCCAGGATGATCTTTACATTGCATTTTCCAGTCTGTATTTCTAGCATGCATGTTATTGTTGCTTTCTTGCTATATTTTATAAACATGGACTCAAATTTCGTTTCTAAGTAATGTTTCGAACAGTTAAATATTATAAATATTTAAGAAACATTTCGAAAATAATATAGAAAATTGTCCAAAAAAATATAAAGAAGTATATATGAAAATGAAAAAAAAATATGAAAATATTAGATTGCTTAGGCAATTTGAGCATATCCAGCATAACTTTAATTTTTTTATTCAACCATGTTAATTATTTTGTAGTATTATGGCATTAAATCAAAGTTATTATGTGAGGTTTGACTCATATTACAACTTACTGAAATAGTAGTAATTAAAATGAACTATGCATAAGTGTAATAACTCTAATAAATAGAACTTAGATTATGTACTAACTTGAAAGTATCGTTTTCTCTTTAAAAAAGAAAAGAAAAGTGCACGTGCTTTGCACGTTTTCTCATTAAAATATTACGTACTCAGTTAAAGTAAACTATTTAAGATAAAAATCAAAATATTATATTATAATATTTAGGCCATATACTTTGCATGAAATGAAAGTTACTAATCGTGAATTGGTCATAAATCTTAATTATTGAAAAAATGCACTAAATTTGTACATAAAATATAAGTAACTATTACAATATGAATGTTTATAATCTGTGATACTAAGAATTTATATATAGGTAATTATAAATAAAACTTTACTAGAAAAATTAGTAAAATATATGGGAATAAAACTTTACCGGAAAAATTAGTAAAATGGGAATAAAACTTTACTGGAAAAATTAGTAAAATGGGAAGGTTGTGCAAGAAATTAAAAGGTCTTGTAGAAAAACAAAAAAAAAGAGAATTTTATTTGGAAGCTAAAGAATTTCGAAATGACAATAAATTTTAGTTTCTATTAACTTAGAAATGTAAATGCTTTCATAGTTTCGATGGAAACATATGAAAATTTTAATCCATCATAAAAGAAAAAAATTGATTGGAGAAAAATAAAGAAAAAATTTATATTTAGTTGAGGTGTGATGAAATAAAAAAACAGAGGTTAGGATTTCATACACTAGAAGAAATAATCTATTAGACACGTTATCATAATTGAAGTGTCACCAGAATTAAAATGTTTATTTGTTCTAAGAAAGTATAGAAATATTCTTTTATTAATTCATGGACAATATTATCAATAATTTAAAATAAAAGTTAAAGTGGATTGTGTCTATGTCACTTAATGAAGCATCATTATCAACTTCCTATTAGTAATCAATATTAGTAACACTTATTGTTTTTATTATTACTGGGAAAAATTGCAAAAAAATTAATCAAAATAATTTATTGTATAAGAAAAATCAATGATAGATTTCAATCCAATAGATCCATTCTACAAAAAACATTCACTAAAAAACAACAACAACAATTTGGATAATAAATTTTTGGACTAATTACACTTGGCTTTGTAAGAATTAACTAATTCTATTTTTCTTATGTAAATATTATAGGGAATTAATAAAAACCCCTCAAATAAACTTTTATGTCTAAAAAACTCATGATAATATTTTTCAATCCAAAAAACCCACTATACCAACTTTTTATTAAAAAAAAACTCAACATTCAAGGTTGACAAATTTATGGATTTAATTGCCCTTAACTTTCTAGATAAGAATTAATCAATTGTAACTTTTTATGCTATTTTTTTAATTTAGAACTTTTATATCGATATTAATTACGATTTTAATTTCAATTTTTAGATTTTATATTCTTCTTAAAAAAAATTAAAAGAGAATTTTTAGATAATTATCAAATTAAAGTTTAAAATAAATTATATAAAAATATTTTTGAAAAAGTATTCTTAAAAGATAAAATTTGAATTGTACAATTTTTCAATATGAAAAATCCAAAACAAAAAATTTTTGCTAAAAGAAAATCAAATGAATAATTCTTAACTTAAGAAACAAAGGGTTTAGTCCAACAAATTGTTAAGTTTAACTTTTGGGTCTTTTCGAATAAAAACTTTGTTTGCATATAAAAAATATTTTTAGGGGAGTTTCATAATTTTTCCAATATTTTATTTAAAAATTTGAAATTAATACCTTGTACACATAATAACTTTAAATTCTAAATTTCAACTTTTCAGAATCTTCTGGTAAATAGAAAGTATCTTCAAGGAGAATTTAACATGTTAAACTCAAAATAATTTCTCAAAAAATTTAAGATATTTAATTCATAATCAAAATTCGTATTTGGCAATTTATATAAACAAAAAGAATCAATTGATTAATTCTAAATTTTCAGGAAGATCCAACTGAAATGGAATTTAAAAAATAAACAAGCAAGTGATTAATAATTTAAGAAATTAAGAATTAAGTCCAAAAATGTATTAATATACTTTTGGGTTTTTCTCTTTAAAAAAAAAAATTTTTTGGGTTTTTCCAAATAAGAAGTTTGTGGAGTGAGTACGCTATATTGAAAAATATTTTCATGAACTTATTGGATATAAAAGTAGATTTTAAGTAGTTTTTAATAATTTTTGATGTATTGGGAATAAACATATGAGTAATTATCTTATTATAGTGTGAGAAAGGTGGTTTGTGTTTGGTGGTGCATTGTTTTTTCTTTGTATTCACATTCAAGGATTTACTTTAGAGTAACAATTCCGCCCATGATCAGCGATTTAGGGTTTTTTTTGAGAGGATAGAGATTTCGGCCTAGGGCTTCTATATGGAGTCTCCATCGACGGCGGCCTTGCCCGGTCAGGTTCCTGCCGCAACCTTGCAAACTCACTCTCCAACAATCTCATATGCAAAAAAACTAAAAACCAATTCTCGCCCTCAAGAATTGCAGCCAAAAAAGCCTTCGTACATAGCGTTGACTCTAACGTTATTGGCACGTCAACGATCGTTAACGGTAGAAAAACGATCTTTGTATCGAAAGAAGAGGACGACTACATGGCGGCTCCTTACCAATACTCACTTGTTGGAAAATTTTCCCATGGATCCCACCATGACAAGATTGTGAGCGAAATTTGCTGCGTTAGGGTTGGTTAAGGGTTTCAAAATTGGAGTGTTAGACCATAAACACGTCTGGATTCGCCTATTTGATCCTAATGATTATGCTAGGGTTTGGATGAAGCAAACCTGGTATTTTGATGGTTTTCCCATGCGTGTGCTGAATTGGACATCGAAATTTGATCCTAAAGAAGAATCGCCAATTATGCCTATTTGGATTGAGACCACATTGGTTTCATCAACAATTTCTTTATCATGTTGCTAGTTTAATAGGAAAACCCTTGAAGTTGGATGAAGCAACCACCGAAATTGAAAACCCGGTTGTCGCAAGAATGTGCGTGGAGATAAATGTGTTGGATAAATTGATCCCTGATATACCAATTCAGATTGATGGGAAAACTCGATTATTTAAGGTGCAATATGAAGGTATTCCAGAATACTGTCAGATATGTCGCCATAGGGGTCATTTCATGGCTGCATGTTATGTTAGAAAAGAGACAATTGAAGATGAAAATATCATGAATGAAAATCAAGATATACAAGCAGATGGGGAGGATCTTAGAAAAAGATTGGAAAAAAAAAGAGGAAAGAAGCCTATGGCTGAATCAGAGGACAAATATGATTCATTAACACATTCAATAAGCTCTCAAACTTATACTAGAATTCTCTCTAGAACACCACCGGTGCAGAATAATTTAGAAATTGGGACCAGCAACATAGCGCCTCATTCATCCTCAAAAGGAGTTCAAGAGCTATCCTCTAGTCAAGATTTAAGTTTTAATCAAGAATTGAATGAAGATTTGATGCAGCCTAACGGAGAAATGGATAAAAATCCTCAAGAGATGAATATGCTGTTAAATCAAGATACACCAAATTATGTTCAAGAAACTCCAAGAAGTTTACAAGAAACAAAAAAGGGTGATCAAGAACATTATGAAATAGGGCTTGCAGTTCAAGAAACAAAGGAGACTAATAAAGAAATCCGAAATGAGGATCAAGAAGAGCGAGTAAATAATTTTTTAACTGAGGTAAAGCAAAATTTTGATAGAGCTTCGAATAGAAAGATGCAAGGAGGAACGGAAAATAAGGGTTTAAACCAAGACTCGAGGGGTTACAATGAGGAAGTCAGATACCAAAGGGAGAGGGCTTTGGTTGTCTCCTCTTCGTGTGAGGAGAACGGCGAAGGGGAATTGCCTTTAATAATTCTTGGTCATGAGGCAATTGCGCCAGAGGATGTTAGCGCTGCATCTGGAGATTTGGAAGTGCATGAGGAGGCATGGCAAGAAGTCTCATTGAAAAAAAATAGACGGGCAGCATCTCTTGATGATCAACATGGAAAACGAAACAATGAGAAACCGCAGTTAGCGAGGAATAGGAAGACAACAAGAAATACGAAAGCTATCACCACCTTTTTCTACCCGCAAGTTTAAATGATGAATACTATTGTTTGGAACATTTAGAGGATAGGAAACAAGAAGTCTGTGGTTCGTGTTCAAAGATTTTGTCGGAGGTATACTTTAAAAATTTTGGTGCTATTAGAACCTAAGATTATGCTTGATAAAGTTAAAATGACTCTTGAATTTGGCTTGAATAATGTTATAAGCAACTGTAATAACCATATTTGGTTTTTTTATAATGATGATTTTAGTGTTGAAGTGATATCTGATCGTGATCAATTGTTGCATGTTTGCATTCGATCTACGTTGCTCCGGAAACCTATCTTTTGCTCTTGGGTACATGTTAAGTGTACAAGGGAAGAAAGGCAAGTTCTTTGGGATGGATTGCGTGAAATTACTCTGATGGGTGAGCCTTGGCTGTTAGGAGGCGATTTCAATATTATCTTGCATGCAAGTGAGAAAAGAGGAGGGGCAGCCCCTAAACGCCATTCAATGGAGGATTTTAATAGTATGGCGTTAGATTGTGAACTTATTGATGCGGGCTATGATGGGATTCCTTTTACATGGTATGCTAAATGGGGAATTTTTGAGCGTCTTGATCGCATTTTGTACACGAGTACTTGGCAGGGTTTGTATCCGAATACGCATGTACGACATTTAGTTCGATCCAAATACTCAGATCACAGTCCACTTTTGGTCTCTTTTAAAGATATTTTGAAATCAAAGCCTTCCTCATTTTGTTTCCTGAATGTGTGGGCTCGGCATGATGATTTTCTAAATACAGTTGAAGTTGGAATGACTCGATTTACTGTACGGGTTTGGAAAAATTTCACAGGAAGCTTGTTCGATTAAAAGGTGTATCAAAGATTTGGAACCATGAAGTCTTTGGGAATATTTTTGAATCGGTTCAATTAGCGGAAGATGAGGCTCGGAAATGTGAATATAATTATGATATGCATCCATCTGAGGAGAATTTGTTGCGCAATGAACAAATCGGGAGCGATCTTTGCCCAAGAACTTTCTTTCGAGAAGGATTTTTGGAAACAAAAGTCAGCGTGTAATTAGTTGAAAAATGGAGAAAGGAATACAAAATTCTACCATGCATGGGTGAGACGAAAAAGAAGCAAGAGACGCATTCATCGAATAATGGAGAATGGTAGAGAAATTAACGACCCTGATGAGATACGACAATCAGGAGTTAAGTATTTTAAAAATGTATTTTCAGGGCCTAATATAACTCTGGACGAACCAGACTTGTCTTGCATCCCGACAGTTTTAACTAAATTGGATAGGGATGCTCTGTGTATTACGCCAACTATAGAAGAAGTGAATGCAACTATTTGGAGTATAGATGCTTATAGTGTGGTTGGCCTGGACGGATTTGCATCCTTATTCTACCAAAAGTGCTGGCATATTATTAGAGATGATTTGATGGAGGCGGTTTTAGATTTTTTTTCGGGTTCAACTCTATCTAGAGGGTACACGTCTACATCTATCTCTCTGATCCCGAAGATAGATTCACCAAAAACATGGAAAGACTTCCGGCCCATAAGTCTTTGTAATGTAAGTAATAAGATGATTACAAAGATAATGGCTAACAGGTTATCGAATATTATGCATAAGGTGATTTCGAAATACCAAACGGGATTCATCAAAGGATGGAATATTGTTAATAATATTTTACTGGCTCAAGAGTTATGCCATGAGATTGAGCAAAAGATAGGAGGTGGAAATATTATGCTGAAACTTGACATGGCAAGGCATATGACAGTGTGTAGTGGTCTTTTCTCTATTCTGTGTTGGCTAAATTACGGTTTTCAACAACATGGATAAATTGGGTTCGAAATGCAGTGGAGAATTGTTGGTTCTCACTATTGATTAATGGTAAAGGTGCAAGATTTTTTAAGTCTACTCGGGGTTTACGTCAGGGTGACTCTTTATCCCCGACACTCTTTATTCTTGCAGCTGAGTTTTTGTCACGTGGATTGGAAAATCTTTTTATTAATCATCCTAATATGTAGTATGATTCGAGAGGTGGTTTTATGGTGAGTCATCTAGCATATGCTGATGATATTATAATTTTTTCTAAGGGGACGACAGGGGTGTTATCTCGATTAATCAGTTTTCTAACCTACTACGAGAAGATGTCGGGTCAAATGATTAATCGAGGTAAGTCGACATTTATTTTGTGAAAAACAGCCACGAGAGCTCGTATTAGAGGTGTGAAATGTATTACAGGATTTGATCAAGAAGAGCTTCCATTTATCTATTTGGGGGCTCCTTTTTTTAAAGGGCAAAAAAAGGGTTCCTTATTGAAGAATATTATTAGTAAAATTGTTAAGAGAATTGGAGGATGGGAAAAATCAATTCTTTCCCATGGTGGCAGACTTACACTTATCGAAGAATGTAACACAACGTTTAGAAAGATTATTTAATAGATTCTTCTGGGGCACTACTTCGAACAATAACAAGATGCATTGGACTTCTTGGGATAATGCTTGTTATCCTTATAATGAAGGTGGGATTGGTGTAAGAAGCCTCAATGATATGGTGCAAGCTTTTGGTGTCAAATTGTGGTGGAAATTAAGGGAGGGCAAGTCGATTTAGACTCGATTTATGAAGGAGAAGTACTGTAATACTACACATCCTACCGTGGCTCCAATAAACTGCATAGATTCTATGGTTTGGAAGCAATTAGGTCGAATTAAGGATACTGGTGAATCATATATTGGCTGGAACTTGGGCAATGGAGCTGCATCATTTTGGTTTGATAATTGGATAGGAGAGGGACCCCCTTACCGGATTACGACGGATCCACACAATTCTATGGAAACGGTATCAAATTTTTGGAAAGGAGGAGCTTGGGATTATGATAAGCTTAATCGAGTACTTCCTGATAACTTGGTGGGTCAGATTGGTTCGGTTCCGATCAATACAAACTCCACAGATGTAGCTATATGGATGAGTCTTCATGTGATAAATTTATATTGAAATCTGCATGGCAACTTTCTCGTGAATTTAATGATGTTAGATTAATATTTAGGGATATTTGGAGTACATTGATTAGGCCATCTATGTCCATTTTTGCATGGCGTCTTTTAAATAATTGGCTACCAGTTGATAGTAATACGCAACAAAGAGGAATGGTTTTGGCATCTAATGCTATTGTTGTCAAGATGGGAATATTGAGACTTTGTCCCACCTTTTCATGAAGAGTAATGAATCATTGAAGGTTGGAACACACTTTGCTAATTTGTGTGACTTCCAAATTCCAGAAATGGAGGATGTGAAACTTTAGTGGTAGGTTTGGTGTTTGGGGGCTGGTCGTAGAATTATACGACTTCTTCTACCGATTCTGATCACATGGTTTATTTGGTTAGAAAGAAACAAGGTAAAACATGAGGGCTTCAAGTTTAATGAAAAGCGGATTCGGCTACGCATAGAACATTATATCAAACTTCTCCACACACATAAATTGATCAAGCCTAAAGATTGGAAAGGGGATGAAAAGTTGGCAGATTACTTAGGCATTAAAAGAGGTCGAATAGCTAAACTTCAATCTACATGGGTTTAATGGATACCTCCTGCTGTTGGATATGTTAAGTTGAATACGGATGGAGCTTCACGTGGAAACCCAGGCGAGGCAGGTTCAGGGGGATTACTACGTGATCACAATGGCTTGATTATTCTTGCATTCGCGAAATACATTGATGTGGCAACGAACACTTATGCGGAACTTTATGGAGTCTGTAAGGGTTTTGAATTGTGTTTAGAGCATATTGGGTTGAGTTAGATGCACAGGTGGTACTGTATTTACTTCAAAGGACTGAGCCAGGAAATTGGTGTCTTCAAAATTTTCTTTAAAGAATCAGAATCACAAGTTCGAAAATGGATGTTCACTTCACGCATATCTTTCGTGAAGGAAATGGGCCAACCAATTTATTAGCTAATATGGCATGTGATGAGAGGAATTCCATGTTGATGAGGGGTAACGAGATATTGAATCAAATTAAGGCTTGCACGAAGATGGATTTGATGTTTCCTAACTTTAGGTTTAGATGGATTTAGATTTGGTAGATTTATATTCTTGTAAGGGAGTAGTACTCCTTTTTTATGGTTTTCTCTCATTTCTTGGTGATGTTTGTAAGGGAGTAAGTCTCTTTTTTTATATGCTTTATTAGTTATGCTTGTGAGGGAGTCAGAACTTCTTATTTATTGCTTTCATTTTTTGGATGATATAAAGAAGGGATGAGGAGCCCGACAACACCCTCCCCCCACTAGGGAGGTTCTATAAAAAAAAAAAATATGAGTAGATAAATGTGGTACAATGATAAACAAAATTATTACTTTTCAATTATAGAAAATGAAATTAAATAGCAAAGTTAAATCAACTATAAATCTTAACATAATCCTTCAAATAGTGAGGCTTGTTTGTAGTATCAAGAATTCAAGTTTTCATTTAGATTGTACAATAATTGTCAGCCAAGGAGCTTTCATCTAGTTCATCAAATCACTCTGTTTTAACTTGAAAAAGTACATTGATGTGGGTAGATATGATCCATTGGGCTAAGCTGATAAGTCCAAAGAATATTATATATTCTTCCTAAATTATTACAATATTTCGGCCCATGTACTTATATTTTTGGCCTGACCCATTTAGTAAGAGTGGAGCCCAAGTCAAAGCCATAAAACGAAAGGAATCAATCAGAAGATATTATCCAATCAAATATCAATCAAGACAAATCAGTCAAACTCTTACCAAACCAAGAAGATTTGGCCTTGCTAAATTAGGACCTGACAGGACGCATTTCAACATGATTTCAGGACACCCAAAGCTTCCAGAAATCGCTCCAGCTACCATAAATAGAGCAGGAAGGAAATCAGCAAGATTTAACTTAGCATATCTGTATAGAGGCCATCTAGCTTGTATAAATATCCAATACGAATTTTGCATCTTTACACATTTTACTCTATTAGAAATTTCATGTTAGATGTTTTAATGATGACAATTAGGACTTTATGTTAGACTCCAAAATATGTAAGCTTGATTTTAGTAGAAATCATGTATAAGCTTTGAAGCGTTAGATTTGTAATAGGCTTTGTTTTGTTTTAATTCTAGATTGTTAGACTAAATAGTCTTAGGCTGAGCGTCTGATAATTTCTGAGTGAGTTTATCAGTAGTAAAGTTTGAAGACTCAAGCGCCTGAAGTCTGAATAAAGATAAAGTCTCCAAGCGTCAAAATGACCAACTATATCAAGCGTTACCTTATAGGACAGAAGTGATTCAAGGATGGATAAGCGTCCATCAATGACTGATTTCACCTGAATCTATTTCTAAGTCCGGAAGGAGTTTAATGCAAATATTCTCAATGCATTAAATGCCAACGGGCATTTAATTCAAATGCATTAAATGCTGATAAGAGCATTAAATGTGATAAGCACTTTCAGACGTACGAAGAAGCCACCCTATTGGACTATCAACTATTCATAGACTGCAACACCAACTTTTGTGCAGCAGATTTTCAGGAAAAAGGACAAAAGCTGTTCACTCGCGGAAGTGAGAGACACGCGCCTGTGCATGTGTCAAACGGACACTTTCTCCAAGAATGCCTATAAATAGGACTTCAACAACAAGCCAAATATACAATTAATTTCTAAGCCAAATTGCTGTTGTATTGAAGTATCATTCCTTAAACTTTTAGAAAAGCCAGAATATTCAAGAAAACATTCTCTTTGCTTTTCTTCAATTCCTGAGACAGTCAACCAATATCTCAAACATTCTTTTCAAAGAAACCACATTACTATTGAGATATTTCCAATTGTTTGAACTTCATCAAAATCAAACAAACCGTTTAGAAAACCCCATCAAAGCCTCGCGATATGTGTGAAGTCGAAGTTGGATACTTGCATTATTTCTGGGTGAAAGAAGCAAGGGGATTGAAGTGATTTGGAGCAGAAATCTGTGTGATCAAGGAGCTCAAGTCATCGACATCTATCTCTCTTTAATTTGTAGAAGATTCTGTGTGATTATTTGAGAATCATTTTTGTGGATTGCCTCCAAGTGTTCAAGGAGAAGAAGGACGTAGTTGGGATTACACCACCCAACGAACCTTACAAATATTGTGTCTTTTACTTTATAGTCAATTCTCTTATCTATCATATCATTGCATAAATTTATTAAGTAAAACACAATGAAACGCTAAGCAACTAAGAAACAACTAGTGACGCTAAAGATTTCCAAAAGAGAAGACTCTAAAATTATTCCGCTGTGCTAACACTGATTAAAGAACTGAACGCTTAAACCTACTTGGTTAAAGTATTCAAATCTTGAAGTCTAAGTTAACTTTCTAAAAAATAGTCTCCATCAGACGCTTAGCCTAAGCGTCTATATTTCAAGTAAACGCTCAGTCAAGCGTCTTCATTTCAAGCGTCCAAAGCCTTTTTAATACGAAACTTTTGAAGTCGAAAAAGACTTCAGGGTCTATTCAATCCCCCCCCTCCTTTCTAGACCCTTTCGTATGCCACTTGGGACCAACATACTCTATATTTTTCTCATAGTTTATTACTTTAATACTCAATTTCTCGCATAAATATATACAAATATTATTGGTGTAAATCCCACGTGCATCAATTGGCTCAGTCTGTGGGAAATTGAGCTTCAAGGCTTGAGGTAATATTGTCATATTTATTCACAATTTTTTGTTTATTTTTGCAAGTTCGATGGCAGGTCACAATCTCGAGGAAATGGATAGAACTATGGAAGGTATGGGGAATAAAGGGGCGTTACTCCCGGCGACTGGAGGTAATAGCGCTCCTGAAACCCCAGCCATCCTGGCTAGGCGATTGCTTGGGGAATTACAAGAGACCCCCATAGCAAATGGGAGTGGAGTCTCGATTGGAGAGGATGGAATCTCTCCATCACCTGTAATGCATGCTGTAGGGATGGAAAACTCCCTGCAAAATGCACTGTCTTACCACCTGACTAAGGAACAATTGCAGTAACTAGTTGAAGCAGTCATCCAGGCCGTGAAGAAAAACCCGGATCCGCATGGTCCGGGTAGGATGGAAGGAAGTCTAGTACAACAAGTACCCAGAAATGCTAATACTCATATCAATCTAGAGTTCACTCCTGAACTTGACCCTGGAAAGCGAACAGGGATAGTGGAATTTGCTGAGCAAATGAACATACGTGGAGAGGGAGAACCCCCTAGAAAGTATGCTGCCCTAGAGGGTCGCCAGATGAGGCACACTGAATTGCACGGGGAAGAAATCCAGGAAGGTAGGATCTCGCCCAACATGGCGAAAAACCCAGGGAGGGATATTACTTCCTAGGCAGGAGGAAAGGCCTGATCTAAAAACTTGGGGCCCTCACCCAGGGCAGGAAAGAAAAAAAGACCTTGATGAGGAGGTTAACAGTTATGAATCAGTTCGTTCCAAACAAACCTCATGACAAACCAATGGGATCTCATGGCAAGAAGGATGAAGGGGATGGAGAGGAAAATAGCTGGAGGAAAGGCACGCACGGAGCGAGCCATTCCCTTTACTAATTCCGTAATGCAGGAAGAATTTCCACGGGACTTTAAAATTTATTCTATGATGACCTACGATGGTACATCAGACCTCGAGGACCACTTGTACACTTTCAGGAATTATGCTTTGCTACATAGATATTCGGATGTCATTAAATGCTGAGTGTTCCTAACAACACTGACTAAGTCAGCCCAGTTATGGTTCAACCAGCTACCTGAAGGATCTATTGGGTCCTTCTTGGATTTTAGCACAAAATTTCTCCCCCAATTTGCTAGCAACAAAAGGCATGAGCAAATCCCACTGAGCCTCTTTAACATAAAGTAGAGAGGCGATGAAACTTTGCGATCTTATGTGAAAAGATTTAATGCTGCTACTCTTGAAGTCCCATAAGCTATTGCCAATCTAAAAACAAGTGCATTCACGCAGGGTTTGCGTGAGGGGGATTTGTTCAAATTCTTAACTAAAAAACTAGCTGGAAATTTTGATGAGTTGCTTAGCCGAGCGAAAAAGTATGTTAACATGGAGTATGCTCAATTGACGAGGAGAGCTGAAATAAAAAAAGAAAGGAAGAAAGGAAGGAGAAAACTAGGAAAATCTTAAGCAGGGTGGATCGAGAAGATGACATTCTCAAGGACCCGTGACTAGAGGTCGAGGATCATTTCGACCTACCTTTCCTGCAACAAGGAGTTTTACGCAACAACTGAGGGAGGTGGAAAATAAAGGCCTAGTACGATGGCCAGCTAGTGCTGGAAATGACTCTCAAAATATTTCAAATAGACCTTATTATCGACACCACTAGGAAACTAGTCGCCACACAGATGATTGTAGAGCGCTAGCTCTGGAGCTTGAACGTTTAGTTAAAGCAGGAGGCCTAAGAGGATTTGTGATAAATAATAATCCAGCAGAAAATCGCAACAATAATGGATCCGCTTTCAGAGGAAGTGGGACATCTTGGTATCCAAGTCGAGGAAAAGGAAGAGCTTCAGGAAGAAGATTAGGAAGATCTGGGAAAGTCAGGAAGATTCCAGGGCAAGTAGTCACCCATGCCGGTTCGTAGAGCTGATCTAGCTCTGCAGGAGGAAAGTCAGGAAGATTCCAGGGTGAGTAGTCGCCCATGCCGGTTCGTAGAGCTGATCTAGCTCTGCAGGAAGAAAGTCAGGAAGATTCTAGGATGCGTAGTCGCCCATGCCGGTTCATAGAGCTGATTTAGCTCTACAGGAGGAAAGTCAGGGAGATTCTAGGGTGAGGAGTCTCCCATACTGGTTTGCATAGCCGACCTTACTCTGCATAAGGAAAATCCGAAAGTTTCGAGGGCGAGGAACCGCCCTTGCTGGTTCACAGAGCTGATCTAGCTCTAAGAATGTCGGAAGATTCCTGAGGGATAACAACCTACGATTCTTCAGCAAGATGAAGTTTCCAAGGCAAGAAACAACCCATACAGCTTGGTTGAGATAAGGATTCTAGGGTGAGAAGCAGCTCATGCTATTTCTCAGAGCTAAATGTTGCTCTGCGGAGCTACATATTCTAGGAAAAATGTGAGCCTACTCTGCAGGGTTCGAACATGCAACATAAGCTCAGTAATATTATGCTTATTTTTATTCTATTTTAATTTTATCTTCCATGAATGCTACAGTTTGTTTCATAGAATGCATGTCATATACAATGCATCTTTATAGAATATGTTTAATTGTATAAATATTTGTACTCTCACATGCATCAAAGTCAAAGAGGTGTCGGTGGCATGAAGTAGACGGTGGTTAGGAAAATTGGAGGGGTAGCCTGGATCCGTCCAGTCAGGGGAAAGTCAGTTGCGGATCTATCTGGTTGCTCTCTAGAAAAAGATATAAGGATGGTCAAAGAAGAAATAAGGTTGGAGATTTCTCGGTATACTTCTCACATTAGAAAAAATAAGGATAGATTGGAGTGATAAGGATGGATGGGGTGAGACATGCCAGTCCACTCGTACTCCAGGATGATATAAGGGGGTAAAATTTAGGAGAAATGGCAGAAAAAAGGAAGGAAAATCCCCGGTAGCATACTGGCCAGGTGCGAGCCCGACGAAGATATTGTTGTACGAAGTGGAGGATTCTTAGGAGTTAAAAGGCTGATACATCTCTAATATGTGCAAACTCTTGCCATATTCCTTTTTATATGCTCGAACATATGCATACTCTTTCAATATGCCACAAGCATGTTCCAAATTATCTTGCTACTCAGCTAACTGAAATCTATCAGAATTATTTGCTCAATTCGATGCTAAATATCCTCCTCGCATCATATGTCAGTTCATTTTTATTGTATACCCTCACAGGCATTCATCCTAGTTAGCATCAAAACATACATGCAGTTTCAACAAGCACAAATAGATGGAATATAATCAAACTTAGACCATTCAAAGCAATTAAAAACATAAGCATCTCCGAAACATCACGTGCCTCGAAGGGCAAATAGCACAAAAACAGCAAAAGAAAGATATTCTCTAAAGGCTATAACCCAGCTTAGCCAAAAATAAAATACTTGTTTCTCAAAATAAAAACTACTCCACATTAGCTGGAGCATTTTCTGCAACCTTCTCCACTATCCCAACAAGGTTGTCAACAGGCGGGTTAGCTGGATGGTCTGCGACCTGTTCTGGGATCAGATTCACTTCCAGAGTAGCAAGAGGAATTTCACTTGGAAAATTTTCAGTTGTTGGAGTAGGGGGTGCTCCAGGGCACTTCTTAGCTGGTCCTGCAGGACCCTCACTCTACCCGCCAAAGCAGCATCATGGAATTCTTGTTCTTGGATGTTCAGTACAAAACAACATTTTCAGCATGCTGCGCAGGAGGAAAATCAGGAGGTCTTTTAGCTTGATTATCCAGGAGGAAAATTAGGAGGTCTTTTCGCTCGACTATTCAGCAGGAATTCAGGAGGAGTTTTAGCTATTAGCTTGGCTTCCACAATCGATTCTTCACAACTCTTTTAGTTTGACAAGTCAAGCTTTAGAGTTGGGGGGACTATTGATGTGAGTAGATATCATCCATTGGGCCAAGCGGATAAGTCCAAATAATATTATATATTCTTTCTAAATTGTTACAATATTTCGGCCCATGTACTTATATTTTTGGCCTCATCCATTTAGTAAGAGTGGAGCCCAAGTCAATGTCATGAAAGGAAAGCAATCAATCAAAAGATAATATCCAATCAAATATCAATCAAGACAAATCAGTCAAACTCTTACCAAACCAGGAAGATTCGGCCTTCCCAAATTAGGACCTGACAGGACGCATTTCAGCATGATTTCAAGACACCCAAAGCTTCCAGAAATAGCTCCAGCTACCATAAATAGAGCAGGAAGGAAATCAGTAAGATTTAACTTACCATATATGTATAGAGGCCATCTACCTTGTATAAATATTCAACATTGATGATTAATAAAACAACTCTTACGACTTTTGCATCTTTACACATTTTACTCTATAGTTTTCTCATAGTTTATTACTTTAATACTCAATTTCTCGCATAAATATATACAAATATTATTAGTGTAAATCCCACGTGCATCATATATATTAAAATTGAGTGAATGATCTGCAGTGATTTCTTACAAAAATTGATTGAAGACTCTGAGGTTTGATTATTGCTGCAGATTTCATGAGTTCAATAATAAAACTTTGGAAATATACATAATTTATTACCGTATTTTTTATTTAGTGTATTATTCAAGATTAGTCTCTTAATATGTATTTTATTGAATACTCTTTTTGTGAAAAAAAATGAGACTGTAAGTCGGCACGAAATAAGCCCGAAGCTCGTAAAACATGTCAGCCAAGTAAAAAAAAAAGGTTTATGAACTGAGTTTCAGACTACAATATTGAATCCCGATAATTTTAAGCTTGAGTCACCCTAAGCTCGACTCATAACTCATAAGGCCCAGGCCTAATTTTGATATGAGACTTCACCGTTTAAGATTTGGCCCAGTATCAAAGATGATATCCTTTTCTTTTTCCCTCTCCTATAGTCTCTCTCTTTCTTTTTCCCTCTTTCCTCTCTCATCCCTCAAATTTTGTCCATTTTTTTCCTAACATTTTTTTTCCCTTTTTCCAACTCATTTCTAACTAATGCTTATCATGATTTCCAACAAACAAAGAGTAGTAAACAAAATTTATATTATAAAATACTAATTAATTAACTTCTTATTCATAATTTTAAAAAACTCACATATCGAATGTGCCAATGCAATCAATTCTGATACAATGGACAACAAAATCAAAATAAACTTTAGAACTTTTTTCATCAAACAAGGAAGCCAATGAAACGGAGAATATAAAGGCTACAAAATCTACAAGCAATCCAATCTTACGGCATTATACCAATCCAGATCCTCTATTTGAAACTTTTGTTTTATCTTGTATATCACTTCTTATTAACACATCACTTATATAGTATTTTTCCCTAAATATATGGCTCACGTGAATATTACACAAGTAAGCGTGTACATATCATATAAAATACCAGATGAAAACCAAAGTAAAATAGAAGGATCCAAAATGTCATCATACTATCACTACTATTTTCTCTACTCTTTTCAAGCCTTTCACGAAAATTTCATTCCAAGACAAATATTTTTCATTCTTCCTTGAAAATCAATCAAACTCCAGATAAATTCAAGCAGCTGGATTGACTCAAAGAGTATAGGGTGGTGGCTTTGGCAAGTCCTTGACGACTCCACAAAGCGGTGCGTTTAGAGGCAAGTCGTATTCATCCCTAAGAGAAGTACGACCCGGTGGGCGGGTGCTGATGTAGAGCTGTTGCCCTAAATATTGCCTCTCTAACTGCATTGTTCTCAAGTTCCACATCCCAGCATTGTCTATGGTTGTCATTATGGCTGCCCAACTATTCGGGTATACTTGTATTGTGTTCCTGCTAACTGCATCTACCAGGTTGTAGTTCTTCCTCTTCTCCGGTGTCCACCTTCCAGGCTCGACCCTGTTGCAAAAAACATATGCATAGATTGTTACGTGTGAGTTTTAATGTCGAATCTCGAGATAATTAAATTTTTGCTGTTTCTAATTTAAAATTTTTGTCCCTATTGTTTAATTAGTCTTCGTTTTTTAGTATTTGACAAATCCGCGCCTTTCTATTCTTCAATGCGCCTTTCTAGTCATCGTTTTGTCCCTATTGTTTTATTCAGTCATGTTGCGTATATGTGAGGGACTAAAATTTGTGAAAAGTTCGAAGTTCCCGTACTAAAATGATAACAAGTTCAAAGTGACTAAAACTATAATATTCTTCAATGCTTTCATGTATGGCAAAGAAGCAGTTTCCCTTGATTAATGGAACAGGGACATTCTAGTCCAAACCGAGTTCGATTGATTTCAAGTGTAATTCACTTTTGTGTAATCAAATCAATCACATAGCAAGTCTAATTCGGGTCAGGACAAGTATTTCTTAAACACAGTTCAATAAGAATTAAGAAAATAGTATTTGTTTAAATACGGAAAGATGAGGGACTAAATTTGTTGATGGTTAAACCAGAGCGTGAGAATCATAATTTCATCCTTCAATCTTGAAAGATTGTAGCATTGCTACGACGGATTTAAATTTCCTTTACTATTTAGTATAATATCGCGTCTGTCTGTCAATACGTGCATATATATGCAGATATGAGGTAATAATATGTGTGTAGTATGAATGCGTTAATGTGATTAGATATAGAAATACTTACGCGACAGCGAAGAAAGCATAGCCAGATAAGTGCCAAGTTTCCATACTCTTGTCGTGGTTCTCGAATATGATCTCAACAAAGTCGCGGAAAGTTCCGTTGATCACATTCGGGGCGATGTTGATATTGCTCTTAACATCTCCACCCTCTGGTTCATCTTTCATGATACCATACTTGAATGCTTTCTCTGGAACGCCATAGTATTCAGCCAATTTCAATGGAGTCTCGGGATCGATGTGCGAGACTCCGTTAACAGCATATCGAAGCTTTCCTCCGACCTTGCCTTTCGAACTAACAAGTTTGATAGTTCGTGTGATGTTGATTTTACCATAATGGTACGAGCCTTGTGGATTAGGCCTAGCAGCACTAGCTGTCAAATTCCAACGAAGGGACCGGAACTGGCTGAACGACCACACCCATCCGACTGGAGCCGGAGGTAGGGTAGCCTCGGCAGGGCCCGCCCCTCCGACGTAACGGATGGTGGCGGTGGAGACGAGATCCGACTTGGTGAATCGGGTTGAGGCCACAAAGTAATAGTCCTTAGGTGTTTGATCAGCAGTGACTAGAACAGAGTAACATTGGCCCAAATGCACATCAAGTGAGTCATAAACATTCTGCACCGTGTGAGACCCTTCGAGCTCGACCAACTTCATCGTATGCCCTTGAATCCTCACGTTTAACGAATTCTTAACCCCGACATTACAAATTCTGTATCTATAAGTCTTCCCAGGGATCATGCTAAACATGGGCTCATCAGTCCCGTCCATTTTCCCACGTTTCCCGTTTATAATCACACCATTCGGCCTACCAAGGCTACGCCCGGTATCCAATAGCTTCTTCAACGTGACATGGCTTTTCGTGTACCAATCACCCACGAGCACCGTATAGTCGTCCTCAGGATGGTCAAACGGGACAGGGATCAAGGCTCGGCTGTTGACAGCGAGGAGGCCATACCCGCCAGCAGCACGGTGGAGGGAGGTTGTCGGGTAGTAGTAATATGTACCTATCTGATCCTTAACTTGGAATTGGTAGGTGAAGTTGGCACCCGGCGGGATCGGGCAATTTGTTCCCAAAGTTCCCTCCTGCCATGAATTCCTCCTCTGTTGAACCCCGTTCCACGTGAAGAGCAATGGCTCGTCGAGGTTATTGAAGACATTGATGACAATGTTGTTGTTTGTTGTTGAATTGATCTTGGGGCCTGGAAATTGGTTGTTAATGACAATAACCTTTTGGGGCACACCTAAAGGGGAGAGAGTGGCATAATTGACATTCCATGTATAGAACAAATATGGATCACCAGATTGCACCACAACAAAACATGAAATCAATGAAAGAAACAGTAAATTATTTAGACACCCCATGATTATAATTTTTTTTGTTTTCTTTCACTCTTAATTGTAATTAAGATTTAATTATTTTTTTTGTGGGATTTTTTTGACAATCAGATGTAATGATTGTCTGAGGAGGAGGGGTTGTTGGAAATTAAGACACTAGAGTGCCTATGTCTTTAGGACATTGTTAAATGCGTGTGTATATATTTATATGAGGTTTGAGAGAGTTTCGGCCGTTAGAATTTGAAGCGTAGAGCGCAAGGTTCGTATTTTTGGGACGTTAATTCCCTTTAATGTCTCTAATCATTCTTAATTTTGGTTTCTTTCCATGTAATTTGATTGATGGAAATTTCATGCTGTTTAACTCGCAATACGTGTCTTCTTTGTTTACGAGGGACGGATCTAGAATTGAAGTTTTAGAGGGGCAAGTTTACTAAAAGAAAGAAAATTGGTTACCCGAGATATGTTGGTCTAGTAGTATCCACCTCCCACTTTATGTGAGAGGTTCTCAGTTCAAATTCATGCTGCTACAAGTTGTGGTTTTTTTTTTTTTTTTTTATGGATTTAGATAAAGTCTTTATGCCTCAGGATTATAACTATTAACCCAAATTTGTCGGGTTAGATATGTAGGTATCCCCTTCCTCTTAAATTTAAAAAAAAAAAAAAAAAAGTTGGTTTTTCAATTATAACTTCAATTTTGTTTTGAATTGAAAAACCATTTGTATTGTTGATTTGATGTATGAAATTGGATATGTATATTATGATTTTTTATGATTACTAAATACAGACGGCATTATATTATATTTTCTTTAAGACGTAATTGTATAAAACAATCAAAACAAGACTGTTAATCAAACTTATTTATGAAGAAACATTTTTATCTGGATATTAGTACAAGTCCGATATATACAAATCAGATTTAAATTATATCACAGTCTATGACTCTATGTATCTGATAATTAATAAGGGAAATTCTAATTAGATAAACAAATATTTAATCAACATATTGTGCACCAAAAATGTCTAAAGGCATTATAGTAATAAAATATGACCAGGGCTCGGGCCGGGGCGGCACCCATGAGTTAAAGTCCACGGGTAACATACTAGTCAAGCCCAAAAGGGCTGACGACCCGTTAAGAATACCTGGACTATTTTATTAGCCTAAGGGTTATATTATTAAGCTTGATGGGCTATTGACCAAGTAAAGCCCACGGCCCATAGCCCACTGCCAGCTTCATAGAAATACCTTAGAAGAGTTGGGAAAGGCTCATTATCTACTCTCTCCAGAAAAATCCGCTGGCTATAACTGAGAGTAAAACCAATACAGAACTACGAATTGACTTGATCCCATATTCATCGAGTACGTAGGCAGCTCATTATATTCGAGTGCAGTCTATACATTCATCAACTCCCAACCCAGTTTATCGTGTGTTGGATCGGTTCCTCCACCCCACGTGGTCAATCACGTGACATTCATTGAATGACGATTTTTGACATCATCAGTTTGGCGCCATCTGTGGGAAAAGCGCTCCAGCCACCGAGTATACAAACTAAGTCACAAACTCGTACTACCAGTGATAGGATGATCAGCCTCCATCAGCCAGCTGCTACCGATGAACTTTCTAACCCAACACCTAAAGATCGGCCCAACGTTCAAGTGGGAGAAGAAAATCCCCCCAATGGTCCGACCGACGGCGAAGGTCCTCAAATAGTGCCTCGAACGAACAAGCATAATGTGCTGCCCCTAACACCAGCGCTGATTCCATCCCTTGCCTCCAGGGTGTTTGAGATTACCAAAGAGGCACTACTTGCTCTAGTTGAAGATGCCTCTGTGCGAGCAGCTGCGAGGGCGGTTCAGTAATACGCTCAGGCACATTCATCACGGGCACCACCTGTTCCATCAGTTAATAGGGGGCAAGACCCCCATATGAAAAGCCATCAGGAGGTTCCCCAACCTCAAGAAAAGGGGCCGTAAGATCCACCCCATCCATCCATTCGTAGGGGTCAGGAGCCTCGAGAAAAGAGTCGCTCACACCGAGGGGCGCTAGACCAATCCCCCCGCCGAGGTCAGGAGTCCTTGACCCTAGGCGGGATTGGATCAAGGCGTTCCAACTCACCGGTGAATGGGGTATCTCTAGATAGAGAAGAGAATAGTATGGTCTCACCCCCGAGAGGCCACCAAGGGGAAAAGATAGAAGGCTAACGCCTTTTAGGTCTCCACACCGAGGTCAAGTGTCATTGACCCTCGAGGAGACCTTGCCAAGGCAAGAGGGCCGAAGAAGGCGTGTACCTCGCCATGATGAAAGTCTGGAGAGCCATGGGTGATATGAAGATATACAGTTGGTGCCATTAGCTATAGCACCATCTAAGAGAAGTCCTTTCTGCCCTGCTATTTTGGCAAAGTCTTTACCACAAGGACTTAAAATACCCCACTTAAGTGAATATGAGGGTGCTGGAGACCCTCAGGAACACGTTGACAAGTTCAACACCAAGACTGACATGTATGACGTTAGTGATGCAGCCTACTGTAAGATTTTTAGAACCACCCTCTTAGGACGAGCGCCTAGCTAGTTCAACCGACTGTCCGCCGGTACCATTACCGGCTTCGAGCAGCTGACCCGGCGCTTCCTCAATCATTTCTCCATGAACAAGAAATATCCCAAGACAACATCCTTCTTGTTCACAGTGGTTAAAAAAGATGGTGAATCTTTGAGGGAATACGTGCAGCGTTTCTCAAACTCGGTGTCAGAAATACCACACGTCAACCACGAGTTGCTTTCGGGAATAATGAAGAGGAACCTACGTAATAGTAGGTTCAAGGAGTCAATAGCTAGGAAGCCCCCATTAACCATGGAAGAGTTGTTGGCCAGAGTTGAGAAATACATAAGAATTGAAGAAGCTGTTGGGTCATTCAATAATGAAGGTGGGGGCAAGAAGAGGAAGGCTAGAGATGACGACAAGGAGCCGGATTCCAAAGAGAGTAAACACATGCCTCCTTCGAGGATTGCTAAGTATACCCTACTAACACTCCCAATGGAGCAAGTTTTAACTATCGCTAAGCAACAAGTCATAGTACAATGGCCCAAGAAAATGAGAGACAGCCTTAGTTGCCTCAAATCAAAGAAGTATTGTCGGTTTCACTGAGATAAGGGTCATATGACTGAGGAATGCCACCATCAGCAAGTTGAGATAGAAAAGTTGATCAAATGAGGCTACATTCAAGAGGTAGTTGCCCCATCTTGTGCAATAGTTCAAACACCCCCGGGACCGAGGGGTAGAGATAGAGGTAAAAACAACCCCCCAGCGGCGCACTCGGAGATGGATAATCCCCAGTGAATGGAATCATAGGGGTTATCTTGGGTGGCCCAGCGGGAGGAGATTCATTGAACTCAAGGAAAGCTTTGCTAAGGGCAGCAACGGGACTGCACGCCATAAACTCCCCCCGTAGAGGGCAAGTTAATCATATAGAGCCCAACAGTTATACCGTTGAGCAGCAAGATTTGGGAGAGGGCATCCCATTGGTGAATGATGCTTTGGTGATATCAGCAACCCTCTCCAATTTTTGGGTGAAGAAAATGTAAGTCGACAGTGGGAGTTCAACCGATATAATATTCTACAACGCCTTCACCCAGCTAGGGGTGGACAACGCTCAGCTCCAAGCGGTCAACACCCCCTTACTGGATTCATGGGAGAGACTGTGGAAGCCTTGGGGGAAGTGTCTCTCCCCATCTCTCTAAGTGCATATCCGGTCTGCTCCACGAAGATGGTTAAGTTTCTAGTGGCCAAAGCCCCATGCACTTACAATGTCATATAGGGGAGGCCGAACTTAAACTTGTTTCAAGCGGTCATTTCTACTTACTATATGAAGGTCAAGTTTTCCACCCCCGTAGGAACTGGGGAAGCTGACGGTGATGTAAAGATAGCAAGGGAATGTTATGCTAACGCTTTGAAGAAGCCAAATAGGAAGCATGGCGATAGTTATCCCATGGACAAAGGGAAACAAATCGCCATCAACTTAATATCGCTGCGAGAAGCTCGCTTGGGGGGCAAGACTAAATCAGTCCTTGCTTGGCCACAATCCCAACGGTCAACTATCTCTGTAGAAGTGGAGATCACTAGCGAGACGAACCCCACAGGGAATCATTCCTCAAACTTGACAAAGCATCAGGACTCATGAGGCCTCAGCAGGTAACAATTAAAAACACTATCTTATTTCCAATTCTATTATTGGACAATTTCAAGTTGGCATCGAGACAACTGTAGCGTACCTTTAATTCGAGTTTTGAGGTGCCTAAGTGCACCCACGTACACTGTCGTTTTGAGGTGCCTGTGAGCCCCCCCCCCCCCCCCTTTAATTTTTGCATGGACAACTATATGCTTTATTTATCTAGTGCCGAATGGCACACTCTTTTATTTTAATGTGATGAATGTTATTCTCATATGAAAACATGCTAGCATATCTAATGAATGTGAAATGCATATCCAAGGGGAATTTAACAACACCCAAAACAAATGCTCCTCGAAACCATTGTTTCCAACCGAGGTTATTTAAAAAAAGATTCAAAGCCCCCTTTTGAGGCTAACATAGGTGGAGCAATACATGCCCCCCGAACCCTTGAGAGCTCGGTCGAGGCTAGCCCACCTTATGATTCCTCTAGCATTACCGAGAGGGTATGAGATAAAAAGAACCCCCCCCCCCTCCGACATGAAATCTGGACTGAGATCATACAAATATAACTAAGGTGATAACTCACCTCATACAAATATAACTAAGGTGATAACCCACCTCATGCAAATAAAATTAAGAAGAGGATTCACCTCCCACCAACATGACAAAGGTCATAGTTCATTTCATGCGCCAAGTAAATAAAACCAGTGGCTATTCAAGCCACTGAAAGCAAAATGTCACCCTAGTGAAAAAATTGCAAAACATCGTGCCACAAAAACATTAGGGTCGACACACGTCAAAGTAAGCCTAGAGCTCTCATTGCGACAAGGCACTACATATCAAATAAAGAAATAACTTTCTGACTCCCTGACGTCGAAGAGACGCTACCAAGTCACTTATTCCTGAATATGACTCACATATTAAGGAGTAGGGGGCCATGGGATGGAGAAAGAAACAGAGAAAGAAAGAAAAAAAAAACCACCAGCGGTGCATTGGAATAGCAAAGTACCAAATCTAAAACTCATGAAGCTGCAAAGTATTAAGGCAAGAGTAGAATAAATAATCTATCACTTAGAAAAGTACGCCCACGACGTGCTAATATAGCTAAGAGGCAGAAAGAGATAGCCACTATTAATGAAAATCCCAAGAGGCAACATGCCAAGGAGATAGTAAAATATCCGATAAGCCTCAAGTTGAAGCATAACAATTCAGGGACAAAATTAGCCCATCCATGGGCAAATAAGAATAAGTTCTACAAATGATAAAACAAGATCTAGAATAAAGATGGTTCAAAAAAGTAAATGGATAAACCCTGAACGACAAAAGCATAAGAGGGCTTAAAAGCTAAAAAGGTGACCAACGACTCAGCTAGCGGGACCGCCCCCAGCGTCGGTCTCCTTGTCACTAGTATCGGGAACATTTTCGTACAACCATATAAAATCATCGTCGGGGTACCGACCACTCTCTCGAAGAGTCCAACGGTATTTGCACACCGTCTTAGTCATAAAGCCCCAAGCAACCTTAGACGCCCACTGGTTGCACTCCTCAATAAAGGCGGGACTCTTGCGAAATTTATCCACCGCCGACCTTTTGGCATCACTTAGAGTTTTTTTCCCAACATCCGAGCTAAGGAAGTAGCTACCACCGAACTTCTCTGTCTCAAGTCTCTTCTTAGCCTCCTTATATTTCCCCTCCCATTTGTCAGTTAGCTCTCCAGAATCGTGAATGAAGCTTCTGGTTCTGTTGGGCGCTATCTCGATGCTCCTTCTCCACCTCCTAGCACCTAAGCCGAAGGCAGTGTAATAGTTGGATCGCCTGATAATTACAAAAATTGGGTAAAAACCTCAAATGCGCGAACATGTGACCTCTAAATAATGGGAATAATATGTGTAAACGCTTACCCGACCGGTCCCGATGCAAATCTCCTAGTCAAGGTGCTCAACCGGTAGGGACAATAAACGGGTAGAGTCGTAATCTGTCACAACCATCCTCATCATGGACCAAGGTGTCACAGGATCAGTAGTATCCCAAAAAAAGTTAACGTTGGTGTCCAAGTTCGCCCCAGAGATAAACAAACCAGTGCCAAGTTCGGAGATGCTAGAGCTCCTAGGAGAAGAACCACGAGCACGATTCGCCAGCGGAGCTGGTGGAGGCAAAGAATGCAAGGGCACAAGTTCCCCAGGAATGGCATTTCCCCCTTGAGGGACTACTCCTTTGCCACGACTAACTCCCAGAGAAGAGTGGGTTGAGCCCCCAAGAATGTTTTCTCCACCCCCTATTTCCAACACAACAGGGCTCTGAGGGCTAGTAGGGCGCCCAACTTAGGGCTATGAGCACCCTTAAAGCCTAAATCCGCCATCAAGGAATCAAAATCCAGCGTGCATGACACCTGTTCAGGCGGGACAAAATCCAAGGGGTAAACAACCCCGGGTATGCTCTTCAGGACGAGGTATGGGGGGCTTCACTGATCAGCCCCATCACCATGGCTGAATGGGGCGTGAGGAGCTAGAGGGATGGTAGAGCTCACTTTGCCACCCTTGGTCACCCTAGTGCCTACATAAAATACATAAAATCACCAAGTCTTAGTACGTGAGAGCATGAGCCTAGACAACACTTAAAAGTTACAACATGAAGTGCAAAAAATTAAGGGCACATGTATACCATGAGTATAAAATTGGCTAAAGTCGTATCTACTGTCAAACAAACCTGCCTTGTCAAAGATAACTCTAAGTTGTTTCTGCATACGGGTGACACAATGAGGAGAAATGCTCCCATTCCACCACAAGGGCATTGATATACCCAAGCAGGTGATGTGAAAATAAAAGAACTTCAATTTTCAATCATCCCTAGGTTTAACGTTACCCTCCAAGAACCTAACAGTCGACGAAGGGAAAAAATACATATATGGTATAGAATTACACATCTTAACCGTAAATAGAGCCTAAAAGGCATTCAAATTTATGTCGAGGCCTAATTTGGTGAACTGAGAAACAAAACCCTCAAAGAAGGTAAAGCATGTAGGGGTTAACTGGTTTATACAAATGTGATAATGAGTTGGGAGTTCCCCAAAAAGCTTATGGTAGGGAAATGTGAGCCCCGAATGAAAATACTCCAAGTAAAGGGTCACATGCCCCTCGGGAGGACCTAAGATTTGCCAACCTGGTACAAGCACTAGCAACTCAAAGTCCACCGCGGTGTCCTCAAAAAGTGCTAAAAAATCGGCTTCAATGATGGTGGAATCACAAGAATAGAAAATGAGACCTTTGCTACCGGGGGATAGAAAGCTCCCTATACCTACAAAAGATAGGGGATTTAGTTAACAACAAGCTCTAAATAGATGTTAACTAGAATGATAGCACTCATACACACAAAGGGACTTAATAAAAAACAAGCAAGGGTCGACCCTACTTCAACGTCACAACCTTGAGCATACCCCCGAAGCGAATCGAATCGGGGGAAAATGAACCCATCACATCACGACTTAGAAGAGCATGCTATCTTTTAAGCTATTATCATGGCACCATATATAAAAAAAGGGGGGGGGGGGGGAGCAAATGTAAATAATACTATCTTTACCTTGGTCACCTTAGCTTTTGTCCATTGTAGGCTAAGGGCGAGAGCTCATAGAGGAAGAATTTCCTAAGGGAAGAATTTTGAAGAAGTATGAGGATGTGAATGAGAGTGGCAGGTTAAATGCTAACAACCTATCTATACTTAAACATAAAGTGGGTAAGGGGCTTTTATGACCCACTACCCAGTACAAATTGAAGCTAAATGGCACTGCCCAAACGGGATTACTTCTACTCCCGGGTATCCCATCTGGTAAACCAGGGAGTGGGGGGCATTATGATGTGTAGCAAAAATGTCTAAGGGCATTACAATAATAAAACATGACCCCGACTCAGGCCGGGGCACCACCCGTGGGTTAAAGGCCGAGGGTAATATACTAGTTAAGCCCAAAAGGGCTGATGACCTGTTAAGAATATCTGAGCTATTTTATTAGCCTAAGGGTTATATTATTAAGCTTGATGGGCTACTGACAAAGTTAAGCCCACAGCCAATAGCCCACTGTCAGTTCCATATAAATACCTTAGAGAGTTGGGAAAGACTCATTATCTACTCTCTCCAGAAAAATTCAGTGGCTAGAACTGAGAGTAAAACCAATACAGAACTACGAATTGACTTGATCTCATATTCATCGGTCATGTAGGCAGCTCATTATATTCGAGTGCAGTCTATACATCCATCAACCCCCAACCTAGCTTGTCGTGCGTTGGATCAGTCTCTCTACCCCACGTGGTCAATCACGTGACATTTATTGACTGACGATTTTTGATATCATCAATATTAGTTAATTAATATAAGTAAATAAAAAAACTGGAGCGAGTGGATGTGAGACACTTACCTGGCCAAGGAAACGCGTAACTAGACCTCCTAGTCGCTCCAGCAAAATATCTTCACCTCTACCGAATACGACTCCGTCTACGTCACCGTGGCACTGTCGCCACGTAAGCCTCCGCCGAGGCCGGAGAGAATCGAAGACTAAGAAAGTTGAGTAAAAAGAATTTGATTGAACCCCAATATGAAATTAAATTTCTAGTGCTGAAATAGCATTTCCTCTTTGGCGCGGAGCTCAAAGATCTTCCCAATTTAGCTTAAACTAGTTTTTCTCATTTCTATGAGGACTTGAAAAACGAATAAAGATAGCCGAGTATCGCTTGGTAAAAGCTTGTTCGACTTTGGTTCGTTAATATTTCAGATTAAGTTTGAATAATTTTTTGTGTTTGATAAGTTTGAAACTCAGCTAGAACTTGACCTAACTAGTAAAAAATGATAAAATATATGCAAAAGGTCAAATCACTCGAGCTCGACTTATGTTTGGCTCGATTAGAACTCGTTTTGACGATCAAACCTTGTTCAAACACAAATTCTAAAACTCGATAATCAGTTTAATAAGCTTGAACAACAACTTGTTCAACTCGTTTACTGCCCTAATTTCTATAACTTCTTCAAACCATTTTTAATGAGTTTTGGTGTAAGAGTGCAATGGTATATATATATATATATATATACATATATATATATATATATGTGTGTGTGTGTGTGTGAAAATTGTTAGATATTTAATTGAGCATACAAAACAATATGTGGACAATTGTATCGGATGAAATTGACCGTTTGAATTTGAGTATAATATGTTGAGCTTGAGCTCGATTTTAGGTCATATATATTGAGCTCGAATTTTTGTTTATATATGTTGTTAGTAGCTTTTGAGACTCTAAATTTAAAATTATAACATTTATTTATGCGGTGAGACTTATTTATATATGATCTATTATATATACGAATAGTTGTTATTGTAAGGTCCCATGCAATAATTCATAGAAGTCACTTATTACGGCTGTGAAAAAACGGAAACTTCTAAACTCGTAATTATGCAATATTTAATCTTTCTCTGACATAATTGCCTAGACTAATATAATCATCTTACTGTTATGAGCCAATCTTAGCTTGATTTTCATCATTAAACAAATTTTACCTTGATTTGGGCCGCAAATATACTGGTATACGTAATTGGTTTATACTGATATTAGGCCTTTAATCTGTGCACTTAGAAGCCCAAACTCCATATGCAACTTACAAATAAGTGCAACAAACAAATTACTAAACCCACTACTACAGATCTAGCATCTATTTTTATATAATGTTTCATCTCGTATTATTTATATACTAAAGAGAAAACTTCGTATATGTAGTGAGTAAATTGTGTTGGAAAAGGGATATGTGAAAAGTGAGTTTATCCATTTTTGCACACGAAATTTGAACACTAAAAGTATCGGGGATACTAGATATTATTCGATAATATTGTTCTACTCCGGGAGTAGATAAGTCTAGCATTTCGATTTTCTCGATTCGGAGTTGAAACGAATGAGAAATTAATTGCTAAAATTGGGTGTTTGAATGTGCTTTGTCCCACATTGGATATAAGATACAATTTAAGTATGTTTATATACAATGGTGGGCAAATGATAGTTTGGCCCCTTGGGTCATGACAATTTTGTGTGGGCTTGGAGGAGTAAGGACTTAGCCATAGTCCGTTTCGCCTCACGCGCGCCGCCGCCCGTCCGACCGGCCGGCTCGGTCGTGGGCCGTGGCTTGGGCTTGGTGATTGTTGGGCTTTGGACTCTAAAGTTATTCTTTTTGGGCCAAATTTGAATTAAATTGTAGCTGAAGAAAAAAAAACCGCTGGCCATGTTTAATTTCTTCTTTAAATCTGATTTAATTTTTGAAAATAAACAGTCAAAACGTGGGATTAAAGGCTGAAATGTTTTGATGTTTAATTTTCTAGTTTAATGTCAGATTTAATGGAATTTACTTCTTTGTCTGATTTTTTTTCGCCTATATAAAGGCTCTCCCAGCCGAAATGAAAAACACACCAAAAACAAAAAATCATTCTGCATTTTCAGCATTCTTTTCTCTGTGAGTTCTTGAGCAAATAAAGTTCGTGGAGTTTTGTTCTTGAAATGGTTCGAGTACTAAACATAATCGTTGTATCTTGGGAATTGTTGTATCTTGGGAAGTTAATTGCAAGAACCCGTACCACCGTAGGCGGGGCAATATAGCTTTAAGGATAGAGAGTCCAACTCTCGCCTCGATTGTTCTTCGCATTTTCCAGAATTTTTTTATTTCAAAGTGCAGATTTTGCAACAAGCTTAAGGCTATATATTGTTGTTGATTTCTATGACTTTTCTAAAATTCTGAAAATGGCTGATTTCGGTGCTAGTGAGAATGATGCAGCTACTCTCGACTTTGGCCTTGGACCTGGAGCTAGTCTCGGTCTTGGTCTTGGTTCTGGTTTTGCCTGGGTTCGGGGTTTGGGTCTGGTTCAGGCTTTGGTCCGAATCCACTAGTTGTAACTCAAGTTAATTCGGTAATTCAAACACAAGCTGAAAGGACGACTCTGATTGTACCACCGGTTAATCTGGTAATCCCGGCATAGGCTGAAAGGCCAACGAAGTTCAGCAGGGCTGACTTCAAACGATGGCAACAAAAGATGCTTTTTTACTTAACTACTTTGAACCTGGCGAGGTTCTTACGGGAAGACGCTCCATCTGTCCCTAAAGATTCTGACGATGTTCAGCTGAGAACAGCGTATGATGCTTGGCTACACTATGATTTCCTCTGTAGGAATTACGTGCTCAGCGGTTTGGATGATTCGCTTTACAACGTTTATCTGTCCATGAAAACCTCAAAAGACCTCTGGGAGGTTTTAGATAAGAAGTACACAACCGATGACGCAGGACCGAAGAAGTTCATGGTCGTGAAGTTCTTAGACTTCAAAATGGTGGACTCTAAGTCTGTGGCGAGCCAAGTCCAAGAGCTTCAGATTATTATACATGAATTTCATGCCGAGGGAATGGCTTTGAATGAGAATTTTCAAGTGGGGTCTTGTGATTGAGAAATTACCGCCTTCGTGGAATGAATTCAATAACTACCTAAGGCATAAATGAAAGGAGATGAGCTTAGAAGAGTTGGTTGTTAGACTCAGAATTGAGGAAGACAACTGGGCTTCTATCAAGAGGGCTCCTGTTCAAGCAATGGCTAGCATCATTGAAGTTCCGAAAAGTTCTAACCGGACAAGGAAGTTCCAGGGGAATTTCTAGGCCCAAAAAGCAAGCTGGGATAGGAAAGCCGAAACAGGGTGACGGCGATGACAGTGGTTTCTTTAATTGCGGTCGTACTGGTCATTGGGTTAAAGACTTTAAAGAGCCCAAGAAAAATAATAATCAGTCTAACAACCGTTTTCTTCAGTGGAAAGAAACACCGCACCTCTAGAACTGTTAGGAATCCATAATCGAAACGCACCGGAAATTAAAGCATGTCGGATTCCTAAAGTTGAATCACTTTATGGTTGTTGATGATTTTTCATCTTTCAAGAACATTAATCACAAGAATCGAATTACCTTGCTTGAAGCGTGATTCGATTCTTGCTCAACAATCTACAACAGCAATCCACGGGACTCCTATCTCTAGAGCTTCACGCGGAGTAAGCTTGAATTCTCCGAATTCCTCTTTCCTTATGAAAGACGGCTAGGCAGAGAAGAAGAGGAGGGGTTTTCTGTTCTGTTCGTGTTAGGCGGATAACTGAATTCTTCTTTTACCTAGAAGTTTGAGGATTAAATAAATTCTCAAATCCTAAGGCCCATAGTGGGCGCCTCATAGGGCCCTAGTGGACGACCCAGATGGGCAAAGTTGGCCCAGTCAACTTAGTCCATCTTTTAATTAATTAATCTAGTTTAAATCCAATTAAACACATAATTAACTAATTAATCAATTCTTTTAAATTCAAATAATCAATTAATCTAATTAATTTAATACTTGAATTATTGATTTAATTAATTATCATTTAATCTGGTTAAACAATTAATTAAATCAATTCGTCCTTTTATTTAATTCATCCATCCAATGACAAATTACCAAAATGCCCTTACAACGAATATATAACGATATCCCACTTACTTCTTATAGCGCGACTCTCTAGGTTCGTCTCGACCGGCAATGGCAGAATACCAAGGGATGTGGGTGTCACCTAGCCAGTCCCGTGGACCCACATCGTAGCTCAATCAAGTACAAAAATGATTGTGTCATTACGAACCTCCAGATCAGAAATATCATATGAGTATAAGCCCTTCACTGACGTATCCCAATCGAGTGAGAGTCATGGAATATGTCAAACTCACAAGACTCGATACTGTGCAATAGATCATAGTAATATGAAATTACCAAACTACCCTCCGTGTTCCAAACGAGTTAGTTTATTTGCTTTGGCCAAAGACTTGTCATTTCATTTACCTATGATTGCACAGGATACATTCTCGTTTACTCTTGACAATCACCTCACAACTGCTACTTGTTTCATTGAGATCGCACTTCGAGGTCAACCCCACCAACGGGTGAATCAACTACTCTAGTAATAGATCTAATGCTACAACATATTGATCGTGATCCCTCAGGTCTAAAACTCACGCATACTATTATGATCAGTAATCCAATCATTGACAGTCACTAAGTAAATACCCATGTGGTCGGATTACTACGGGTTGTGTTCGAATATATCAATTCCATTGATATATCTATGGCACAAGCTCTCACTATCTAATAGTGTTCGACTGGCACTCTTTGTCAGAGCATGTGTCATACAAGTCGAATCTTAATGCCCAATTAAGATTCCTCGACTTGTGAACCCCTTTAAGTGATCAAGTACTAGACTCTTCCAGTGCCATATCCTTATTCCATAAGGAGTGGAAAGTCCTCCTTGATGCACATGGACTGTTTGTTCAATACTTGTTAATGCCATACAGATTTATATGAACAAAAAGATAATTGTCTTTCTATAAATAGAATAAAATTGTATGTACAACATAATGAAGTGCGCTATACAATATGTTTCCTTGTTGGCATCGAGGGCACATACGTAACAATCTCCCACTTGCACTCAATGCCAATCGCTATGGTATTTAATACCCATCTTGTCAAGATGTCGATCTAGCACCGCCTGCGATAACGGCTTGGTGAGTGGGTCAGCCACGTTGTCCGCTGAGGCTATTTTTTACACGGCAATGTCGCCTCTTCCAACGATCTCTCGAATGATGTGATATCTTCTCTCTATGTGTTTGAATTTATTGTGAGACCTTGGTTCTCTAGCTTGCGCGAGGGCTCCATTGTTGTCACACCATAGTGGCAACGATAGCTCCACTCTAGGAACCACTTGAAGTTTTGCAATGAACTTCTTGATCCAAACAGCTTCCTTGGCAACCTCTGAGGCAGCCACATATTCAGCCTCAGTAGTGGAATCGGTAGTTGTGCTTTGCTTGGAGCTTTCTAAGACACTGTTCCACCATTGAGAGTGAATATAAACCCGGAAGTGGACTTTCGGTCATCGATATCAGATTGAAAATCTGAATCGATGTAACCATCCACTTTCATTTCTCCATTCCCATGTATAAGAATTATATCCTTAGTCCTTCTCAAGTATTTCAGGATACATTTCACTGCAATCCAATGCTCTTTGCCTGAGTTAGGTTGAAACCTACTTACTACGCTTACTGCATAAGCAAGGTCCGTTCTCGTGCATAACATTGCATACATAAGACTTCCTACCGCTGAGGCATAGGGTACGATGCTCATCTCTTTTCGATCCTCCTCACTTTGAGGACTCATGGACTTAGAGAGATGAATTCCATGTGTCATGGGCAAAAGACCTCTCTTAGAGTTTTCCATCCCAAATCGCTTTAGGACTTTCTCTAGGTAGAGGGCTTGGGAAAGTCCTATCGTCCTATTCACTCTATCCCTGTAGATACGAATTCCAAGGATGTAGGTAGCTTCTCTCAAGTCTTTCATGGAGAATGTGCTTGAAAGCCATGTCTTGACCGTAGTCAACGAGCCTATATCATTCCCTATAAGCAGAATGCCATCCACGTATAGTACCAAGAATGATATCTTGCTCCCAGTGACCTTTTTATAAACACACGGTTCATCTTCATTTTTGATAAAGCCATAGCTTCTAACTTCTTTATCAAATCGAAGATTCCAACTGTGAGAGGCCTGTTTAAGTACATAAATGGACCTATTCAGTTTGCAAACCTTACGAGAATTTGCATCGGAGATGAAACCCTTAGGTTGTTCCATGTAGATATCCTCCTCGAGGAATCCATTCAAGAACGCGGTCTTCACATCCATCTGCCAGATTTCATAATCTAGGTATGCAGCTATGGCAAGCAGAATCCTGATGGATTTGATCATGGCAACAGGCAAAAAGGTTCCTCATAGTCAATGCCCTCCTTTTGACAATACTCTTTCGCTACTAGTCTGGCCTTATAGGTGTCAAACTTGCCATCCGGACCAATCTTTCTCTTATAGATCCATTTGCAACCAATGGGTACAATACCCTTGGGCCTATCTGTTAGAGTCCAGACTTGGTTCGAATACATCAAATCCATCTTTGCTTTCATAGCTTCATGCCATTTTGCAGAATCCATATCCATCATCGCTTGGTCATAGTTAGAGGGATCATCTCCATGGTTTCCTTCTGCTACAGCATACAGATTATGTTATCCTTGTAGCAGATAACCATATCTCTCAGGCGGCTGAGATACTTGTTAAGAATTTCATTGTTAGATGTTTTGATGATGACAAGATAGGATTTCATGTTAGACCCTAAAAGAATGTAAGTTTATACTTTCATAGAATACTTGTATAAGCGTTTGAAAGTTTATTAGTTTGTTAAGCTTGTAATTTTTATCTTTGTAGATTTTAGACTAAGTATTAGATACCGAGTCGCTAATAGAATTCTAGGTGAGTCTATTAGAGATGAAGTTGAAAATCAGCGTCTGAAGTCAAGAGAAGATGAAGATTTGTCTTAAGCGTCTGTCAAACGCTTAAAGGCTATTTCAGGAGTTTTGAATCAAGCGTTGAAGAGAATGTTCTTTGTGCCTATCTAACGCTAAAGGACTGTTCCAGGAGTGTTGATCCAAGCGCTCATTCACTCAAGCAATTCACCTGAAATACATTTCTCAAGTCATCCAATCATCAACGGTCATTTATTTCTAATGGGAAATAAATTCAAAGTGCATTAAATGCGACAAGACAGTATGACTTGTGGACAACCCACCCTTTGACTAGACTGTCAGCTTTTCAGAGTTTAAGCCTGCTCCTGTCCAATCGAAATCAGAAGAAATTAAGGAATGTCAAAAAATAGACTATTTGAAGCTCTGCGTGAGGTACACATGCCTGACTTGTGTCCAACGGACAAATCCCGAGATTCTCTATAAATAGTACCCTTCAGCTATCTTTGTGCGACTGTGAAAAGACGAAAATGTGAAAGAGAGCTGAGAAATAATTTGAGAGAAAAGCTTACAAACCCCATAGTCAAAATCCTTCAAGCTTCTCAAATACATTCCAGACAGTCACCAGATATCTCAAACCTCTTCCAAAGAAGAAACCTAAATTCTTACTGAGATATTCCAAGTTGTTTGAACTTCCCAACATCAAACAAACCTGTTACAATAAACCCTCAACACCTCTCATCTGAGTGAGAAAGATTGTTGACTTCCACAAGCAGTATTTTTGAGTAAGAGAAGCTTGTTGAAGAAAGGTCTTTATTGGAGCTGAAGTCTGTGTGATCAAGGAGCTCAAGGTCATCTTGGAGAAGATATTTATTGGAGCTTAAATCTGTGTGATCAAGGAGCTCGAGATCGTCTTTCCAGAAGCAGAGGATTGAAGTGGCTTGTAGTAGAAATCTGTGCGACTAAGGAGCTCAAGTCATCCATATCCATCTCTTTCTGTTTCCTTATTTTGTAGAAGTCTCTGTGTGACTCTTCGATAATCAATCTAGTGGATTGCCTCCGAGTGCAAAGGAGAAGAAGGACGTAGCTGGGATTACACCACCCAGTGAACCTTATAATATCTTGTGTCACTTACTGCTTTATTGCTTTACCTTATATTTGCATATCATATCTTTGAAAAGGCATTAAAACAGTTGAGCGATTATATTTGGAAAAAGAGAACGCTAAAATTTAAAATCAGTCTTAAGCGCTTGCCCAAGCGCTAAGCTCTCTAAGCGTTCAAAATGATTTTAAAGATAAGCAACTAAGAAAACTTTGTGATGCTAAATACTTTCAAAGTGAAGACTTATAAAATCATTCCGCTGTGCAAACACTGATTAAAGAAGTGAACGCTTAAACCTATTTGGTTATAGTATTCAAATCTTGAAGTCTAAGTTAACTTTATAAAAACAGTCTTCAAGTAAACGCTTAGACAAGCGTCTACATTTTAATACGAAATTTTTTGAAGTCGAAAAAGACTTCAGGGTCTATTCAACCCCCCCTTCTAGACCCTTTCGTATGCCACTTGGGACCAACAACACTCTAGCAGACTGACGCGTTGGCGGTTGTGTCATGGTTAGTTCAGTTCGGGTCTCCTGAACAATGTTCTCCAAAGGAGCTTCATTTTGTTCTTCCAAAACAATCTTTCTACCCGCTCCTCCCTCTCGAATAAATTCTTCTTCGAGAAAGAATGCCTGTAAGGCTACGATGATTCTCTAATCATCATGCAGGTAAAAGAGGTATCCCATGAAATATTAGGTATAACCAACGAATCGTCCTTTTAAGGACCTAGCCTCCAATTTCTCTACCTTTGTCTTCTTTACATATGCGGGGCAACCCCATATCCTAATGTATTTCAGACTAGGTTTCCTCCTACACCACATCTCATATGGTGTTTTTGGAATAGATTTGGAGGGGCATTTGTTCAAGATGTGTGTAGCTATGAGCAGTGCATGATCCCACAGTGAGATGGGTAGTTCCGTATAACTGAGCATGGAGCGAACCATGTCCAACAATGTTCAGTTCCGACGCTCAGCTATCCCATTCAGTTGTGAAGTCGCCGGAGGAGTTAGCTATAAAACTATGTCGTGTTCTCTTAAGAACTCGTCAAATTCGGCGCTCATATACTCACCACCTCGATCGGATCGAAGTGTCTTGATATGTCGCCCAGTCTGGTTTTCAACCAAAGCCTTGAATTCTTTGAACCATTCAATGGATTCAAACTTGTACTTCATTAAGTACACCAGACCATACCTTGAATGGTCGTCTGTGAATGTAATGAAGTACTGAAAACCTCCTCGAGCCATTTCCCCAAAAGGCCCACAAACTTCGGTGTGTATTAAACCTAAAATTTCAGTGGCTCTTTCAAAGTGCCTTGTGAAAGGGGAACGAGTCATGTTGCCTAAAAGGCAAGATTCACAAGTGGGATAGGGGTCTGACCCCAATGGACCTATAAGTCCATTTTTCTCCAACTCGTAGATCTTGAATTCCCCGGCATGACCTAGTCTCAGATGTCATATTAGTTTTTCGTTTGTTTCAGACATACCATGTTTCCTTGTCATAGCATTTACAGTGCATTTATCCTGGACATTAACATAATACAAACCATTGATTAAAGATGCAGTGCCAACACATTTATTTCTAAAATAAATATCACAAGAATTGTTCATGAAGGAAAACAAATAGCCTTTCGTGACTAAAGCAGGAATTGAAACAATATTCTTAAGCTTATTGGGCAAAACGAGGCAATCATCCAAAATAATTAAATTTACAAATAATAAAGTAATGGAAGTGGATCCAATGTGAGTGGTCGCTACACTATGTCCGCTGCCAACATTGATCACCACTTCTCGATCCTCCAGCTTTTTACTTCTTTCCAGATCCTGATTTAAAACACATACGTGAGCACTAGCCCCAGAGTCTAGAATCCAGGAAATAGAAAATATAGTCATAGAACAATTTGTTTCTAAAACATTAATTTCTATACCTGAAGCACTCTCAGCTTTGAGCTTAGGACAGTCACGCTTCCAATGTCCCGTCTCACGGTAGTGAAGGCAAATGTCTGTCTTTTTCGGGCCCCTGCCCTTGAACTTCTTAACCATAGGTGCCTTGCCTTTCCCTATGTCATTCGAGTCCTTGGATATTCCCAATTGCTTTTTGCCTTTGGATTTCTTCTTCTTGTAGGGCTTTGATGGCCCCGAAGTAGAAATGGCTAAAGCAACTTCCTTCCCCTTAGGCTTCATTTGTCCCTAAGCAGTTGAGAGCTTGTTCATCAGCCCAGCCAATGTGCACTCAATCTCATTCATGTTGAAGTTCACAATAAATTGTGAAAAGGATTTGGGAAGTGATTGAAGAATGAGATCAGTTTGAAGGTGGAAATCCATAGTAAAGTCGAGAGCCTCCAATCTCTCAATCATGGAAATTATTTTTAGAACATTATTTCCCACGTTTTCTCCTTCACCCATCCTTGCTCCAAAAATCTCCCTCGATGTGTCATACCGAGCAGTCCTACTGTGCTCTCCATACAACTCCTTGAGGTGCAGCAATATAGCCCTAGCATCTTCCATGTTTTCATGGGATCGCTGCAACTCATTGTTCATGGAGCCGAGCATATAACCCTTAACACGGACATCATCCTTGATCCATGTGTTATAGTTATCTTGCATGTCCTCATCAGCATCTTCCCCAGGAACAGGAGGACGGTTGGCCTCGAGCACAAAGCCCAGTGACTCTAAACTAAGGACAATCCTTAAGTTTCTAAGCCAGTCAGCAAAGTTTGGTTCAGTGAGGACATTCTTTTCAAGCAGTACTGACAACGGGTTATTAACCATTTTTGAGAGAGATAATGAAAATAACTGCAGAAAAGAAACCAAGATATAATAAGATGATTATGTTATACCTAAGTAAAATTAGGACTTTAATTTGACTTGGCTCCCACTACGTTTTTCGAATCATTGCACTCCTACTGCAATAATCGGAAATCTCGTTGGACAGATTTCATAGTGAGTGATTGAGTTCTTCAATGATTCCAATGAGTTGCAACCTTTTTCGATATATGGCTCATTGGCCTCTTTGAAGTGGCGTTCCACGCCAACCAGTCCAACCGATGGTTCATTCTTACTTTGGCTCATGGATCACTTGACCACAACCTTTTTCGATATATAAGTGGTGATCCATCTGAGTCATTACCCATCAACTCCTATCAGTCTAACAATTGAATTTTGCCTTGCAACCTTTTTCGATATATAGGGCGAAATTTGTTTCGACCGAAGGCATCCAATGCACTGAAGAAAATCAAAAATTATGTCAAAGTGAATAACCCCCTTATTCCGGGACGATGCCATGCACAAGACATGGCTTCATTTTCTAAAGCTTGATGGAGAGCCAGGATATCCAATATCCTTTGCCTAGTCAGTATTTTTAAAGTTGGGAGAATTTTAATTGTTCATGTAAGGTCTCACTTTGCACATTAATTCATTTTGCGCATATGTGGATAATATATCAAATATAAGCATAGAAAATGCCGAGCAATTCTATCAAAATGCATTCCATGGACATTCTAGATTGGTCCAAGTCAATGAACCAATCACGGGATAGGGGCCTAAAGAGTTCTAATCTTCTTGATTAAATCCGGGCTCCAAACTCCAGAATGATTGTCCAAGAAACTCCATGGGTCTAATGCTAATAATTACATAGATGCATCCTATGCAGAATTCTATGTAAAATAAATACAAACTGGGGGGCTCAAACTCTGGCCCAATACAACCCAGATAAAAACAAAGCGGTAAATCCTAAGTCCATGGAATACATTCACCACAACATACATCGAAGCATGTAAATAAACTATTTAAAATTATGTTGGCATTTAAAAGATTAAAATCAAATTTTAATTCATTATTAATTAAATCCAATTTAATTATAGTAATATAAATTCAATTTTAATTTAGATGGTAGGATTCAATCCGATTTAATCAAATTAAAATTAAGTCCAACTTAATCTTAATTGGAATTTTAATTTAATTTAATCAAAGAAAAATTAAATCTAATTTAATTTATTACATTGTTAAGTCTAATTTAATTATTATAAAAATTAAATCTAATTATTCCATCAAAATTAAATTAGATTTAATTTGAAAACAAAGATTCAATTTAAAAGTGGGTATTAATTCATCCAAATGGACTATGCCAAATGTATTGGGTCAAACCCAATAAGCATGTATATATATATATATATATTAAACTCACTGGGCAAGGCCCAGCTTGGCCCAGCCTCCATTTAATTACACGCTGGGCCAAGCCAACAGTATTCATATGTGCTGGGTCAGGCCCAGCACTAGAAATCCTTCGCTGGGCCGAGCCCAGCATATATAATATATATATATATTCAAGCTGGGCCAAGCCCAGCCTATGGATTAATTTAATGTTGGGTCGAGCCCAACACAAAACCTCATTCTATTGGGCCCGGCCCAACACAATCAAACTTCTGCCCATTATGGCAGAAGGTAACAGCGTCGCAAAGTCGGCGCCCGACGCCGATGATGGCCAATTGCCGGTCGCTGATGCGGCGCCAGGCGTCGCGACGACGCCCCGACGAAGTGCCGTCTCAGCATCGTTCAAATCCCACGGGGCTGTGTAATGAATTTGCACAGCTCGCAGGTTTTTGCGGCAGGTCGCCGCCCCTTCAACGACGAACGGCGACGCCTAGCGTCACCGTCAGAGAAGACTCAGCGTCGCCCTTCATCACCACACAGCGCTGCTGTGCGAGCCATTCGCACAGCAGCTGCTGTTGTTTGTACAGCGGCGTCGCTGTGTGAAGTGGCCGGAATTCGGCTTCGTCGGCCAACGGCGCCGCCGCCCCTTTTAAATTTCTTCAATTTTTCAGTTTTTCAATTCGTTTCAAAAAAATTCCAGATTCAATTTCAGATTTGTTTAATCCAATTAACAAGATTCAAAATCATCAAAATTCAAAATTAAATCCGCCAACATAATCATAAACGCATAAAATCATCAAAACCCTTAAAATCGACTTTGATACCACTGTTAGCAATCCTTAATCGAAATGCAGCAGAAATTAAAAAATGTCGGATTCCTAAAGTTGAATCACTTTATGGTTGTTGATGATTTTTCATCTTTCAAGAACATTAATCACAAAAATTGAATTACCTTGCTTGAAGCGTGATTCGATTCTTGCTCTACAATCTACAACAGCAATCCCCAAGACTCCTGTCTCTAGAGCTTCATGCGAAGTAAGCTTGAATTCTTCGGATTCTTCTCTCCTTGTGAAAGACGGCTAGGCAGAGAAGAGGATGAGGGGTTTTCTGTTCTGTCCGTGTTAGGCGGATAACTGAATTCTTCTTTTACCTAGGAGTTTGAGGATTAAATAAATCCTCAAATCCTAAGGCCCATAGTAGGCGCCTCATAGGGCCCTAGTGGATGACCCAGATGGGCTAAGTTGGCCCAATCAACGTAGTCTATCTTTTAATTAATTAATCTAGTTTAAATCCAATTAAACACATAATTAATTAATTAATCAATTCTTTTAAATTCAAATAATTAATTTAATACTTGAATTATTAATTTAATTAATTATCATTTAATCTGGTTAAACAATTAATTAAATCAATTCGTCCTTTTATTTAATTCATCCATCCAATGAAAAATTACCAAAATGCCCTTACAACGAATACATAACGATATCCTGCTTACTTCTTATAGCGCGACTCTCTAGGTTCGTCTCGACTGACAATGGGAGGATACCAAGGGATGTGGGTGTCACCTAGCCAGTCCCGTGGACCCACATAGTAGCCCAATCGAGTACAAATATGATTGTGTCATTAAGAACCTCTAGATCATAAATACCATATGAGTATAAGCCCTTCACTGACGTATCCCAATCGAGTGAGAGTCATGGAACATGTCAAACTCACAAGACTCGATACTTTGCAATAGATTAGTAATATGAAATTACCAATCTACCCTCCGTGTTCCACACAAGTTAGTTTATTTGCTTTGGCCAAAGACTTGTCATTTCATTTACCTATGATCGCACAGGATACATTCTCGTTTACTATCGAGACAGTGAATCCCATCTTGGAAATCACCTCACAACTGCTACTTGTCTCATTGAGATCGCACTTCGAGGTCGACCCCATCAACGGGTGAATCGGGTCTAACTACTCTAGTAACAAATCTAATGCTACAAGCATATTGATTGTGATCCCTCAGGTCTAAAATCACGCATACTATTATGAGCAGTAATCCAATCATTGACAGTCACTAAGTAAATACCCATGTGGTCGGATTACTACGAGTTGTGTTTGAATATATCAATTCCATTGATATATCTATGGCACAAGCTCTCACTATCTAATAGTGTTCGACTGACACTCTTTGTCAGAGCATGTGTCATACAAGTCGAATCTTAATGCCCAATTAAGATTCCTCGACTTGCGAACCCCTTTAAGTGATTAAGTACTAGACTCTTCCAGTGTCATGTCCTTATTCCATAAGGTGTGGAAAGTCCTCCTTGATGCACATGGGCTGTTTGTTCAATACTTGTTAATGCCATACAAATTTATCTGAACAAAAAGATAATTGCCTTTCTACAAATAGAATAAAATTGTTTGTACAACATAATGAAGTGCCCTATACAATCTATTTCCTCGTTGGCATCGAGGGCACATACCTAACAAGAACTTATTCACAGTGACATCTTTGATTTAAAGTTTGTGCAAACTAGAGGTGGGAAAAAATATTTCATAACATTCATCGATGATTGCACAAAGTATTGTTATATGTATTTACTAAGAAGTAAAGATGAAGCTCTTGAAAATTTTACACATTACAAATTAAAAGTTGAAAATCAACTTGGAAAAAGGATAAAAGCTATCCGAAGTGATAGAGGTGGGAATACGGAGCGCCTCTTGATGAATTTTGTACCAAGTCTGTAATCATTCATCAAACGACGGCACCATACTCACCTCAATCCAATGGCGTTGTTGAACGCAAGAAGCGCACTCTCAAAGAAATGGTGAATGCGATGTTGTTAAATTCTGGATTACTGTAGAATTTGTGAGGGGAGGCGATCCTCTCCACCAATTACATCCTTAACAAGATTCCCCACAAAAGTAGGAGTGAGACTCCATAGAACTTTGGAAAGGTCAAAAGTCTCCCTACAAGTACCTCAAAGTGTGGTGGTGTTTGGCTAAGGTAGAAATACCAAAACCCAAACAAGTTAAGATAGGGCCTAAAACTATTGATTGCATATTCATAGGTTATGCACTTAATAGTAGCGGCTATCGATTTCTAGTACATAAATCAGAAATATCTGAGATTCATGAAGGTACTATCATGGAATCTAGAAATGCTTTGTTTTTCGAGGATGTCTTTCCAAGTAAGGAAAGAAACGAGCAAGTTTCTCTTAAAAGAACATTTCATGAGTCTACGAGCAGTTTTAATCCCGGGGACGAAGAACCATGTCGTAGCAAAAGGGCAAGAGTTCCAAAATTATTTGGTCCCGATTTTGTATCATATACATTAGAAGGGGAGCCAAGAACAATTAAGGAAGCTATGTCTGGTCCAGATGCTCAACTCTAAAAAGAGGCTATCAATAGTGAAATCAAGTCTATCTTGCACAACCATACCTGGGAGTTGGTTGATCTTCTAAAGGGAAGTAAACATTTAGGCTGTAAATGGATTCTGAAAAGAAAATATAAGACTGATGGAACTATTGATAAGTACAAGGCTCATTTGGTAGTCAAAGGATACCGACAAACGGAAGGTCTTGATTTCTTCGATACTTATTCTCCAGTAATGAGAATAACTTCCATTAGATTACTCATCGCTATTGCCGCTTTGTATAACCTTGAGATACATCAAATGGATGTTAAGACTGCGTTTCTGAATGGAGAATTAGATGAAAAAATATATATGGAACAACCCGAGGGGTATGTTGCCCCTGAACAGGAGAAGAGAGTTTGTAAACTTGTAAAAATTTGATAGCAAGATATTATCAAATGCTTTCAAGATTAACGAGTGTGATAAATGCGTGTATGTTAGACAAACACATAACACATACGTCATCGTGTGTCTATATGTAGATGACATGTTGATAATGGCTAGTAATCATGAAATCATCATGAATACTAAAGGCATGTTAAAGAAGAACTGTGACATGAAGGATATGGGACTTGCTGATGTCATATTAGGGATTAAAATCCTGAGGACTTCTGAAGGACTAGTCTTATCTCAATCTCATTACGTTGAGACGGTTTTGGAAAAATTTCTTCCTAGCGATAGTGCACCAATTAAGTGTTGAGTTTGTGCCCTCGATGCCAAGGAGGAATCAGAGAATAGGGCACTAGTTTATATTATACAACCTATTAATTAAATAAAGGCATTAGCATGTTGTTCATATATTTCTTAATGGCATCTATAAGGCTTAAATGAACAACTAGTCCATGTGTGTCAAGGCAAATTTTCGCACTCCTTATAGTAGTTAAGGAGATGGGCACTGGAAGGGTTTGATACTTGATCACTTAAATGGTTCGCAAGTCGGAGAATCTCAATTGGGCATTGAGATTCGTGTGGACTTGTATGACACATACTCTGACAAGGAGTGCCACTCTAACACTATAGGATAGTGGGAGTTTGTGTCATGGATACATTGATTGGATTGGATTAGTGTATTCGAACACGGCTCGTAGTAATCCGATCACATGGGTTTTTACTCAGTGATTGTCAATGATCGGATTACTGATTATGATAGTATGCGTGTGCCTTTGACCTGAGTAATCAAGTTGAAGATGTACTTGTGATATCAAGTCTGTCATTAGAGTAGTTAGATCCAATTCACCCGTTGGTGGGGTCGACCTCGAAGTGCGGCATGATGGGCAAGTAGCAGTCTTAACTGGTTAGCAAAATGGAATTTACTGTCTCGAAAGTAAACGAGAAGTATCCTATGCAATTATAGGTAAATGAGATTAAAGTCTCTGGCCAGAGCTCATGAACTAACTCATGTTTGGCGCGGAGGGTAGTTCTGTAATCTCATGTTACTATGATTATTTGCATAGCATCGAGTCCTGTGAGTTTGACATATTCCATGACTCTCACTCGATCGGGATACGTCAGTGAAGGGCTTATACTCATACAGTATTCATAATCTAGAAATTCGTAATGAGATAGTCATTTCGTACTCGGTTGGGCTACGATGTGGGGCCACAGTGCTGGCTAGGTGTCACCCATATCCTTTGGCTTCCTCCCATTGCCAATCGAGACAAATCTAGAGAGTCGCGCTATAGGAATAGATAGTGAAATCGATTGTTGTATTTGGAGGGCATTTTGGTAATTTGTCCTTTGGAAGGACAAATTAATTAATTGGACTAATTAATTTAATTAGATGTTTAATTGGATTAAACATAGATAATTAAAGTAATTATGTTGACTAGGTCAATTATGATATTAATTAATTATTTAGTTAATTAATTAATTAGAATATTAATTTAATATGTGTATATTTAATTAGATTAAATATCATAGAATTAAATTAATTGGGCTAAGATGACTAAAGTCAACATAGCCCAATGTAAGTCCAATTGAGCCCTAAGGGGGCGTGTGTTTTGGTGGGCTCAGTTGGAGGATTTATTTAATCCTCCAACACAAGCCAGAAAACACATCAGTGAAAAATCACAATACTGAAATCCTCCACCAGAAATACAACGCATAGAAAAATAATTCTCTTCCTCTCTCTCTCTCACCTAGCCGCCATTATGGAGAAAAAGAGATAGAGATTTCCGGGGTCAACTCCGACGCGTGATTATCTAGAGATGGGACACGAGGACCGTTGATCGAAGATTTGAAGATTCGCGGGAATTGATTGAATACGCGAAAAAGTAAGTTTTCGCGTTCATCCTATTAATTGAAATCAACGAACATAACAAATTGATCTTGGTTGTGGGAATCCGGATATGAATTTAAATTTCTGCTGTGCATGATACCAGGATTCCCAACATTAAGTCGTCAGTGGATTTAAGTGTTCATCTACACAAAAATCATGGCAAACCCGTATCACAAATAGAATATGCTAGGGTCATTGGAAGTTTAATATCATGAACTGTACTCACCGTGATCTAGCTTATTCTATGAGCAAGGTGAGTAGATTCTCGAGTAATCCTAGTGTAGAGCATTGTAATACTTTAACTAGAGTTCTTAAGTATTTAATGTTTACTAAAGAATATGGATTACACTACTCAAGATATCCAGCTATAATAGAGGGATACAACGATGCTAACTGGATATAGAACGACTCTATGTTCACAAGTGGGTACGTTTTTACCGTTGGTGGAGGAGCGGTATCGTGGAAATCTTCTAAGCAAACTTGCATAGCCCGTTCCACGATGGAATCGGAATTCATAGCTTTAGATAAAGCTGGTGAAGAAGCTGAGTGGCTAAGAAATTTCTTAGAAGATGTTCCCTGTTGGGAGAAACATGTGCCTCCGATTTTGATTCATTACGACTGTATGTCGGTAATAAGGAGGGCTCGGAGTAGTATGTATAATGGTAAGTCTAGACATAATCGTCGTAGGCATAATACCATTAAGCAGTTGATCTCTAACGGAATTATTTCCATTGATTATGTGAAATCAAAGGAGAATATTGTAGATCCTTTGACGAAAGGATTTCCTAGAGATCAAATAAACTGCCTATAAAGAGGAATGGGATTAAAGTCTACAAATTAAGAATTGACACAGCGGTAACCCAACCATGTTGACTGGAGATCCCAATATCATGATTCAATGGGACAACTAAGTTGTGAAAATTCAGGAGGGCACTTAAGAGTTTAATAAACTCTAAACCCATTGCCTAGGATAAAGAAGTGCAGCCTAAAAATGTAGCAAAGGTTAAGTTCGGAACTTTTAATGATTCCTATACTGTCATGAAAATGAAGTGGAGTACGGTAGGATACTCTTAAATAGGAGATCACCTATGTAAGTGTGAGGTGTAGGTTGCCTTAACATTAAGTAAAATGTAAACACTTATGAATCCAAGAAGGGGTGCCATGGCTAAAATGGGTCCAACATTGAGAACTAAAAATTTGCTTAGAAAATTTATCATGTGAATATCATTGTCTGGTTTTACATGAACGGCTGACCAATTCAAGACATCATGTTCATTGGGTAGCCTAATAAATCCGATGATATCTCACTAAGAAGGTTTAAAGCCAAAAGCTACCTCTTCTGATGTGATAAATATTCTATTGAACTCTCAGTTTCATGCATTGCATAAAATTGCATTAATTTCATTCGTGTGGGGGATTGTTGGAAAAGGGATATGTGAAAGTGAGTTTATCCACTTTTGCACACGAAATTCAAACACTAATAGTATCGAGGATACTAAATATTATTAGATAATATTGTTCTACTCCGGGAGTAGATAAGTCTAGCATTTCGAATTTCTTGATTCGGAGTTGAAACGAATGAGAAATTAATTGCTAAAGTTAGGTGTTTGAATGTGATTTGTCCCACATTGGATATAAGATACAATTTAAGTATGTTTATATACAATGGTGGGCAATTGATAGTTTGGGTCCTTGGGTCATGACAATTTTGTGTGGGCTTGGAGGGGTAAGGACTTAGCCATAGTCCGTTTCGCCTCGCGCGCCCCGCCGCTGCCCGTCCGACAGGCCGGCTCGAGCTCGGGCGAGGGTCGTGGGCCGTGGCTTAGGCTTGGTGATTGTTGGGCTTTGGACTCTAAAGTTATTCTTTTTGGGCCAAATTTGAATTAATTTAAATTAATTAATTTGGGCCCAGTTAATTATTTCTTTTGAGCCAAAGGTAAATTAATTTAGCAAAATTATTCTGAGCCCAACTTCCAGTTATTTCCAACAGAAAAACTTAGACAAAGTATCTAAATTGTAGCTGAAGAAAGAAAAAAAAACGCTGGCCATGTTTAATTTCTTCTTTAAATCTGATTTATTTTTTGAAAATAAACAGTCAAAATGTGGATTTTAGGCTGAAATGTTTTGATGTTTAATTTTTTGGTTTAATGTCAGATTTAATGGAATTTACTTCTTTGTCTGATTTTTTTCGCCTATATAAAGGCTCTCCCACCCGAAATGAAAAACACACCAAAAATGAAAAATCATTCTGCATTTTCAGCATTCTTTTCTGTGAGTTCTTGAGCAAATAAAGTTCGTGGAGTTTTGTTCTTGAAGTGGTTCGAGTACAAAACATAATCATTGTATTTTGGGAAGTTAATTGCAAGAACTCATACCACCGTAGGCAGGGCAATATAGCTTTAAGGATAGAGAGTCCAACTCTCGCCTTGATTGTTCTTCGCATTTTCCAGAATTTTTTTCTTTCAAAGTGCAGACTTTGCAACAAATTGAAATACAAAATGATGGCCTCTCTCTCCTTTCTCTCCATCTCTCTCTAAACCCTAACCTTCTTTTTTCTTCTATTTTTCTCCGCCGGCGATGGCTTGGTGAAGCAGTCATCCACTTCACCACTGTTACCACCATCATTGTCGGCGGGTTGGGTTGGAGTACCCTTCTTCAAGTTGTACATCACATCTTCAAATCTGACGAGACGGATATGGATCTAACGAGACAGAGACAGATCTGACGAGATGAAGACGGGTGATATATAAGTTTTTATATATCGTTTTAGATTTTTTGTTTAGTATTTATCTTCTCTCTCGTATGAGAGTTTGCTTTCTCTCTCGAATGAGAGTTTCATCTCTCCTTGAATAGGAGTTGCACAAGAATTTTCTTGTGTTCGTTTGTGAGTTCATAAGATATGTTATCTTCAAGAAACTTGATAGTTGGTGTTTCAGATGTTCTTACTACATCGTTTGAGTCGATATAAATTATATTGTTCCAAGCGTTATAAACTTTCGATTGAATGATATATAAGACCGATTTTTCTTTAAAAAAAAATTGAAATACAAAATGGAACATTATGATCTATATTGCTCTAATGAACATAATAGAAGGACTTTTGACAGAAACATACACTCGAGGTCACAAATTACAGCTACAATATTAAAAATTCTAGTGTGGACATAGTTTGCTTGAATCTAATCAATCACAACAATATTGAACACTTCAATCAAATTTTTCTAACAAGCTCCTCCAATTTGCATATTAGTAGAGAAATTAATTTACTGATATTGAAAGTTCAAAGTGTTATTATTTGGGTTTTAGGAGGAATTGATTCAATTTAAATGCAAGTATTTTGTTTCTCTCTCGTATGAGAGTTTTGCCTGTGGTCTTTTGCACAAGAGTTTTCTTGTGCAAGTTTGTTATTCTTTAAGATTTGTTATCTTGAAAAATCTTGATGTATGGTGCTTTAATTGTTTTTAACTACATCATTAGAGACAGTCTAATTAATTGTATTGTTCATGACGTTGTAAAATTGTTATTGAATAAAATAATATAACCATTTTCCTTAAAAAAATGCCTACTAATTGTATATCTTGAATCGGATTCGATTTATCCTCTCATAAATTTGATTGAGTTTATTTGATATAAGAGTTGGATTGATTAGTAAATCTCCAAAAATTGATTTCTAAGATCTTAGATATGATAATTTTTCTAATTTATGATATTCAATGCATGAAATCCCATGCGTTATTCTAATTTTTTAAGAAAAACGGTCTTATATATCATTCAATCGAAAGTTTACAACGCCTGGAACAATATAATTCATATCGACTCAAACGATGTAGTAAGAGCATCTGAAACACCAACTATTAAGTTTCTTGAAGATAACAACTCTTAAGAACTCACAAACAAACACAAGAAAATTCTTGTGCAACTTCTATTCAAGGAGAGACGAAACTCTCATTCGAGAGAGAAAGCAAACTCTCATACGAGAGAGAAAACAAAATACTAAATAAAATATCTAAAACGTTATATAAAAACTTATGTATAGAATAACGCACATCCCATACGTTATATAAAAACTTATGTATAGAATAACGCACATCCCATACGTTATTCTATAGATCTTTCAATGCAATGTATATTTGGATAAGTCAAATTGAGATTAATGATAATTATCAATTTAGTCAAGACCTTATATTATGAGGATAATCATATAGAATTGTTGACTTGATATAGTGCGATCCCATACCTAAAATTCAATTTCGAATCAAGTACTTAAGAAAAATCCACTTCATGATCCTGAAATTAGATAAAGTTGATTAATATTTTTAAGATAATGTCAAGTTAATTTCTGTTTAATGATAAATTATTTTTAGTTGACTCATAAAACAATTTCCTATAAGAATAGAGTTTTAGGAGTGTTTTGCTCCTAGTTTGAGATGGGACCAAAAGTACTAAAAATAAGATTATTCTTGTGTATTTAGGGCTACATATCTATAATCTATATACATATATAAAAAGTTTCTAATTAAAATCAATGATATTATAGAAGTATATATAATCAGTTATGCAATTAATTACATGCATTATGTATAATTAAGTTCTATCGACAACGGGGGACGACATTGACTAGTCAACAGAGGTCGTGATTGTCACTACGTTAGATATCCATGTAATATTGAGAACTAACTTGAAATCAAAGAAAATCTTCACGTCAGCATTAAAAATTATAGCTTCGTATTACAAAAAGATAATAATAAGATGACTGTTTCGTTAAAAAAAACAAAAAACAAACTAGATTAGGGTGGATCCAACTACGCGTTCCGAGCCCCGCGATAATTCTCCACTTAGAATTATCTTTTAACCCCCGCGCTCGAATTCGATGCGCTAGACGGTGGTTCAGACTTTAACACTTCGGTGTGTTGTTTAAACTAATTATTCGGACCGCAATTGACTAAAATATGTATTGTCTTCGAATGACACGATAATACATAAAAGAAAAATTCAAGTATAGGTAAAAACTATATCTCTGATACTTAAATCTGACACAATATAATCTTATACCTACGTGAGAATCTCTCGATCGAATGTATTATTTCTCACCCCCTGCGTTCGATTCGCTAAGCGGTGGTTTGAGTTATTGTCTTCAAATGAAACAATAATACAGTGAAGGAAAGATTCAAGTCCAGATAAAAATTCTCTCTCAGATACTTAAATCTGACAAAAGATAATCTTATACCTACGTGAGAATATCTCGATCGAATGTATTATTTCTCACCCCTTGCGTTCAATTCGCTAAACGGTGGTTCGAGCCTTTATAACTTAATGTTTTCGAGTTCAAAAGTGACGATTGAAAACTCAAGTCCAGTGCATAAACTATCTATTTGATACTTAAATCTAAATAAACGACAATTTATACCTCTATGAAAGTCTTTAATTCCGAAACATTACAGGCAAGCGAATGCCGATACAAGCCTTGAAAGCAAATGTCATCGAGTCTACACTACAGCTACTCCTAAGTTACGCTATGATCTACTCCTACATTACGCTAGAAACTACTCTTAAGAGAACGAAAATGTAAAAGTCTGATAATCTTGTGATGTCTTTTCTCTGTCCCTCTTGGCCGTATATATCTTGACCCTTGAGGAACCCATGTTCCTTTTCTTCGGGAACTGCCTTCAACCGTCCTCAACTGCTCTTTCAAATCTTTCAATTTAGCGCTTCTTTCTCTCAGGTAGATTATTGGTTTTTTGGACTTTACTTTATTCTTCAGATTTATTTTTTGGACTTTTATTTATTCAGCCCATATTTTTGCAGCTTTTCGAATTCAATGGGCCTATCTTATTTATTCGCGAACCCATTTTTCCTTTACTTAATATTGTAATATTTGTGTCATTTTGGACTTAATAATTTTAAAGCCCAAATTATTTTATGGTGTAAACAAATGCCCCCTTAATATACATGAACGTTTCGAGTTCATGTGTATTAAGTGATACGTTTCTGTATTTGTGACCTTTGACCTTTCGATGGCCACCATTAACGTCAGTGGACGTGTCCCTTGCTAATAAACAATTGTGTCGTCTTCTTTTAATTACCTTTGTTACACCTGGATGTTTCGAGTTCGAGTTCTAGTGTGTTTAAATGATTTGACTCCTCTTGGAAACTCTTGGTGTTTCGATGGCTTGTAATTGCCATCAATGATTAATTATTTTATTCCCAAGAAACCAATACTATTAAAGATTTTCCATCATTTCGAATTCAGTTATTCTAATCATACCGCCTTTTCGTTGTTCGAATTTAATCAAAACTGTTCATTGGACAAACTGGGCCCCTTGAACACCCTCGAAACTGTGTGGCCTTGAGCATCTTCCAATTCGAAGATTTGTGTTCGAGCACAGTTACTCGAATAATTAACTAAAACAAAAGTGTTTCCACATGGAGTCACATGATAACTTAAAAAATAGTTAGTCATACTAATTAATTAAGCACCCCACTCATGATCCAATCCTGATCTCTTAGAAATTAAAAACAAATCAACTTATTTGATATTTGGTGAGAGACAAACCACTTTGATTGAGATTATCGAGTACAAAAGCCATGTGTGTATATATATATATATATATATCTCAAGCAAACCTTTAACTTCAAGAATATGATATAGATATATATCTCTCAAGCAAAGCTTTCACTTCAGGAATATGCTTGTTCTCAGTCCAGCAATTACGAAGTGAATACAAAAGACAAAAGCCATATATATATATATATATATATATATATATATCTCAAGCAAAGCTTTCAAGAGACATGCTTAATTAGTTTCTTGAAATAACTGACGTGTCTTATCTGTGGTTTCAAAAGACATGCTTAATTAGCTCGAGAATGGCAAGACCCCCACTATCTCGAATATGTTTAATTTCGAGTACATGATTTTTCGAGTTTAGCCATTTTGAATACTTTGATATTTCGAATTCAGCGATTTCGAGCACCGTGATATTTCAAGTTCAATAATTTCGAGCACCTTGATATTTTGAGTTTAGAAATTTTGAATACCTTGATATTTCGAATTCAGTGATTTCGAGCACCGTGATATTTCAAGTTGAAAAGAGGCCCAGTTTCGAGGGTGTTCACCGTTTCGACCTCAAGAGATTTTGACTCAGTTAAAGATAAGCGTAAAATTGCCAGTGAGATTTCTTGCCCCCCAGTATTTTGTTGATTCGCAAAATGCTGTTCTTCAAGGGGTATCAAGCTCGAAGCTTTGCCCACTTCAAATGGACCATCTCGAACTCGAGATTCCCGAGGATATCCTGTGTATTTATCATATTCGAAAAAACATCACATGTTTAATCATTCGAGCAACTTCTCGAACAAGCCCATCTCGAGCACTCACTGCTATATCTTGCAAAATTATAGTAAATATACAGGCAGACTCTTGCACTAATGTCAGGTACTGATCATCGAATTCTTTTCTCTGACTCTCTCGAGCACCTGCCAAAGTTCATTTCATGATTTTAACGAAATGTTCGTACATTTTATCTGCTCTAACCTTATATTTAGAAATTGGCTGAGTGTCACAATCGTCACCCAAATCGTCTCTAAGCGATTCAAAATATTATACAAGAATTTTGTTTCTGAGAGATTTTCAGAAAGTCAATTATCGAACCGACTCCCACTGTGGTCGCCAAAACTTGTTTCGTTAAAAAAAAAACAAACTAGATTAGGGTGGATCCAACTACGCGTTCCGAGCCCCGCGATAATTCTCCACTTAGAATTATCTTTCAACTCCGGCGCTCGAATTCGATGCGCTAAACGCTGGTTCAGACTTTAACACTTCGGTGTGTTGTTTAAACTAATTATTCGGACCGCAATTGACTAAAATATGTATTGTCTTCGAATGACACGATAATACATAAAAGAAAAATTCAAGTACAGGTAAAAACTATCTCTCTGATACTTAAATTTGACACAAGATAATCTTATACCTACGTGAGAATCTATCGATCGAATGTATTATTTCTCACCCCCTGCGTTCGATTCGCTAAACGGTGGTTCGAGTTATTGTCTTCGAATGAAACAATAATACAGTGAAGGAAAGATTCAAGTCCAGATAAAAATTATCTCTCAGATACTTAAATCTGACTAAAAGATAATCTTATAGCTACGTGAGAATCTCTCGATCGAATGTATTATTTCTCACCCCCTGCGTTCGATCGCTAAACGCTGGTTCGAGCCTTTATAACTTAATGTTTTCGAGTTCAAAAGTGACGATTGAAAACTCAAGTCCAGTGCATAAACTATCTATTCGATACTTAAATCTGAATAAACGACAATTTATACCTCCATGAAAGTCTTCAATTCTGAAACATTACAAGCAAGAGAATGTCGATACAAGCCTTGAAGGCAAATATCATCGAGTCTACACTACAGCTATTCCTAAGTTACGCTACGATCTACTCCTACATTACGCTAGAAACTACTCCTAAGAGAACGAAAATGTAGAAGTCTGATGATCTTGTGATGTCTTTTCTCTGTCCCTCTTGGCCATATATATCTTGACCTTGAGGAACCCACGTTTCTTTTCTTCGGGAACTGCCTTCAACCGTCCTCAACTGCTCTTTCAAATCTTTCAATTTAGCACTTCTTTCTCTCAGGTAGATTATTGGTTTTTTGGACTTTACTTTATTTTTCAGATTTATTTCTTGGACTTTTATTTATTCAGCCCATATTTTTGCAGCTTTTCGAATTCAATGGGTCTGTCTTATTTATTCGCGAACCCATTTTTCCTTTACTTAATATTGTAATATTTGTGTCATTTTGGACTTAATAATTTTAAAGCCCAAATTATTTTATGGTGTAAATAATGACCTAAACTAGGGTTGAACTTAGTGTATGACAACAAAATGAACGTAACGAAAATACAATAATAATTAGATGCCCTAAAGCATCCTAGTTTTTCTTTTCATAAATCTAAAATATACTATTATATACCTCATTTTTTAAATCAAAATTCCTAAGAAAACCTCGAAAAATCCATTATTTTGGGATATCAAAGAAACTGACTGGGATACTTAGCAAAAAAAGAAACTAGCTAGGATCTAATTTAGTCCGACTTCATCTATACAATATCTTAACATGTTTGATATCTTTCAATTTTTGGAAACCAAAACTATATTATTGATCATGAAAAGCGGAATATGCAAGAACAACAAATTAACTGATACAGTAAAACCCATAAAAAAAACGAAGCTAATTTAAGACTATGAGCAAATATCAGACTTACGAATATAAGTAAATTGACGCGGATCAAAATGAGAACAAACTAATGATCAAGATTACCGGACGTATGAATACAAACCCAATCATTTTCCAAACAAATTTATAAAATACACAACATATATGAAAAGAATTGAAAACCCTAATTTTCTATTTAGCACAATTCAAATTAGCCCACCATGCCATAAATAGCCAATTTAGGATTAGGGCAGATGACTCATATCAACTGCAGAAACACAAAACAAAGGGAAACATCCCACAATATTAATTAACACCCCCCCCCCCCCCCCCCCCCCCCTTAAGATTATTACAACAGATGAAAAGAGGGGAAATATTAAGAGGAAAGGTCAAGTCACGACACTAGACAACTCGCTCTCAAATCTCTGCACTCTGAAATATGTAAGATAGTCACAGTGATTATACTTATACCTCCCTCTCCACCCCACCCCCCATCTGCATAACAATAATTCACTTCAATTCACTCCTTTCTTTACTCCACACAGATACAAATATACACAATACATACAAAGAAACAAGAAGACACTGTGAGTGTGTATATATCTTTTCCTTTGCTAATATTTGCTAATTTATATAAGTTCCATTTTAGTTTTTCCTCCCCGTTTCCATAGCCTCTGGTCTTGGGGGAATTTCCTCCGCCTTCACCTCTTCACAAACACACTTTCTGTATCTATATATCTCTGTCTCTTTCCAACATACATATATATATATATATGGGATATAATTAATTAAGGGTTTTCCTTTTCTTCCGTTTCCACCATCTTTAAACTCTCTGCGAAAAGATTGCACCTGAAAGAAAGCCCATTTTGCATGATTCTTTAAAAATCCCACCGCACCAAATAATATATACATATATATATATAAGGATATATAATTATGTTTTGACAGACAAATAGGGAATTTTGCAGAGTCAATATATATAATTCTTGAAGAAGAAAAAGGAAAAAGGGGAATTAGATCCAGATCGACTTTGGTTTGATCTATCTGTTTGTCAAACTGCACATCAGCCAAAGAGGGAACTGTTTGTAGAAGAGGAATTAATATTCATATTTGACCGCAGAAATCGAGGCAAAAAAGTTGGATTTTTCAACAACGGAGAAGGAAGAAAAGAAAAGAAAAGAATTATAACAACTTTTATTCCATCTCTCTTAAAAGTCTCATTTTCACTAGTAAGTCATCTCTCTCTCTTTCTCTGTATATATGTGTGTGTGTGTTATATTGTCTGTATGTATATATTTTGTTACTAACTCACATGTGAGAATGAATGAATTCTAAGCAAGATCTGCTTAAAAGACTTAACATTGATATCAGTGGCATAATATAAATTAAGAAACAAAAAAATAATGATCAACTCTCACTTTCACGAGATCCAATTTATCCAAAATCTCCCTTTCTCTTTCATTTTTTTTGTTTTTTGTTTTTTGAGAAAAACCCTAATAAACATACATTGAATTCTTCAATTTTTAGATCCCATTATAGTGATATTTTTACTCTCTTTCTTTCTCTACAACAAACGGCAGAAACTAAACTTGCTTAATTAGGGTTCTCAATTGAGCAAGAAAAATGATTTCTTTCCCATAATTATGTGTTTAATTACAGCTGTTAATGAGAGCCCAAAACTTCAAATTCTTCTTAATCTCCAGCCGTCAACAGGCCTGAAGAAATTAAATATATAGAAGCTTGTACATTTATATATATTTCCTTTGGTAAAAAAATATATATGTATAGATATATATACAAATATATAGATAGCTATATAGATTGATTGACAGATCCTACGAGGTGGGCATATAAAGGGCAGGTATATTATCAAACATTCATTTTCCAGATTTGGTTCAGATTCTTTTTCTGTAATTTCAATCTTTTATATATATATATATATATATATTTCAATCAACTTTATGGGGTTGTTTCTTTAAAGCTGTTCAATGATTTGCTTTGTCTAATTTCATGTCTTAAAGGCTGTTCAATGATGGCCCTGCACATTTCATTTAATTTTCTTGGACCCCCATAAACAACCAAATTGGAACCATTAAATTTTCCTATTTCAAATTTTTGCACTTTTAGTACTAGGTTTTTCAAGAATAATATTCATTAAAAAAAAACACTACTCTTTTCTTATATTCTTTCTAAAATCACTTTGATTCACAGAAATTTGGATAAATCTCACTTATTTTCTCCTCTCCTATAGAATTCAACAATTGCACAGTCTCATTCATTTAATATCCTTACAATAAAAAATTCAACAATTGCATGTCTCATTCATTTAATACCTTTACAATAAGAGACGCAATAGAAATTGAGATATTGGGATAGAAGATCTCATTTGTTTGTTTTTATGCAGATCCACTTATTTCTATTTTTTTCCCAATAATTTTTCAGGGTTTCATCTGAGTACCAAAAAGTGAGGCAAAAACTATATATCTATCTATATATATATATATATACATACATATACACAAGATCAGCAGCTAGCCATGGCTTCATCCTCCAACTCACCATGCGCGGCATGCAAGTTCCTCCGCCGCAAATGCCAGCCGGAATGCGTCTTCGCGCCGTATTTCCCGCCGGACCAGCCGCAGAAATTTGCGAACGTGCACAAAGTCTTCGGGGCCAGCAACGTGACCAAGCTGCTGAACGAGCTGCAGCCGCACCAGCGCGAAGACGCCGTCAACTCCCTCGCTTACGAAGCCGATATGCGCCTTCGCGACCCCGTCTACGGCTGCGTGGGCGTCATCTCTCTCCTCCAACACCAGCTCCGCCAGCTGCAAATGGATCTCAGCTGCGCCAAATCCGAGCTCTCCAAGTATCAAAACCTCGGCATTTCCAGCCACGGCATTATCGCCGCCGCTGCTCACCACCACCACCAGGGAATCAACCTCCTTGGCGGCGGCGTTACGGCGCGCGACCACCACCATTTCCACCACCAGCTGTTTCCTGTGAACCAACAGCAAATGATCCGATCCGCTTTCGACGGCGGTAATGGATATGACGCCAGCAGCTTTCTGGCGGCGCAGTTGAGTGGGTTTCAGCAGTCCAGGGCGGCGGCGGGGGCTGCAGCGGCGGATGGCCGCCGTGCGCCGGTGGAGCCGTCTTAGGGTTTTAGTGAGAATTCCGTATTAATTAAGGGCCAAGAATGAATATTTACTATACTCAAAAGAAAACTTCCTAAATATTTATTATTATTATTTGGTGGTGTTGTTATTATTACTATCATTTACTTCTTGTTTTCAGTGCTAAATTATTTGTCACATTTGTTAGTTAAATTGATTTAAACTTTTATTTGTCAATTAATGCAAAATTCCTCGCTCATATTCATGAAAAAAATTAGTTGAAATCAAATTTGGACTAATTCAAATATAATTTAAGCGGGGTGTTATTTACGATTATCTGATTGGTCATTTTTCTACAGATTATACTTAGGTTCAGTCAAAACACATTGAGACTAAAAATTTTCTATTTATAGAAAATTTGAATTAATTATCCGCGTCTAGTACAGATAATTGGTGTATGTCCAAAGGAGAATGATCGCAAATCAAAATAAATATTAATTAATACTTGCTATATGATGAATTGAGCGTGGTCAAACCAAATTTTAATTAGAGTTTTGGTATTTGAACGGAATGACATGAATAGTTTGAGACTATATATGATTTTGTACCCATATATTTAAAATTTAATAGACATGCTTCTTATTTTAAATCGTATTAGAATCCTTTAATTACATATATTGTTCAACAATTACATAAATCAAAGTTGTGACATTCTCATGTTTCTTCAACTAGATTTCATTAAAAATATCAAGGTTTGTTTAGATATTTTATTATTAAGTACTCATTTTTATAATTACGAACAAATAGCAGTAGAAAAGTACTGAAAACTTTATCATAAAAAATTTAGAGAGTTAAACGCCAAAATTATAGGAAAGAAAGAAGAATCTTTTTGTAATATAATTTATATTTAATTGAATTTGAGTTTGTACATGTATGAGAATAATACAATTTCCTTACCTCGATTTTGTTTGGAAAAAAGGCCTTAACTAGAATACAATATATAATTAAATCATATATCAAGTTTCCCTAAGTTGAGGAAGTGATTTTAAAGTAGTCTTTGACTCTCAATTCCAGCATAATCATAATCATTTATTTGGTTAATCTTATATGATCCGATTCATTATATAATCACATTTCTTGAATCTGGTCATATGAGTGTCACTGATCCTTGAAAGATTATTATTGTAATAAAATTTGAAGAGATCTGCAAGAGGTTATACATATTCAATATTATGAGGAAAACTCTATTGAATACATAATAATCCACTAAAAGCAAGACAATCAACCAGGAATTAAGTGTAACTAATATAAAATTTGGTTTTGTTAGTAATTTAATTAGATTGCATATAATAAAAATTAATATTATTAAGTTCCATGCATGTGCGCCTCTACCTTAAATATGTGTAAGTTTATTGGACAAATGTGATATTATTTCTCCAAGTGCAATAATATATAGAATATTTAGTAAATCTTTTAATCTAATTATATTATATAATAAAAAAATTATTAAAGTTTAAAATTTTTAACATTGTGAAAAAATCAATTTAAAAGGTTATCTCCAAAAAAAAAAATGATTCTGTACTCAAAAAATAAAGCAATAATATTGGAAAACAGAGTATGTAAATAGTATATATACATGCATGATGCAGGTATGGGCATTTGAATGCAAAATTACATTTTTGTTTCGTTTGATAGCTACGTGATCTGGAGCACCTTTGCTCCCAAGTTTTTAGGGTTTTAAATAATCTCGTCCAATAATTTAAAGTTATTGTTTATACTATTCATGCTATATATATAACTTGTACACAAAATCGAACGAAGTCTCAGTTAAGCAAATTTGAGGGGGAAATGACCGTTTTTTACAAAAAATTACTTGTGAAATCCTCATTTGCCTTTCACATGAATATTCCAACTAAATCAATAGAATCAACAATCATGTGACGTTCACATGACCGATTGCATGAAAAAAAATTAAGGCATGAGCCAAATGCGATAATTTTATAGAAATTTGACACTAGATTAATGTTCACTAGTCTATCAAACGAGACTAAAAAGACAATTATCGAATTTTAAAATTCCCTAGATTTAACATGAAGATTTGCCAACTAATTAAAGAGACTTAGCAATAGCATATGAGATTGAACTCTCAAAACTCTTTAAAACATGAAATCTTGGGTTCGGATCCATAGAAAACGTTGTATAAGTCTAGTTTTGATATTTCAATTTGTGCAATATCAACTCTAATCCGCAATTGTTGATATAATCAATCAATTTTCCTTTAATTTTGAAAAAAAAATGGCAGCTTCATTTCATATTAATTAAGTGGGTACGTATATCAGTGTATATATTATCTCATTTAATAGTAATGTCATCATTTTATTTTGCGATATTATCATGTATATATTCAATGATTCGCAGTCAACAACCTTAAATATTATCTAGATGAGCGAACTCTCTTAATTAATGTGACTTATGCATATCAAATGGGCAGATATTTCATTAATATGCCTTCAAACTTTGAATTTTTGTCTTGAAGCTGTTACGCAATTAATAATGGCATTATTGTCCTAGCACAGTATTCTTTCACCAATTAATGCTCTACTATTAGAAATTAGCTAACTTGATCCTTTATTTTTTACTTATTTTAACAGTTTATTATACTTATACTCCCTACTAAATATGATAATTAAAAGGTACACCCCTATATGATGATTACAAGGTATACCACTCTGGCAAAAAATTTTTTTGGCTAAATAACAACTCTGTAATGGTGTAACCCTAAACTTAAAATTGCTTTTTATTTGGGTAAAATATACTTTGCCCCCCTAAATTGGGTTGCCCATGTCAAATACCCTCTTAAACTATATATATAATAATGCATTTATACCTCAATTGCCTTCATATGTAATTACCCCTGACTTTTTTTTTCTTTTTTGTTTTTCTCCCCTTTTCAATTTTCTTCTTGCTAACACCCCCACACTATTTTGACCACCATATAAAGCATCCATATCCGCCCAACCCAACATTTTGAACTAAAAAAACTAGCATGTTATCCGACAATTTTATATTAATGTTTGATCATTTAAACAAAATGTGTTTTATTTTTTCAAAAAAATGTTTAACAATTTTTCAAATTCACAAGTTTCTCATGTCATCTGTCAAGCCACTCGTGATCAATTATAGATGTTAAAAAGTCCCTCCTCCACGAATAAGAGGTTAATAATTCTTTTAGACTTTCTAATTATCCATACGTATATTGTCAAAATGTACATAAAAGATATTAATTAAAAATTTAATAGGATTCATTTGATTGTGGCTGCATACGCATTATTGGATTTTGTGAAACATTAGTATAATTGGTGTCACCAAGGTAATATAATTCTAATTGATTCGTGTCCGATTCACACCAATAATATTTATATAATAATGTAAGAAATTGAGTGTAATATGCGTAAATGATAAGAGAGTAATATTGCGTAAAAGTCTAAGAATCTTTATTCATTCTTCAAAATGGGTATTTATACAAGTTGAATGGCCTTGGGCAAAATATGGTAGCTAAAATCGGACTGATTTCTTTACTTTTCTATCTATGGAAAATATGGAAAAAATTGCAAATTTAGTCCCGTAACTGTAGGGGTGTGGCAAAAATAGTCCCGTCTTTCAACCACTTGCAATTTAAGGACTGTAGCTTTGTAAAATTTGCGGCTTAAGTCCAATTTCACCGGAAAATTTTTAATTAAGCCGGAAAAACCCCTCAAATTTGGGGGTTTTTTATTTTCCAGCCAAATCAACTTAGGTGGCATTTTTTAAAAATTTCATTTGATTTTAAATGTTATGACATGGCTAATAATAACTTACAAAATAATAAATATCTAGAAAATCCAAAATATAAGAAAATATTAGAATTATATATTTTAAATTAGTTTTTGAATTTATATTAAATTATTTATATTTGACAAGAATAAGATAATGTAATATTTACATAAAAATTAAAATTCCAATAAAAATAAAAAATTTATCTAAAACAATTAAAATTTCTAATAAATTTAAAAATATTCAAAATTATATATTAGAATAATTTATGAATTTAAGTAAAATTACTATTTGTTGAGAATAAAATACTTAAATATAGAAATTATTCAATAAATTCAAGATTTTAAATTACTCAATAAATATAAGTAAATATTCAAATCGTTATAAAAAAAACTCTAAATATGTAAAAAATAATACTATAATGAAATTGTCCAAAAAAAGTTAGAGAAGATAGAAAAATAATTTAAAGTGATTTTGAAATTTGAATGAACTTACTCTTTATTGGCCAAAAAAAAAAATCAAAATTTAAATTTACATTAACTTACAAAAACTGTTCAAATTTATATAAATCAAGTTCTTTTGTATAATAGTTTAACCTATATTTTGTATTCTAATAAATGTATTTTCCGTTGTCAAAAAATATGTCAGTTAAACATTAAATTACTGAAATTAATTTAATAAAAGCAAAAAAAATTCATACTTCAAAGTTAAGAGCAGATCCCAAATCAAACTTTAATTATTATCATAGAACATTATTTAAGTAATGTTGTTTAAGCACTTTTGATCAATACTAATATTATTAAATAGTTTTAATAAATTAAAAAAAAAAGTTGCATCTTCCTCATCGAGCAGCGCCCTCCCGCCCCACCCTACCCCACCCCATCCCTCTCCTCCATCCACCACTCGGTTACAGCCACTGCGGCCAGCCCCGCCTCCCCTTCCCCTCGCATCGCCGTCCACATTCCTCCCCCACCATCTCCCTTGCCGCCCAGATCAAAACTATAGAGAGAAATTGCAAACAAAACACACTCACACCCACACTAAATCGTAAAAATTCTGAAAGAGAGAGAGAGAGGTCGTTAGGCGATCGGTGGACAGAGGGTGTGGATGAGGGTTGCGGCGCTTTAGGTAGTCGATTGGGGCTGGGATGCCGTGGGGTGGGTGGGGGTGGCTTGGGAAGATGATACAGATTCTTTTGGGTTTCTGATTTTCTTTTTTGTTTTTTTAATTTTTTATTTAAATCTTTTAATATATTACTTTAAAATGTTATTTGATTTAAAGTTGTTTAAAAGTGTTTATGTGGCAACCTTGTGGCAGATTTATCCCGCGTGGCATACACATCAATTCCACATAAGCTGATTTGGCCGAAAAATCAAAAATCCCCAATTTTGAGGGGTCATGTGCAAGGCACATGACTTTTTCCGGCTAAATTGAAAATTTTCCGTTGAAATTGGACTTAATCCGCAAATTTACGAAGCTACAGTCCTTAAATTGCAAGTGGTTGAAAGTACGGGACTATTTTTGCCACACCCCTATAGTTACAGGACTAAATTTGCAATTTTCTCGAAAATATGGCTATCTTAGGTAAGATTTAGGGACCCTGAGATTGGGCTGGATATATCCAAAATTAGGCTTTGATTTTATTTGATTGCTTCGGCTTGCTTTGGTAAGTTGTTGACTGATATCCTTGATTTGGTCTTGATTGGATCTTGTCTCTTGAAAGTCTTCCTTTCCTTTTATAAGCTCTGGTTCAGCTCCGCGTCCAGCTATTATTCCAGTTGTGTTATAGTTGACTTGGGCTTTGACCATTTTTATTTTATAAGGTTTTTGGGCCATCTAGTTTTGGGCTTGTTAGCTTGGCCCAATGGATTATTTTCACTCACATCACTAATGTTGAAAATTACATTTAACCATTCAAGGTACTTTGGTCGTAAAAATACGCCAAATTTTAGATAAGGACATTTTTGAAAGTTTACCTAAAAAAATAAATGTTACCCTTTTGATGATTTCCTCGAAAAATACAAGGAGTTGAATAACTTATGGGTAGATAATTGTAATTTTCTTACCAAAAGGGATGAATTGTGTAATTGCCCATATAAGAGGGGTGTTAAAGCGGAAAATTGCATTTTTGGTACGCTAAAGGGAAGTGCACGTTTTTTTCATACAATAAAAAGGCTTTTAAATTTTAGCACAGGAAAGTTCATTTTTGGTAATTTGAGTACAAATCACGTTGGAAAATTCAAAATCTATCGAAAAATGTCTACGTGGCACACAAATTTGGGGATTTTTGTGTTTGGAGGGAATATTGCCTACGTGGCGCCCAAATTGGAGGGAAATGAGCAAAATTGCCAAAATTACCCCCAACTCCCATGTGAAGATAAAATTAAAAGAAAACAATTAGAAAAATATTAAAATTGTTATTTCAAATTTATTTCTAGATTGAAGAAAATATTTTTATTAAATAATATAATAGTTTAATATATAGGTAAATGAGAAAAGAATAAAAAAATTAAGAAATTATCTAAAAAATATTTAAAATATTAAAGAAATTTTAAAAATAAAAATTATATCTTAAACTCAAAAATTATTTTTAGCGGCCAATTTCTTTTTCAATTGACATTAATAAATTAATTAAAAAAAATTTAAAAATGTAAAAATATAAGAAAATTAAGGATTTTTTTTGGAAAGTACTACAAAATTAGAAACATTTAAAATTATATCTTAAAATTTATTTTTAAATTTAAATAAATAATTTATAATGGTCGTTTCATTGACAAAAAATAAATTAACTAAAACTCAAAAATATAAAAAATCATAAAAAAGAGAAATAAGAAAAAAACTTGAAAAATAAATAATATTTGAAACTAAAAGAAAAGAAATTTAGAAAAGCCAAAAAATAATAAGAAAAAATTAGTAAAAATCATAATATAATATTATGATTTTTTAATTTAAATTATTTTATAATCTTAATATTATATAGATATATTAATTTTAGATTTTTATTTATAATAAAAAAAATAAAAGAGAACTTAGATAAAATATTTGAATTGAAATTCCAAAAAAAAATTAAATAACTTAAACAAAAAAAAAGAAAAAAAATTGAAAGTATTTGTGTTAAATCCCCAAATTAGAAGTCAATTTTTCCTCCACATGCAACCTCCTCCCCCAAATTGAAGGTTAATTTTCCTGCCAAATAAAAAAAATTCAAATTCAAGTCAATTTTCCCACCAAATAACATTTTCCGGAGCATTTGAAATTTTTCTGCGTGTTTGTACTGAAATTGCCAAAAATATAACTTTTATGTACTAAAATTTAAAAAGTTTGCTTTATTATATGAAAAAAAATGTGAACTCCCTTTTATCGTAACAAAATATAATTTTCCAGTGTTAGGGCTGTTAAAAAAAATTGGGGGGGGTGGGGGGGTAAGTGTAATTAATTAGCTCTTTATTTAGTTTATTTGAACAATGATACCAATTTAATTAAAATAATTATTATCATTATAAGAAAGTGTATATATTCATTTGTGGAAAATTTTAGTCGGGATAAGTTCGAGTAAACTCCAGTTAATCACGTGATAAATGAATTAAATTTATTAATATATAGGTTAGTATATACTTCAGGAAAAAAAAACCATAAGGCAAATTTATTCAACTCTTTTTTGCTAAGTAAATTTCCATAAATTAAAAGCAACAAAATACAACCATAAAAAGAAAAGGCCCTGAACCAATTAGGTTGGTTGCCCATTGTTCATCGAAAAAGGATCAACATTGTACAATCAAAATCAAGAAATTTGTTACAGTTAGAATGAAAAGCCCAATTAGCTAAAATATGTGCCGAAGAGTTGTCTTGACAACGAATATGCTGAATCTTCTAATTGAGACAAGACTCAAAGAGTGTCAATCAGAAGACTCAAATGATCCAAGAATCATTTTAACAGCGTTAACCGAGTTATTCTCGAAGATGGTAATTAATGTAGTGTAGCCAAACTCGTGAGCTAGCAAGTATTTTCCATTTATTTATTTATTTGTTTACAATATGAGCAAATATAAATTATCAAAATGATTAATATGATAAATTAGTTAATAAATTAAGAGATTGACTTTATAATGTCAACAAAGATGATTCTCGTGGAGTACGTATAAATTTTAATTGTTTTGATTTAATTTTCCATAATTCTATAATTAATGTCCAAGGTTTAATATTCAAATTAATTTGATTTGGAAGATAGTCAAAAAACATTGCATGGGACAATGATGAAGTACCTGTGTAATGATAGCCTCAACTTTAAATATGTAGGGTCTCTCCTATGCATGCATATCTGGTACTGCTCACGCTTCAACACTGGCCACCCCCCCACCCGTTCTTTATATCTATCTATGTGTGTGTTACTGTATGTGATCACTGTGTGTAAGTACGTGTCTATACACACACTTATATGTATACATACATGTGTGTGTGTATATATATATATATGCTGCACGAGTTCCGTTGATCTGATGTATGATCAGAAGAGAATTAAAAGAGAACAAACAGGAAGAGTCCATTTTAAATGTATATGAATGTGGGGGGTGGGGTGGGGTTCTTGGTGTTATTATGTTAGGTCAGCGTATGTTACTGGGGAGGGAGAGAAGATTGGCTCTTCCACACTGCTAAGAAACCCACACAAAACCCTAAAACATAGCTATAGTTGTTTTGGTATATGGGACCAAGCTGTGTGTGTATATAAGATGGGGTAATGTCACTATTAGTCTCTCAACTTTACGTTTAGAATCACTTTGAACCCTCAACTTCTAATTGCGTCGATTAAATCACTCAACTCAACAATTTGTTTTTATGTGGTCCCTCGTCTTAATTTTCGGTCAATTTTGGCCGGAAAATTGGTCATGTGACACGCATATGACCAATTTAAAGGGCAAAACTGATATTTTGTAATTAAAAAAAGATGACATATGTGTGGCATGTAACCAACTTTCCAACCAAAATTGATTGGAAATTGGTCGAGGGGACTACATTGAAACAAATTGTTAAATTGAAGGATTCAACCGACGCAATTAAAAATTGAGGTACCAAAGTGATTCTAAACGTAAAGTTGAGGGACTAATAGTGACATTACTCCTATATATATATATATAGGTATATTCTTAGTTAGTAGTAATTTCTTTGTTTCTTTTAATTTTCTTAATTTTAATTTTTTTGGGGGGGCGGGGGAACTTTGCATTTTTAATGTCCTTTGATATATGTTTGAACTTTGAAATAGACAACCTCATGGTCCTCAACCTTGAGAATTCAATTTTTTTATAACAGCGTTTTTAGGTTAATTGCAAGGAAAAATATTCATAATACATATATAAGAATGTACATATATGTGCACATCTCTTGGTCGGGGTCCCATAATTACATCGTACACAGACGATTTAACAAAACAATAAAAAATGCAATCATAACTAAAATTATGTATTTAGAGCAAGATCAATGTTGTATATATCATCGTTTTTCATCTCCACTAGTGTTGGCAATAAATTATTGTCATTAAATGACTTTGATAGATTTAATACATCAATACTTTTTAAATTAAGGGTGTGAATATATAGCATTTTCCTTAATTATAGCAAAGCTCCATTGCTCCGAATCTCTTATGCTAAAATTAAATAGTACTACAAACAAATTGAATTACTCGATATCAAACGATAAAAATTTATTTCAACTCGATTCATACAATTTATTATATAGGAAAAATTGCAAACTTAGTTGGTAACTATATGGGGTGCCAAAATTAGTCCATTTGTTTGTGACACCGATAATTTGGGACAATATCTTTAAAAAACGCGCGAATTTAGTCACATATATGTGTTACTGTGCGTATATTTTACTGTGTCTCTATGTGTGCTTTGGAGGGCCGATCAGAGGTGGGGGCTGGGGGAGGGGGGCTGTATAGAAGAAGATTATATTTCTTCTTCTTTTCTCTTTTTTTTTCTTTTGCTTTTTTGCTGAAATGTTATCATTTATTAAATAAGTAATATATTAAAGAATTTTTTTCTGTTGATTTTAAACCTATTGTCCAATGTTTTAATTAAATTTTCTTTTAAACTTATCAAATTTACGGTAAGTGATTGAAATGTTAAATTATTTTATTTTTGTCAAGGAAAAATAATCTTATTAGAATATAGAGATTACTTTAAAATATTAATAAGAAAATTTATTTAATGATCACAATAGTTTTGAATATTAAAAACTTGTGATTTTATGCAATATTCTGCACTTGTATTTTTAAATAAAACAATTTTAATATTTATTTAATTTTGTTATAATATTTTCAATATTAGATGTTACTATTTTGATAATAAAAACTTTTTTTCTTTTGACATTTTTAATATTTCTTTCATTTTTTTTACTTTTTAAGATACTATTTCATGTAGCAACTTACATATAATAAAAGTTTTAAAAAAATCAATATAGACACATTTCTCCTCCAACATGGAACCCCATGTGGAACACTCCTTAAGTCTCCATAAACAACAATGGAAAAAATTCAATCAAATTTTTTTGGATTAAATTCGCGAGTTTTACAAAAAAAACTAATATTGTCCCTAAATTATCAGTGTCACATGACAAATATTGGACTAATTTTGCCACTCCCTATATATAATTACGGGTCTAAATTTTCCGTAATTACATGTTAACCAAGTTTGGACATATATTTTCTATTCAATTATTTTGAAGATCAATTTAGTTAGATAGAAAAAATCAAACTATTGAGTTAGACTTATGGTCGACTCAACTGAAAATCGATATAATTAACAACCTAAATAAACTCAAATACAATTTTTCAAACTCAAAAATCTAAACAAAATTAAAGTTTTGAATAGTACCTCTTTCCTCTCAATCTAATTCATGCACATTACACATACACATCATGTGTGTATCTAGAAAAGTATTTATACACTTAGTTCGTATATGAAATATATATATATATATATATAAATATAACAAGAAATATAATTCTAAAATAAAGAACTATAACTAAAGCTCCGCATTCACTCAAGAGTTTCTCAAGGGTACTATGACTCTATGACATAATTAGTACGCATTATTAATTAATACGCATTCATGATGCAATCAAGTGAAGTATAAATTTATTTCACTTGAATTTAATTCATAAAATCTCATATAAAAATTTCCAATTTCCTTGTATAATATATAAATGATCACTTGGTAGCCCAGTAAAATAAACTAAGGGTTTTTAACAAATTGCCCCATATGTTAGGTCAAAAATGCTAAAAAAAAAAACTTCTGTTAAATTAATATACAAAAAAAACAAAAAAAAAAATTGTTTATGTAAACCACGCACGAAACCCTTTTTCTGTTAGAATCTTGATCAAAATGTAGCTCTTAAAACATCTATATACCTTTGTTTTGTAGTGAATTCAACCTTACAAATAGGGTAAAAGTATAAGGATGCTTTAAGTGCTACATTTTGATCAAATTTCTAACGGAAAAAGGGTTTCGTGCGTAGTTTACACAAACAGGGGTTTTTTTTTGCATATTGATTTAGCAGAGGGGGCTTCTCAAGTTTCGACCTAACACATGGAGATAATTTATAAAAAAAAAAGATAAATTAAATACAAATATGGTTTCTTTTTGTAGTAATGAAGATATATGTTTGAGACTTTTTTATATACGAGTCATAGATAAATTATATAGTTAGACTTAGTATGAATAGTATCTATATTTTTTTATAAAGCACCAACACCCTAAAATAATTATTTTTGGTGTGTTTTGGAGTGTGATGATTAAATTACCCCCAATTTAAAAAGCATTGTTTAGATAAAAAAAATTCAATCTTTTTTCTCTTATATCACGTATCCTCAACTTCTCCTACATTCTCTCACCTACTCTCTTTCCTATGTCACATTTTCTTCTTTTTTTTCACCCAAGAGTTTTAATACTTTATTCAACTCATTGCTATTTATTCACAAAACCTCACATAAAATTGTTGACATATTAATGAATATTTTATTAAATTTTTTATTTACTCATTACACGTATCGAGTGTGCCCACGCGACTAGTTTTATTTATTTATATTATTGTGTGTGAATGTGAGTGTGTGCATGAAGTGAAAGGGACGGTTTTAAAGGTTGGGGGATATCCCGACAGAAGCACGCCTTACGATGCCAAAACGAAAAAGTAGCATTTATTTCGGGTTGTCCCTCTGAACCTTCTGCTCTCTTCTCCTGCACCACCCCACCCCACCCCATTTCCCTCCCTCTCTCTCTCATATATATATATATATATATATATATATATAATATGTATATGTACTCACTTACAAGACATTGCATTACATACCATGCAAAATAATTGCTTATATCCGTTTTGCCCCCTCTCTGCATTTATGGGATAGTGCCAACACCATGACCTACCCCCACCTTATAAAATCAAATTTTATATATACATATCTATATTACTTTTGAGTTCATGAAATGGACCACTGGGAAATCAATACATTTTTTACCCATATGGTAAATTATTCTATACATCGATTTTTTTATTTTTATTTTTGATTGAATTCTATACATCGATTTTATTAGATTCTTTTTATACAATAGTATTAAAGTTATAATTATAGCCAAATATCATGTGAAGAACCTAGTAATTACTTGGTAAGTAAATTAAACTTGTCTTTTTTTCTACATCAAGATTGAGTTGTTTTATAATTAGTGTTTCTGATTCATGCTTATTTTTTGTAGCATACTAGATTGCGTTACTTGTCTTCACTACAATAATATAAGACATTAAGTGGCAAAATGTGTAGTGATAAGTTAATGTTGTTACTAATTATTAGGGGTGTTCATGGTGCGATTTCTTTTTTTTTTTAAGCTAATTTGAACCGAATTGTCATATGTGATTTTTCCTAGTAGAATCTCAAATTGTCATTTTCAAAATTGAAACTAATGACGCAATTTGGTGGGATTTTGCAATTTTTAGCCAATAGCGAGGAAATAGATTAAAACAAATCAAAATTACGTATTTCACTATATTAGTAAAGAAAAATGATTTTTTCATATTAAAAGACTTAGAACAGGTAAACGCTAGTTAAACATATACTTTTTTGATGTTATGTTATTTGCAAGTAAGAGAACTACCCAAAGAAATAGTAACAAACAACTTGAAAAAAAAGATGAAAACTAGAAGGCTAAAGAGATCGAAACATTCTTAACCAATCTTGATAACGTAGTTGCAATGCAACGTAACTAGGGTGTTCATAAAAACCAAAAATTCGGTCAACCGACCGAACCGAAAACTGAAAATTCGGTTAATCGGCCGAACCAAACCGAAAATTCGGTTCGAACCGAACCGAAAAATTCAGTTCGATTTTTGGTTGTTTTTTTTTACAAAAATTCGGTTTTCGGTTTTGAGGTTCGGTTAGCCGAAAACCAAAATTTTTTTATTATTTAATTTTTTTGTTTTTTATTTTATTTTTATATAGTATAATATAGATAAAAAAAATTATAAAAAGTGTGTTTTCTAGTGACAACTTATAGGAAAAAGAAAAAAAGTGACCAATTTTTTTATTTTTTTATTTTTTATTTGATTTTTTTTCCGGAAATTCGGTTTAATCGAAAACCGAACCTAAAAATTCGGTTTTTAACCGAACTGAACTGAATTTTTTTGCTTCGATTTTCGGTTTGGAATTTCGAAAAACCGAAATTTCGGTTCGGTTTTGGACCGAACCGATGAACACCCCTAAACGTAACATTGATTTGTTTTAACACAATTAAAATAAATATGTTTTTAAACAAAGTCTCTAAGCTACGCCCAATAATAAGTTTCATTACAGATCGAAACTTAAGTTTTTTTTTCGTCTTTATATTCAGTGATCTCCTACTTATTGTGAATTCATATTTTTGTGTCAAAAATTATTTATAAATTACAACATTTTTAAACGATAAAATAATAAATTTCAAGTGAAAACTAGTGAAAAGGAGAAACATTAGAAAGGATAAATACAGAATTTTAAAGTTGTGGGATGACAAGATATTCTTGACGGCTTATAAGTACTTTATATACTTTAGCAACATTGGTTCTAGTTCTAAGAAAAATAAATTGGATTCATTTTAGAAAGATTTATGTATATAATTTAGATTTAAACATAGAGTATAGATTAACAGTGCGGTGCGGTGTTGGGTGATGTAGTTTCTAAACTATCATCAAATTGTTCATGCATGCGCTGCGGTTTTGATCGAATATTCTAAATCGCGGCTTGTGTATCAAATTGCCAAAAACGGTTTGGTGCAATGCGGCTATTTAGGCGGTTTTTCATAACTTTTGCCAAGTCCTATAAAAATAGCATTTACTAGTTTAATAGTGACAAGAATTTTATACAAGTTGTCACTATTGATATTTAGTGACAACAAATATAGTTCACTCTATTTGTTTATCACTAAATATGTATCACTAATTATCAATAGTGACAACTTAAAACTACGTCTTTCACTAACAATCATTATTATGACAAAACAAAAAATATGGTCACTCATTTTGTATATCTACTAGGTTGCACGGATACGGATACGGATACGGGGACACGGGAACCATACGATACGGACACGGCGATACGGATTTTCAAAAAAATTTAGGATACTACACGAAGGGAATACGGCTATACAATATTATATATATATATATATATTTATATATTTATATACTTTTATGCATTAATAATGTACAAACAAAATAAAGTAAGAACTAATAATTTTACACATAATTTCACTATTAGGCATTATATCAAACACTAGAAGTATGATGCATTTTTGTGACTTTCAGACATAATTTCTACATTAAACTCTTAAAATATTCAAATTTTCCTAATATGGTGCTCTTGTAACAAAAAAATTGAAGTAACCAGAACAAAAATCGAATCTACAAAGTGTGATAGAATTTTAGAAGTAAAGTAGTAATTCCAAGTCCAACCCCTTAGAATTGAATTACAGAAGAATAAAAGATGACTTTGAAGTTGGAACTATTATCTCAAACTAAAAGGTAATTTAAAACGGTGAAAGAAGAGCTTAAGTTGCACTTTTGATTTTGATTGTAGAGCTAGAAGCAGTAGGAAGGAAAAGAGGGCTTTACGTAAGCTGTTTTGGTGTGGATCTGATTTTTGATTTAATTAGATTATTCCTATTAGTAATTCAGGCCTCCTAAATTTCAAAAATATAAAATTCAACCCCGCCGTGTCCTAAAACGTGCGGACACTTCCCTAGCCGTGTCCGACACAGTGTCCCATTCTTTTTTTATTTATTTAAATTTCAAACACTCCCAATGGCGTGTCCGGCGCGTATCGGGGCCGTGTCCGGCACGTATCCGTGTCTCCCAAGTGTTTGACACTGTATTATGTGATTTTTAGAAGTATCCGTGCATCATATATATTTAGTGACAATTTTGGCATTTATCACTTTAATTTTTGTAACTAATATTATTTTCTTCTTGTAGTGCTTACATTTTCAAGTTCATTTGCAATAATGTGATATGTCACACCAATTGTGTGAGAGAATTCAGAATTTTTTGCAAGTGAGTTTCAATTGACTATTCTAACAGTTTAGTTAATCATTTTTAATAATAAGTGCGAAAGAGTAGCTAGCATTGCCCATTGTATTTGATTTCGCTTGCAGGTCTCACCCCAAAAGCTCGAAGCGTATCAATAACAATATTTTTTGATTTCCCCAGATATTCAGATAAAAAAATACTAATTACTCAAGATATTTCAAACACGATAGCAATAACTAATCCCAAAGAATTCTTTTCAAAATAAAACGAACAGAGGACATCTTACTTAAACAACAGAAGTTCACATCCATTGAAACCATAGTAGACAACAATAAGTACTTACAATGGTTACATTGTAGATTTTTTTTATTAAAAAAATTTGGGTAAGATCAACTCTGGCCACCTACAACGGGCCAGGGGATGCTTCGGGATCCAAAAAGTCACTTATAGATGTACTTACAAATTGTCCACGAACATCGTTCTCACATCGGCAAAGGGAATCAAATACACAATTTTTTAACAGAAAGTGGTTCGTTCGTTACCAACGGAACTATGATACACTTAGAATGTAAATAAAATAGTAGTGTAGTGTTTTTTGTTTAGAATTGACTAATCCTTTTACTTTTCTCTCTCTTGAGAATGCAAAATCCTGCTGGCCTTGACTACTCCTTTCCATTCCCTCTTGGAGTTTGACAGTGCACATTTTCCTACAAATTAAAAGGGTAACAATCTTGGGGGTGGGGTGGGGGTGATGTGAGAAAACAACATATCATGAGGAATACAGATATCTCTCTTACACATTTTCTCTCTTTCTTCCTTAATTACTACTACTACTAATACATCCCTTTTGTCTTCCTCTTTTTCAAAGCTTTGCACCAACTACTATTTGTCTGTACTATGTGCTGTATCTTTTGTATCACACACAAGCAAATTGCTCTCTTTTTTTTTTTTTTTTTTTTGAGTAGGAAAACTTTTTTTCCTACTTCTCAGTAAGTCAAAACTACTGCATGGTCAAAGGTTTTTTCTCCCATCATTCATTATTCACAATTAAAATCGGATATGTGATATGCGTATAAATTGGTGGTCGTAATATAGAGAGATAAAAAGATTTTTTTTGTTTCTCTTTTCTTTTTTATAATTTTCTTTCGCTGCATCACAATCACTTAATTGTAGACATTTCACACGTTCATTTGCATAACATAAGATTGTGGAGCAGATGATTTGAATTGTTGTTTATTTTGTGGATCCAATTAATTCGAATAAGCAAGGAGGAGTATATAGAAAAGTGAAATTTTATGTATGTCCACACTATTAATATTAAAAGTAGTGATTATGAGTTGGTGTTGTTGCATTACTTCCTGAAACGACAGGATACCTTTCGGGAGGGAAAGTTCTGATTTTGGGATTTCGGGCAATAAGTTTATCATGGAATGAAATATTAAAACGTAGTACTCTGTAAAGAATGTGGGTTTGACTTTTTGTAGGAAATAAAAGAGCTAAAATTATAATTCTCTCTTCCAAAATACCTCATTTTTATTTCAGTAAATTAAAAATATACGCTAATTAGAATTTCCATTTGATGAACATATTATGAAGATTAATTTTTTTAAAAAAATAGGGATAATAGCAGACACCCCCCTCAGTTATGAGGTGATGTGCACTTTGCCCCCTCACTTATCGTAAAGTGTGCACTTCACCCCCTCGGACAGTTCGGGCAGATTCGGGCACCACACTTATCATAAAAATTGGACTTTTTCCCCCTGACTTACGTGTCTTTGTAGCACTTTGCCCCCTGATTTACGTGTCTTTATAGCACTTTGCCCCCTCACTTATGTGTTTTGTAGCACTTTGCCCCTGCCCGAGCTGCCCGAGGGGGTGAAGTGCACATTTTATGATAAGTGAAGGGCAAAGTGCACATTTCAATAAGTTAGGGAGCAAAGTGCACATCACCTCATAACTGAGGAGGGTGTCTGCCATTATCCCAAAAAAATATGATAAGAGCAGAATTTAAGTCCTTAATCAAAACATAATATACAATATATTTCTCTAATAATGTCGAAATATATTTCCATTGTTGTGTAATCGATCATAATTAGCTTGAAGGCATAAGAGACATTTGATTGAATAGATTCGTCAATTTGTAAAGTAGGACAAGTATTTTTGGACAAACTAAAATAGAAATTCAGATAGATTTTACGGGACAGAGAGACTATATGTATAAATATATGTTTACTTGTTGATTTGTATATAAACAGTGTGTTTTGATTCCGAATGAAGGGGACTACCCTAGTATAGTAGTCCGACAACACCCCCACCAATAGTTAAACAGTGTGTTTTGTGACAAAAACACTACACTGTTAATTCAATTCAATATTGGGGGAAAAAAATACCTTTTTCCAGCTTATTTTGAAAATAGTTTTACAGTGTATAGAATATGAGCTCTTCGACTGCGTGAATAGTTACTAAATTATATATATTTCTCTAGATTTTCATTTGAGTAAAATTTAAAAATGAAGGAAAATATAGGGCCAAAAGAATACTTAATTTGACTTAATTACAATGTTATGCAAATGTAGGAAAAAAATATAACAAGCTGTGTTTCCTGATAGCCCAATTCAAAATTTTATATGGGCCTTATATTTATCATAGGTGTGGCCCCACCCAATACAGTTAACCTGAAGCCCATAAATCTAAAAGGACATTCAAACAATGAGCCCAACAAACTGACCCTATCCAACCCGACCCAACACATTATTTACCTTTCCAAATTGGGTCATTCTTACTGGACCTAAAATCTCAGACCAATCGAAATTAATCTTGTGATGAGAGTACGTAGAATATACTTTTTACAAATAGTTATTAGTAGCGGTCGGAGCTCACTCGATGCATGTGCATAAAAATACATATGAAAAATGAAAACATTTTTTTTAAAAAAAATTATTATGTATAATTACGTCAAAAGAAAATTTTGAAAAGTACAATAGTTCGTAAGACATAATGTAAAAAGAAAATTGTAAACTACTTTTGTTTGTAAACAGTTATTCTTCAAGATTAATAAAACAATAGACCTTAACTGATCATGATCTGTATCTATTATATTTCCCTTAATGGTTGTATCTCTCATTTATTGGTCCGAGTACCGAAAATCTCCACATGTTTTTGTTGGTAAATAATTTGGCTAGTCGCTTTGGCATAACAAAATAGTAAACTCACCAGAATATGTTTAAATTTGTTTCAAACGAAGCCCACATATAATTGGAGAGAGAGAAGAATAAGATCATCAGTCACTCATGGTTACGACTTATGCATTGAAGAAAAACTCAAAAAATGTGTTTTGCCCTGCCCACAAACTCATAACTGATATAAAAAAAACTTACATATTAATAAAAAGAAGTTAAAAGGAAAGAATAATCAAAGAAAATTTAAGTCGTATTCCTATTTACAATATGAAAATCAAAACAAAAAAATTAATACTAAAATCAAATGCGAACTGAAAACTTCACCCAAAAGAATTGACGATGCATTAATCCAATCAATTGACTTCAGTGATTCTAAATACTCATGTTCTCCTAACCTGTGGGGGAAAAAAATCGGAATCAGAAATAGAAACATATAATAATTCAATATTTCAATCAGTAAACTTAAAATATATTAGTCATGCGCAAAATAACCCAACATATGCAAACTCAACATAGAAAGCCCACATATACATCATTTCCCTCATTTTACACTATGAAAAGTATTACATTGAGTGAATTTGGAAAAGAGGGGAAAAAATGGAAGATGAAATTATCGGATTGTAGAAAGAGAAATCAAGAGTTGGTTTGCATCTCATCCTCTCCTCTTTATGCACGTGTTTAGCCAGAATTTGAAGGAACATGGGTTGGTTTATTGTGTAGTGGGACTTTTATTTGAAATTTAATTCTTATCAGTAGTTTTAATTCAATTGCTTAATGTAGAAAAAATAGTCTTAATCATGTGCGAAGTTGGTTATGCCACACCAAAAGGATATTAGTTCAAAAATAACATTTGGGGCTCTTCAATAATAAAAGAGTATAGATAACTATATGAGACTTTGAGTTCTAAAATTGTTAAAAACCTGTCTTTATTTATTAAGAGAATAAACGCATTTTATATAAGCTAGTTTGTTGTATTTATTTAGCGCTTTTATTAGTTAGAGTATGGGCTGGAATGTTCTAGCCATTAGAAGGGTATTTAAGCTTCTGTTTTACAACTTTCTTCTCATTGTAGATGAATTCAACTTCTTTTCTGAAATAATGACGTGTATTCTTTTTTCTTCTATACAATTCTCTCAATTCTAATATGGTACCAGAGCTGTGTTTCTAAGATCACATGCGCAAATCTATCGATTTCAATCGATTTCTTAACATATTGATTCTATCCTTCCATGACTTCTAAAGTTACTACTGTCGGAACTAATCCTGCCAATTCAGCCATTGATTTCCAAGATCCCCTCTACATTCACCCCTCTGATTCGCCCAATTTAGACCTAGTTTCAGAAACTCTTACAGGATCGGAGAATTACAAGGTTTGGAGCCGTGAGATGATCGTGGCACTGGAGGCGAAGAACAAATTAGGGTTTATTGATGGATCTTGCAAACCCCCTAAAGATGATGATGTTTGTCTCGCTCAATGGAAGAGATGCAATGCTTTGGTAAAATCTTGGCTTCATAGTTCATTATCTAGAGAATTCATCCATGGAGTTGTTTACTGTGATCATGCATATTTGATTTGGAGTGATTTAAAAGAGCGATTTGATAAGATTAATGGCGCCCATATGTATGCCCAATATCAAGAAATCAATGCACTTACACAGGGCACAAACACTGTTACGGTCTATTACTCCAAATTAAGAAAATTGTGGGATGAGTATGAGTTTTTAATTCCTTCCCCATCAAAAAAAGTATCCAAAGAATACATTGAGTTTTGTCAACAATTAAACATGATCCAATTTTTGATGGGTTTGAATGAAAGTCATAGCAATACTAGGTCACATATATTGATGATGTATCCTCTGCCCACACATGGCCAAGTTTATTCCATGGTTAGTAATGAAGAAATTAAGAGAGACATATATTTACAAACTGTTTCCACATACACTTCTGATGACTTTTATTTAAATACTCAGAATACTTATAATGGTTCAACAAAGGCAAGTGTTACATGTAAGTATTGTCATGCCCTTGGACACACAAAAGAATCTTGTTTCAAACTAATTGGATACCCTAACAATGGAAGAGGAGGCAGGAATGGTAGAGTAAATGGTGGGGGGAATGGCAAGAATGGTAGAGGAAACGAAAATGGTTATAAGAAGTTTCAAGCAAATCAGGCTTCTGGAAGCCCTGAAAGCTCAGATTCTACCATTTAATCACTTATTCAGTAGGATAATGCTCAAAATAACCATGTCCAATACTCTACAGCTACCATGTTTACACCTCAGCTGTATCAGCAAATCCTGCAATTACTTGACAATTCTAGCAACAATTCCAACTCTACAAACTCCATTCCTAATGCAGTAGTGAATATGGCAGGTACAATTCCTATTTTGTTGAATTTAACCTCTAATTTTGAACATAAGGAATGGATTATGGACAGTGGTGCTCACCACCACATGACATCTAATTTCAATCTTTTAGAAAATCCTGTTAGGATTGATCCTTTATCCACTACTGTTACTTTACCAAATGGTACTCTTAAATCTGTTTCTTATGTGGGTAATATTAAACTTACCCCAAATTTCATCTTACAAAAGGTTCTTTATATCCCTGATTTCATATATAATCTATTATCAGTCTCTAGCTAAATTCAGTAGTGATAACAATTGTTTAGTTGTTTTTTATTCTAACATTTGCTTGATATAGGACATATGGACTGGCAAGACAAGGGGGATTGGTAATTTTAGACATGAATTGTATTACTTAGATACTTCTGTTAATTCTTCAATACATTCTATTCAGAACATTGTGCCATCTTGTAATATTGCAGTTTCTGGAAATAAAACTCATTCTTCCCTGAATGATCCTTCTATCTAATGGCATAATAGATTTGGTCACTTGTCATGTACAAGTTTACATATTTGCCTGATATTGGTATTAAGTTGAATAAAATTGATGTTTATTGTCCTATATGCCTTCTTGCCAAGCATAGTAGGACTTCTTTCCCTGATAAAACTAGTGTTACTACTGCTATTTTTCAACTCTTACGTATGGATATTTGGAGTCCTTAAAAGGAACCAACCTCAATAATGACAGATATTTCCTCACATTAGTTGATGACTTTTCTAGAACCCGTTGGGCTTCCTTAATGACATATAAGACTGATGTTCTGCCTATCCTAAAGAAATTCTTCACTTTTGTTAAAAACCAATATCAAGTGAATATTAAACAAATTAGAATAGATAATGCATGGGATTTTTTTAAAAGTGAGTGTAGAGATTTTTTCGATTCTTTGGGAATTATTCACCAAAGTTCTTATCCTTATACACCCCAACAAAAAGGGGTGATTGAAAGGAAACGTAGGCACATTTTAAATGTTGCCAGGGCATTAAAATTCCAATCTAATGTTCTCATTAAATATTGGGGAGAATGCATTTTGACAGCGGTTTATCTCATAAACAGGTCTCCAACACTTGTCCTCAAAGGTAAGGCTCATTTTACTGTTTTACATAATAAGACCCCTGGTGTTCATCATTTAAAGGTGTTTGGATGCTTATGCTTTACCAAAGTTGTGCCTTAATTGGACAAATTTCATGAAAGATCAAAACCCTATGTTTTTATGGGTTATGCTTCTTATCAAAAGGGGTACAAATTACTTGATTTACATACTAATAATTTTTTAAATATCTAGAGATGTAATCTTTCATGAGAATATATTTCCTTTTGCTGTTTCACAACATACTGAACATTCTCATAATTTTTCAACTATTGACTCACATTAATACTATGAAGATTTTGTTTTTCCTTATCTGTCTACACAGTCTGTAATACCACGTGATAATACTCCTAATACTAAAGATTCTGATTTACATGAGGATGAACCTATTGTTATTAATGACTCTATGTTCCAACCAGTAGTTCTTCTAGTTCTGACAATCTGAGAAGATCCACCAGAGTTGCTCTTCATCCTTATTGGACTAAGGATTTTATCTTTCCTCATTTATCTTCATCTAATATTGCTGCATCTACTTTACATCCAATTTCTCAATATATTCAATATAATTCTATGTCTTCTTCATATAAATCTTTTTTAGCCTTTATCTCTTATCATTTTACCCCTGCTACCTTCAATGAAGCCACTAAAGATCCAAAATGGCAGGAAGCAATGAACTATGAAATTCAAGCTCTTGAATTAAATAAGTAGGCACATTTTAAATGTTGCCAGGGCATCAAAATTCCAATGTAATGTTCCCATTAAATATTGGGGAGAATGCATTTTGACAGCAGTTTATCTCATAAACAGGTCTCCAACACTTCTCCTCAAAGGTAAGGCTCACTTTACTGTTTTACATAATAAGACCCTTGTTGTTCATCATTTAAAGGTGTTTGGATGCTTATGCTTTACCAAAGTTGTGCCTCAATCGGGCAAATTTCAGGAAAGATCAAAACCCTTGTTTTTATGGGTTATGCTTCTTATTAAAAGGGGTACAAATTACTTGATTTACATACTAATAATTTTTTAAATATCTAGAGATGTAATCTTTCATGAGAATATATTTCCTTTTGCTGTTTCACGACATACTGAACATTCTCATAATTTTTCAACTATTGACTCACATCAATACTATGAAGATTTTGTTTTTCCTTATCTGTCTACACGGTCTGTAATACCACGTGATAATACTCCTAATACTAAAGATTCTGATTTACATGAAGATGAACCTATTGTTATTAATGACTCTATGTTCCAACCAGTAGTTCTTCTAGTTCTGACAATCTGAGAAGATCCACCAGAGTTACTCATCATCCTTATTGGACTAAGGATTTTATCTTTCCTCATTTATCTTCATGTAATATTGCTGCATCTACTTTACATCCAATTTCTCAATATATTCAATATAACTCTGTGTCTCCTTCATATAAATTTTTTTTAGCCTCTATCTCTTATCATTTTACCCCTGCTACCTTCTATGAAGCCACTAAAGATCCAAAATGGCAGGAAGCAATGAATTCTGAAATTCAAGCTCTTGAATTAAATAAGACTTGGGAATTAGTTGGTTTACCCCTTGGAAAAAATTTCATTGGTTGTAGATGGGTTTAAATCATCAAATATAAATATGATGGCTCCATATATATATATATATAAAGCCAAATTAGTGGCTAAGGGCTATACACAAAAGGAAGGTTTGAACTATGATGATACTTTTTCACCAGTACCAAGCATGTAACTGTCAGAACTGCCTTTGCTATTACTGTCTTATATAATTGGCCTTTATGGAAAATGGATGTCACTAATACTTTTTTGCAGGGTGGTCTTTATGAAGAAGTATATATGACTGTGCCTCTGGGATTTAACAATCAAAGGGGGCATAATAAAGTTTGTAGATTGATTAAATCCCTGTATGGTTTAAAATAGACTTCTAGACAATGGAATGCAAAGTTTACTTATGCTATGACTAAAGCAGGTTACCTACAATCTAAAAATGATTACTCTCTGTTTATTAAGGAAAGAGGGAGTGACATTGTGATATTATTGGTTTATGTCGATGACATTTTAATTACAAGCAACAATGCATCTATGATGACTGAATTAAAACAATATTTACACACTACTTTCTATATGAAGGATTTAGGTGAGCTTAGATATTTCTTAGGTATTGAAATAGCTAGGTCATCTAAAGGGATTTATATGAATCAAAGAAAGTATTGTTAGAATTGCTATCAAATGTAGGTATGATTGGATGCAAGACTGTTACTGTGCTAATGGAGCAGAATTCAAAGTTAACTAATGTGGAATTTGATCAAAGAATTAAATCACCAGATGATGATCGAGTGGTTGACAACATCACTATATATATAAAAATTGTTGGTAAATTGATCTATTTGTGTATGACTAGGCCAGATATCATATATTCTGTGTAGATTCTTAGTCAATTCATGCATCAACCAAAGAGGTCACATATGGAGGCAATGTACATAGTCTTAAAGTACTTAAAAGGGAAGCCTGGTCTTGGTTTGTTGATGTCATCAAAGGGAGATTTGAAGATAAAGAGTTTCTGTAGGCAGCTTGCTCCATGACTAGAAAATCAATTACTGGATTTGCAATCAAGATTGGAGAGTCACTGGTGTCATGGAAGACTAAAAAGAAAAGTACATTGTCAAGGTCTTCTACAGAGGCAGAATACAGGGCTATGGCATCTCTAACTTCTGAGGTTATTTGGCTTTTGGGGATTCTTAAAGATATGGGAATGACGAAGAGTGTTCCAACAACTATTTTCACTGATAGTAAATCAGCTTTGCATATTGCAGTCAACCCGATTTTCCATGAGCGGACAAAACACATTGAAGTGGATTGTCATTTTATTCGAGACAAAATTCAAGAAGGAATTATTTGTATAGAGTATGGACCTACCATTGAGCAACCAACAGATTTATTAACCAAAGCCCTGGGAAAAAAATTAGTTTGAGCATTTACTTAGCAAGTTTGGTGTCTTAGATGTTTTTAGACTACCTACTTGATGGGGGAGTATTAAGAGAATAAACGCATTTTATATAAGTTATTTTTTTATATTTATTTTGCGGTTTTATTAGTTAGAGTATGGGCTAGAATGTTCTAGCCATGAGAAGGGTATTTAAGCTTCTATTTTACAGGCTTCTTCTCATTGTAGATGAATTCAACTTTTCTTCTGAAATAATAACATGTATTCTCTTCTTCTATTCAATTCTAATATTATTTAACAGCTTTGACCTATTATTCTACCTTGAAATTAATTACATAACAATTGTGATTCCTTTTTTTGAAAAAATCAATTTCATTAGAAAACACAGAGTACATAAAAGTGCATAAGGAGAACCTTGCCACAAACAACCAAAGAGAGTTTATCTAAATCATAAGAAGCGAGTCTTATAATCTGTGCAATGTGTCATACAGTAAAGCAACTTTACTACCCCTGTAACGAGGTTTCAGTCAATGACTCTCAAATTAGATGGTTTTGAGGCATTAGGCATAAAGATACCCCTAAAGACTTAATATCTCAGGCAATATAGGCTTCAGAATGTGACACACAAAAATCCTAGCAAATGTACTAGTTCGTGCAAGTAATATAATGGATTTGAAGTCCGGATTGTCGTACCCTAGAGACAATTGTATTCAATTACTGAAATTACTGTATTATCTAATTCTAAATCAAATCAGATGATTAAGGTGTGAATTATGCAATAAAATAACTAAATTGAAATTTACCAACTAAAGAAAACAATAAAACTTGAATTATTATCAGTGAGAGAAACGACTAAGACACACGATCCAGCCAATTGTTCAAGTTGATTATGAATTCTATCTTACCGGATTATTAGATTGATTAGGTCAAGGCGAAATTTCCTAAATTACTCACTATCCAATCTCTTAGTATAGCAATTCTATTTTCATTAATGATTCCTATATCTCTATATGAAATTCAAATTAATGAAAACGCATTACAAGGGTTCATGGAATTTCCCATTTTCAAGGAAAGCACACACAAGGAAATCGAATCTATCTCTAGTCAATTTTACGTTGTGATGTTTAATACCTAGATGCATTCCTAGTTTATCTCCTCTCGGTCTCAAAACTAAGCACAAGTTCATATGATTGGTGATCAAGCAATCATAAGGATTAAGAACAAATATTAAACACATAACCCAAAACAAATTAATCTAGAAAAATAATACTCATAAATCAAACATAGTAATTGGATTTCACATGGCCTCAATCAAAGGGAAATTACGTCATAATCATAAAAAAAAAAAGTAATAATTCATCTTGAAAGACATGTTCAATGAAAACAAATCTAAAAGCATGAAATTAAAACTTCCTAATAACGTTTCTTGATAGATCTTGCTTGAATTCTCCGTCTTCGTAGATAAAGATGGAGTATCCTCACGTTCTTCTTCTTCCCTAAACTTCTCTCAACCCTCTTGGAGTGTTTCAAAGTGTCAAAACTCGAAAAAGTGGCAAAAGTCCTGAATTTGACCTAATAGCGTGAATTTATAGATGCTGAAATTAGCCCGTAGCCGCGGCTAAAAAGTCGGTAGCCATGGCTAAAATCCGTTGTTCACATTTTACACTTTCCTTTGTTACTTCATATCTTCAAAGCACGAAGATTCCTTTATGATCACCATGGCTAAGGGTCAATGTAGTCGTGGCTAAAGGTGTATTTTGAGAATTCTTTGATATTTTCACTCGTTTTTGCTCCAATTTTCAAATAACCTATAAAAACACAACCAATCACAAAATCAAAGCATATGTGGCATAAATACACTTAAGAAAAGAACTCATCAAAATACAAGAAAAAAGGCGCCTAAAAGGCGTAAAATACAAGCTTATCAGAATGTCACTAGATCATTATGCTCCCTTCCTATTCATCATAGCTGAAAATATACACAAAAAGAAAAGTAGTTATACACGATAAACCTCAATAGACAAACCAAACAAACCAAATAACTACGGTCAAAAGAAACAGCAACTATACTCATGATTGCTATACATCATACCAAAGCTCTTAACCCAACATTACAAAGTAAATTATGTAACTATCACCATCTGATTACCAAGCAATACGCCATAATCTTTTGAGACTACCGCCGCAACTATAGAATCTTTAATCGGAAGCGATACAAGATGATCTTTAACTCGACATATAGCTTTGTGAGCTACGTAAGCCGGAGGTTCCAACTTTCCATGAAACAATCGTAAATTTCTTTCTTGCCATATCATATAAACAATAGTTCTAGAATCATACGATTTGCAACGTTAATCCAGTGTTTACCACGCCATTTAGAAAAAGCTCATACAACTCCTATACCCCAATTATTACCGTCCCAAGTGAGTTGTACCTGAAGTTTAAGAACTTGAAGACAATGTTGTGAGTACGAACAACTAAAGAAAAGATGCTCATGAGTTTCACAATCATTTGAATCACAAAGCATGCAAGATGTGGTGTTCGAACCTATCCATGACTTATCTCGAGTAGATAATCGATTTTACAATGCTAACTATAAAATAAAATTGTGTTTACGGATCTTACCTGAACCTCTGAGTAGTGAATACCATTCCTTTTTAGTACCAATCGACCGCAATGCCTCCTGTGCAGATGCCATCGTGAAAAGCCCATTTTTGGTCTTCTTCCATATTACCACATCATCTCTATTCCGATTAATTGGAGGCAAATAATAAAAAATCATCATTGAGTTCATACCTCTTTATCTTGGCCAATTCCAGTCTCCTTCCCGAATCACTTGAGATAGCTAAGAGTTAGTGCGAAGGCCCAAAGTCGATGGACCTCTCAGGTATAACTGATGCAAAATCCCACGTTCATGCCATGGGTCAAACCAGAGCCAAATCATTTTGCCATTTCCAATAGAATAGTAAATTAGCGGTTGCGTGTCTTTTCTTAGTTTCAGAATTTGTCTCCAACTCCAGGAGCTTAATGCTACTATCTTCAAATTCCAGATGGATTTATTTCGAAGCGGGTTAGCATTAATCCAAGCAACCCATATTGAATCCACATCATTTGAAACAACTAACCATAGATGGGCGCAACATTAATGATTTATTGCTGATGGTGAAAGGTTGGATACCCAACCCGCCTTCATCTTTTGGGAAGCAGACTTCTTGCCACGACACCTCAACATAACTGGATTCATCATGACCGAACCACATAAATTGTCTCATACGTTTTTCAATTTCTCTTATGACTCATTTGGCAGTATAAAAATCCCAGACCAATAAATATGAAGTGAAGATATCACAGGTTTAATCAATTGCACTGTGCCTGCATACGAGAGGGACCGGTTTGTCCTGTTAGGTGTTATGCCCTCTATGCCATTGAAGAATTAGATTTAATTGTGCATTTTATTTGTATTGAATAAAAGTTTTGAATTGAATAAATGTTTTGATTATTAATAAAAGACATTCGAATTTGTTCTTATAAATCTAATTGTGGCATTAAATGTATTGAACAAATAGATCCTTAAGATCGAGGTGTACTCATCATTACTTATTTGATAAGTAGAAGCACTGGTGGAGTTAAGTGCTTGATCTTATAAACATGGTTCACGAGTTAGAGAATCTTAATTGGGCGTTAAGATTCAACTCATATGACACTTGTTTTGACAAGAAGGTGCTAGTCTTACACTGATTGGATAGTGGGAGCTAGTGTCATAAATATGATTAATTGAGTTGACATATTCGAACATGACTCGTTGTAATTCTATTACATGTGTTTTTACTCGGTGATTGTCAATGATAAGGATTACCTGTTACGATAGTATGAGTGAGCTTCAGACCTGATGAGTCTTTTACATTGTGTTCATACCATTAAGTAAGTTATTAAAGTAGTTAGGCCCAATCATTTATTGGTGGGGTCGACCTCAAAGTACGATTCAAGTGGTGCATTCGACAATGGGAAGTTGACTGGGGCAAGAAGCGACCTGTATGTCATAGGTGTTGTGAAATTAAAGTCTTTGGCTAAAGCAAATATAACTAACTTGTATTGGATACTAAGGGCAGTTTGGTAATTTTACATTGGTATGATTATATCGTACAGTATCAAGTTATATGAGGTTGACATTCCATGACTCTTACTTGATCGGGTTACGTCAGTGAAGAGCTTATACGTATACGGTAATTGTAACTTAAAGATTTGTGATGACGTATCCATCTCGCACTTGATTGGGTCTCGGTATAGCTTCACAGGACCGGCTTAGTGATAACTATATCCTTGGAATCCTCCCAATGCCAATCAAGACAATCCTAGAGAGTCACGCTATATAAAGATGGTAGAATGAAAAAGTCACTTGTTAGTTAATTAAAAAACATAACACACTTTTTATCTTAGAGAGCAAAAAAGAAGCAAAACACAAAAACTCTCTCCCTCCCTATAAACTTAGCCATCAGCCCCTGTCTGAGGTAAGGAGATTGGAGCTTCAAGATGAAGGTCATCTTTGCGTGATAATCTAGAGGAAGAAACGATCCATTACTTCTAAAAGGCTAGGCTTGAATTAAATCGTTAAAAGGTAAGTGGATTGCCTTAACCTTTAATTCATCACTTTTATGTTTATAAAGATTTTAAAAGCACGAATTGTATCTTGGATTGTGAATTGAAAAAAATTTATCCGCTAGAACGATTCACAACATTGGTATCAGAGCCAAATTTGATGCCTTTGATATCTTTTATGCGTTTATGTGTTTATATTATTTGAGGAATATGAATATATGAACATGTGTTTATCATATTGTATGCTAAAACATTAATTGGCTGATTTTATTTATTGTATTGCATGTTTAAACAATTAGGTTTGATGATTAATTACATAATTGAAAAGAAATGGCGGTGCCGCGAATTCGTGTGACCGAACAGCGCATGGTGCGCTGCACGGCGCAGCACTCGGCTTAGCCCGACCTTAGAAAATTAAGTTGGGGCTTGGCCCGTTTAGTGCGTTGGGGTATTTTGAACCCGATGGATAATTTTGAAAATAAAATTGGGCTCAAACCCAATTAGCATTTTTAAACTTCTTTTATGGATTTTAAAATTAAAACCCCTATAAAATCTTTTCATCAATTTTAAAATTGGATTTGATTAAGATTAAAATTAAATTAAATTTTAATTAGTTTATTTGATAAATTGTATTTATCTAAGGCCAACATTGGATTTTTTAGCCACTTAAAATTAATCATCAATTTAATCCTTAGTCTTTAAATTGGATTTATATGGCTTTTATGAAAAATAATATTTTGTTTATTTTCAAAGTAAATAAATCTTGTTGGGCTTGCTTCATTTTAAGGACTAAATTAAATTGGATTGGTCCAATTAATTTCAATTGGATTTAATTATATGTTATTAGAATTCTCAGAGCTTTATTTGATAAAGTCCACTTTAATTTGATTAAAGTATATGTTGCTTGGGCTTGGCCCATTAACATTAAATTCGAAATAAATTGGATTTACTGTCAAGAATAATTAAATTAGATTTAATTATTTATTAAACAAAATTTAATAATGATAATATATGTGTTTAATTTGATTATGTGCTCCATATATTATGTGATAGTGACACCTCGTATAGGCTTAGGGTTGGTTTTTTTTTATTATCTGGGTTGTATTGGGCTGGAGTTTGAGCCCCCCAGTTTGTATCTTTATTTTTATTAGGTCAATTGTATAAGCGTATACCATTGTATTAAATATCAAATAGGTCCAATAAAGAGTGAAGATGATGGCAAGCTTGAAGCGAAGACAAGAAGATTGGATTTTCTGTATAGGCAGAAGCTCTTATGTAATAGATTAGATCTCCTTCCCGATTGACTCGTTAGCTCGAGACAATCTAGATTAAAGTTATACTTGTGTGGATTGTTAAAAATTGCTTGGAATTTTTTTGTTGCATTTCCATAATCAGTGCTTCATAAACTAATGTGCAAAGTGAGACCCGAACTAATATAACTATCAACAAGTTATTAATTCTCCCTTATCAAATGATACTAAGTAAGTAAAGGGCATTTGATATCCTGGCTCTCCATCAAGCTTTAGAATGAGATGGCTTTATCTTGTATATCGCATCGTCCTGGTATTAGGGGGTCATATATAAAGGCAATATGCTTGATCTTCTTCAGTGCATTTGATGCCTTCAGTCGAAGCGAATTTCGCCCATCTATCGAAAAAGGTTGCAATGCGAGATTAAATTGTTAGACTGATAGGAGTTGATGGGAATAGATTTAGATGAATCACCACTTATATATCGAAAAAGATTGTGGTTAAATGATTCATGAGCTAAAGGGATTGAATGGTCAGTTTGATTGACTGGAACTAGGCACCTCAATATCTAGATGGGCCATATATCGAAAAAGGTTGCAACCCATCTAGACAATGAGTACGTTAACCACTCACTATGAAACCGATCCAACGAGATTTCTGATTATTACGGTGGGAGTATAATAGAGAAAAATAGTGGGAGACAAGCAATTATACAAATTCTTTAAAATTACTTGATTAACAATATAAAGCATCTAATCGTAAATCTTGGTATTTTCTGCAGTTTGATAATTACTCTCTAAAATGGTGAACCCACTCAAAGTATTGCTTGAAAAGAACATTCTGAATGGACAAAACTTCTCTTATTGGAACAGAGGACTGTCTTCAATGATGAAAGTCTTGAATATATGCTAGAATTGGATCGACCACCAAGACCTGGGGTCAATGAGGAAGATTCAGTAAGGATGGCATATACGGATTTGGTGTCTGATGCTAGAAAAGTAAGGGATTATATGTTGAGCTCCATGTGCAGCGAGTTGCAGCGGACACATGAAAATATGAATAGTCCTAAATTGATCATGTTACACTTTGAGGAGCTGTTCAGGGAACGGGGTAAGTCTATTAGATACCTTTGATCAAAAGAGTTATTCAACACTAAGATGAAAGAGCACGAGGATGTTCATGATCATGTTTTGAACATGATCTCCATGCTAGAGAGATTTCGGTTTATGGATTTCTACATGAATTTCCACCTTCAAGTGGATCTCATTCTCCAATCACTCCCTATATCATTCTCGAATTTTGTCAACAATTTTGACATGGATGACATTGAAGGATAACTTTCAGTGCTAATGGACAAGCTGATGATTACACAACAACGTAAAAGGGAAAAATGGGGTGCATTTACAGTTCCTATTATTTCAAATGATAAGAAATTAAAAGGCAAGTCCGAACTAGTTGGAAACATCAGAGAACCCAAGATTACTAAGGTTCGAAAGTTCAAAACCAAGGGCTCTAAGAACAAAATGGATGTATGCTTTCTGTGCAAGGAGCTGGGCCACTGGAAGCGCCATTATCCCAAGCTGGAAATTGAAAAAGCAAGTATAGAACTTTACTTTTTTGATACTAATTGTTCTATGACTATATTTTCTACTTCATAGATTTTAGATTCGGGAGCTAGTGCTCACATTTGTGTTTTGAACAAGGATCTGGAAACAAGTAGGAAACTGGGAGGAAGAGAAGTGATGATCAATGTGGGAAGCGGGCATAGTGTTACAGCTACACACATTGGAGCTACTTCTATTACATTAAAAACGCTGTGGTTGTGATATTTATTTTAGAAATAAAAACGCTGGCTCAACATCTTTAGTTAATGGATTTTATTATATTAATGTTCAAAACTAGTGCATGGTTAACACTATGACAAGAAAATGTAGTATGAATGGTACAAACCAAAGACTTATGTGGCATCTTAGACTTGGACAGGCCCGTGAATTCAAGATTCATGAGTTGGAGAAATGCGGGCTTATCGGCCCACTTGGATCTGATCCATATCCGACATGTGAATCCTGTCTAAAAGGCAAAATGACTAGGTCACCCTTAACCAAACATTTTGAAAGATCTAAGAAAGTTTTGGGTTTAGTTTACACAGACGTATGTGGGTCCATCAAGGATGCGGCTTACAGAGGTTTTCAGTACTTCATTACATTCACTTACGATCATACTAGATATGGACTCATGTATCTAATGAAACATAAGTCTGAAGCACTTGAATGGTTCAAGGAATTCAAGATTATGACTGAAAGACAAGCCGGACACAATATTAAGGCACTGCGATTGGATCGTGGTGGCGAATACATGGGTGTTGAGTTTGATGAGTTCTTAAACGAACACGGCATATTGTTACAACTTACTCCCCCAACAACCCTATAATTAAATAGAGTAGCGAAACGCAGAAATCGTACCTTATTGGATATGATAAGATTTATGCTTAGCTACACCGATTTACCTATTCTCTTGTGGGGACATGCTTTGCTTATAGCCTAACATATATTGAAGACTAAGGTAGAGAGACTCCAGGAAAGATCCCTAAAAGGTCGATTCATAGGTTTTCCTATAGACTCCATGGGATACCTATTTTACCTACCAAACGATCATCGGATTATCATGGCTTTACAAGAATTCTTTCTTGAATATGAGTTCAGTAGAGAAGGAGGTGCAAGTAGGAAGCTCGTTCTATTAGAAAAACAACCCCTTCGGATACACCTATTCAAGTACAAAGAACTGAACCTAAAACTCAAAAGTCACAACCGTCGTTGCGACACTCTAGTAGAGAATCTCAACTCCCTGAGAGATATGGTTACCTGCATAAACATCAATATTTGTTTTCTGTGGCACATGGAAGCCATGGAGATGACCCCTCGGACTATGAGCCCGCAGCGATAAATATTGATTCTACAAAATGTCTAGAGAGCATACAATTAGAGATAGATTCAATGTATTCGAACCAAGTCTAGACTCTTACTGATCTCCCTAAGGGTGTATGGCCGATAGGGTGCAAATGGATCTATAAAGAAAGACTGGCCCGGATGGCGAGGTAAACACCTATAAGGTCAGACTTATCGCGAAAGGTTATAGTCAAAAGGAGGGCATTGACTGTGAGGAAACCTTTTTGCTGGTAACAATGATCAAGTCCATTCGAATCCTGCTCGCATTATGAAATCTGGCAAATGGATGTGAAAACTGGATTTTTAAATGGATACCTCGAGGAGGACATTCATATGCAACAACCCAGAGGTTTTACATCTAATGCAGATTCTCATAAGGTTTGTAAGTTGAATAAGTCCATTTATGGACTTAAGTAGGCGTCTCGCAGCTGGAATCAATAGTTCAATCAAGAAGCAAAATCTTATGGATTCATTAAGAATGAAGATGAACCATGTGTCTGTAAATTGTCTAGTGGGAGTCAGTTGGCATTCCTAGTGTTGTATATGGATGACATACTACTAATGGGGAATGAAATAGGCTCATTGACATCAGTCAAAGCGTGGTTTTCAAGCGCATCCTCCATAAAATACTTGGGAGAATTAACCTACATTCTTGAAATTCGCATCTATCGGGATAGAGCAAATCAAACTCTAGGTCTCTCTCAAGCGCTCTACCTAGAGAAAGTCCTTAAGAGATGTGAAATGAGTACCTCTAAGGAAGGACTTTTACCCATGGGACATAGAATACATCTCTCTAAGTCTATGAGTCCGATATTGGATCAAGACGAACTTGATATGAGTAGAATCCCACATGCATCTGTAGTGGGAAGTCTAATGTATGCGATGTTATGTATGGGACCAGACATAGCCTACACTGTGAGTGTAGTTAGTCGGTTTCAAGCTAACTCGGGTGAGCAGCATTGGATGGCTGTGAAGACTACCCCTAAGTATCTTAGAAGAACTAAGGATATGCTTCTGATATATGGAAATAAAGAAATGAGAGCAGATGGATATTCTGACTCAGACTTTCAATCAGATGTGGATGATCGAAAATCTACGTTTGGGTTTATATTCACTCAGAATGGTGGAGAATTTCTTGGAAAAGTTCCAAGCAAAGCACAACTACGAACTCCACATGCAAGGCTTAATACATTGCTGCCTCTGAGGTAACTAACGAAGCTGTTTGGATAAGAAAGTTCATGGCTAGACTTCAAGTGGTTCCTAGCGTGCAAATGTCATACTATGGTGTGATAACAATAGAGCAATATCACTGGCTAAAGAACCGAGGTCTCACAACCAATCTAAACACATGGAGAGAAGGTATCACATAATTCAAGAAATCATTGGAAGAGGTGACATCACCGTGCAGAAAATAGCCTCAGCGAAAAACGTAGCTGACCCACTCACTATGCATCTATCATAGGCGGTGCTAAAGAAACATCTTGAGAAGATGGGCTTTAAATACAATAGCAATTAGCATTGAGTGCAAGTGGGAGATTGTTAGGTGTTGTGTCCTCTATGCCATTGAGGAATTAGATTTAATTGGGCATTTTATTTGTATTGAATAAACGTTTTGATTATTAATAAAAAGCATTGGAATTTGTTCTTATAAATCTAATTGTGGCATTAAACGTATTGAACAAACAGGTCCTAAAGATCGAGTTGTACTCAACACTACTTATTTGATAAGTAGAAGCACTGGTAAAGTTAAGGGCTTGATCTTATAAACATGGTTCGTGAGTTAGAGAATCTTAATTAGGTGTTAAGGTTCAACTCATATGACACTTTATTTGACAAGAAAGTACTAATCTTACACTGATTGGATAGTGGAAGCTAGTGTCATGAATATGATTAACAGAGTTAACATATTCGAACACGACTCGTTGTAATCCTATCATATGGGTTTTTACTCAGTGACTGTCAATGATAAGGATTACCTATTACGATAGTATGAGTGAGCTTTAGACCTGAGGAGTCTTTTACATTGTGCTTGTACCATTGAATAAGTTATTAGAGTAGTTAGGCCCAATCGCCTATTGGTGGGGTCGACCTCAAAGTACGATTCAATTGGTGCGTTCGACAATGGGAAATTGATTGCCAATAAGGGATTCACTGTCTCGAAGGTAAACAAGAAGCGACCTGTACGTCATAGGTGTTGTGAAATTAAAATCTTTGGCCAAAGCGAATATAATTGACTTGTATTAGATACTAAGGGCAGTTTGGTAATTTCACATCGGTATGTTTATATAGTACAGTATCAAGTTATATGAGGTTGACATTCCATGACTCTTACTTGATCGGGTTGCGTCAATGAAGAGCTCATACGCATACGGTAATTGTAACTTAAAGGTTTGTGATGACGTATTCATCTCGCACTTAATTGAGTTTCAGTATAGCTTCACAGGACTGGCTTGGTGATAACTATATCCTTGGAATCCTCTCAATGCCAATCAAGATGAGCCTAGAGAGTCGCGCTATATAACGATGATAAAATGAAAGAGTTTTACTTCATAAGGGTAATTTGGTAATTTCACTTAGAGTAGAAATTATTAAATAAACGGGATATATTGATTATAATATATATTTAATTATTGGAATTGAATATATTTATTCAATAAATATTAATAGTATTATTAATTTAGAATTAAGAAAATACTATTAATTAAAAGAATAAAGTATTTAATTAATTTTTCAATTTGATTGGACTTGGATTAATAATTAAATACTTAACACTGAGTTTGGAATTCGATGAGGCCTAGTGACCCCATCTCATAGGCCAATTCGGCCGACCCCCTATGCAAAGGCATTGGTGTGGCTTTTATTTAAACACTTGTTGGTTAATTAAAAATCATAACACACTTTTTATCTTAGAGAGCAAAAAAGAAGTAAAACACAAAAACTCTCTCCCTCCCTATAAACTTAGCCGTTCGCCCCTGTCTGAGATAAGGAGGCTGGAGCTTCAAGACGAAGGTCATCTTTGCGTGATAATCTAGAAGAAGGAACGATCCGTTGCTTCTATAAAGCTAGGCTTGAATTAAATCATCAAAAGGTAATTAGATTGCCTTAACCTTTAATTCATAGTTTTTGTGTTTATAAAGATTTTAAAAGCACGAATTGTATCTTGGATTGTGAATCGAAAATTTTTTATCCACTAGACGATCGGTTTGTCCAAGACCTGATACAAATGGTAACCTCAGCAATAAACGGAGCGCAATCTAAATATGTGAGGTTTGATGTAACTAAAGGTAACCTTAAATTAACGAACTGGAAGATGGCCTGATGGGAAACCATAAATATCTTGGAGCCAATTCTCGTCCCCTCTTGCTTTTGCCGATATAAACATATTACGTTTACTTGGATTAGCCCGAGACCTGATAAAACGGTAAATAAATTTGTACCTCGCTTAAGAAGATTAATCGAATTAGCATCAGCATTACAAAAAAGTAGCAAATCATCCGCAAAAGTGAGCATAAAAGTGCGAGTTCTTGAGCATTGCTAGTGGAACTTAAAAAAATCTGATTCCCTAATTAGCTTGACAAGCATCCCATATAATATTTCCATAAATAAGAAAAATAAATATAGCGAGATTGGGTCCCCCTGACAAAGACCCTTCGCCCCTTTGAAATATCCCTCAGACGAGCCATTTATATTTATAGAAAAAGCCCATAAATGTAATACATTCTTTGATCCAGCTTACAAATTTCGGGTGGAAATTCATATATTCAAGCATTTAATTTAAGAATTCTCATTCAACCGTGTCACAAGCCTTCATAGATCCACTTTGAAAGCACATCGTTCTGGTATATTATTTCGTTTATAACCATGGAAATGTTCTTGTGCTAACATAAAATTGTCACTGAACACTGATTTTCCTTCCCGGTATAAAAGTTATTTTAGAGTCCACTAGTTTGCTAAGGACAGGAATGATTTGATTCGCTAAAATCTTTGAGATAATCTTGTATAGAACATTACACCAAGAAATAGGTCAAAAATCACTCGCCTTTCTAGGGAGCTCAACTTTTGGAATTAGTGAGATTAACATAGAGTTAACAGAGTTCATAAGTTTTCCCGACCCAAAGAAATTAATGGTTCCATTGCTAATTTCAACCCCTACAATTGGCCATGTTTTTTTGTAAAAATCCATTGTGAAGTCGTCTGGCCCAGGTGCTTTATCGTTTGGAAAATTAAATAGCACCTCCTTTATCTCCGATATCTCTATGCTAATAATCTCAATTGCCTCCTCATCTGAAAGTTTATTATTAACAAAAGATGAAAATCCGAAATTGGAATTCCAAGTTGGTGCACCTAATTACCCAAAAGGTTAGTATAAAATTGCACAATTCCCTCACGAATAATCCTCTGGTCCGTAATTTCTTGGCCATGTTGATCCTCCAACCGAATGATCTTCGATATAGCAAGACGAACAACAATTTTCTTAAAGAAAAAAGTACATTGGTTGCCATCTTTTAACTAATCAAGTTTTGCTCGTACAGAAAGCGCTGCCTTTCCATTTTGACAGCCTTTGCGAACAGATACCGACAATACTTTTCAAGATCCTAAATATTCTCATTATCTCGATACTTCATCAAAAAACCTTAGATTATAGCTAAATATTTATGTGCATAACCAACATTCATAGATAAATCCCCTTTTTGTTTCCTCAAAGTTTTAAAACAAGGTTTAAGAGTTAAGTTTTTGTATAACAACATATAAATGCACCCCCATAATAGAATTCTTCCAAACATTTTCAACTAATGATAGAAAATTAGGATCATCAACTAAAAAATTATCTAATTGAAAGATATTACCTGTCAACATGGAACTATGTCCAAAGGAAAGTATGAGACGACTGTGATCATATGTTCTCGGATTCGCACTCATATATGTCACTTGAGGGAATCGACTGAACCAAGATGGATTGGCTACTACTTAATCCAGTCTCTTCCAGATACCTTCCATTCTACGGTGCTGATTAAACCATGAGAGAACCAAACCAATCAGCAGCACAGATGCCAAGTCCGGCGCTGTTATACATGCTTGAAAATCCGAGTTAGAGTGCTCGATTTCCCAACCACCTAGAACTTCACCATCATCAACTGTATCATTAAAGTCTCCTAGGTCTAGAGGTGTTCACGAATCGACCGAACCAAAAATTCGGTTTTCGGTTTTTTTTTTTGCAAATTTCGGTTTTCGGTTTTTCGGTTCGGTTCGATCGGTTAACCGAAAAGTTGAATTTTTAATTAATTAATTAATTTATTTTATTTTTTCTTATATTTTTTATTTTTTCTTTATTTTTTATTTTTTATATAGTATAATTTAAACCAAAAACTATAAAAAAATGTGTTTCCTAGTGACAACTTATAGGAAAATAAAGAAAATGAACTAAAATTAGTCATAATTAAATTTCAATTATTTATTTATATCTAATTTATTTATTTATTTATACCAAAAAATCAAACCGAACCGGTTCACTTTCTAATTTCATTATGTCAATTTTAGTTGGCCATGCTAAACATAATTATAAATGTATGCATTCCAAAGAAAAAGTGAACAACAATAGCCAAAAAATAGTAGCTAGTGAGATATTTGAAAAAGCAGTACCAAATTTTTATTTTTTTTTCGGTTTTAACCAAACCGAACAAAAACCGACCGAACCGAACCAACCCTGTTCGGTTCAGTTTTCGGTCCAAAATTTTGGTCCGGTACAGTTTAAAAACCGACCGATGAACACCCCTACATAGGTGCATCCATGCATTATCGACCATAGATTTCGAGTATCGCATCAATTCATCCCACAAAGCGCAACGTTCATCCACTGTGTTTAGGCCATACACAAAGGACACAAAAATAGTTTGCGAATGTTATAATGATGTCCCTTTGCAATGCACAACTTGATTATTATACGACGGAATAACCACTTGTGCATATGACTGACTCACTTTAGTAACATTAATCGCTGATACTCGAGTTTCAATCAATCCATATATTCATATTTTAAATTCTGTAATCAAATCATAAGCTGATTTTTGGTGGTCCAGCTTATTAAGACCACGCATATTCCAAGCGGCTATTAATATCATTTAACCTCTTGTAGAGCTACTTTTTGTATAGGGCCCTTATCTTCCATGTTATCTTCATTCAGAATGTCATCCACAAGAGACGCAAATTTATTTGAGATAGTAATAGGTTCTACATCATCACCATCAGTTGGATCCTCCTTTCGACCTTCATGCTCGATAACAGCAGCTATAAGACTCATATTCCCCTTACGTTTGTTTCTTTGACTCGTAGTCGTACTCCACTCTCCCTCCTCACCAGCCAAATTGGGATTTATAAAGGGTATAGATCTATTCTTTTGCTTAGGCACATAAATATGCATTGGCGGCCTCTCTTCTTTCTTACTAATAAGGCAGACTTAACTCGCATGGCCAAAAAAATTGCACAAAGTACATATCAGGGGTTTCCATTAGTAAGAAACGCCGATCTTGCATGAGCCAATATATTCCCCATTCTCAGACGATAGCAACATAAATATCTCATTTATAAATTCTTTGTTAACATTCATAAGAAAGCAAACTCTAGCATATTCTATTTGATCCATTGCTAATGTAATTGCATCAAGATAAAGGAGCCTTCCCGCAGCACCTGCTACCAAACTTAGACCTTCAAACGTCCAATACTCCGCAAGTAAATGACGAAGCTGGATCCATACTGGAACTTCTTTGTGGATTTTCTTTTCTAATGTCATCCCAGTTCGCCATTTTTCAAGAAATAATGCCTGCCCTTCAAACAGCCAAGGACCACCCTCTAAAACTTCGTGCATAACTAATTCTAAATTGAATTTGAAAAAGAAAAGGCCAGAGTTAGTAGCTTTCATCTTCTTAATTCCTTTCCACATTGAATTAACATAATTTTTTATGCCAATAAAGTATGACTTTTTCCCAATGAAGTAACTGGCAAGTGTATTCACCCATCTCTGAGCACCAATACTTATTTGATTTCAATTAGGCTAACAAAAAATCTCCATTGATAGTTTTTGGTTCCACATAGTGTAACGTAGTATGTTTCGAAGTGATGAACTTATCTCCAATTACACTATCTGTAGAGGAACCAACTCGCACATTGCCAGTCATGAAGAATGTGTGCAGATTCTCCTTCACTGACTCAGTTGATACACTTACAATATCCAGAGTATTCACTGTGACGTGTTACGGAGGTGAATTTGCCTTTACCTGGCTATTTTCCAGTGAAGACCTCTTATTGGTCCTCTGTTCGAAATTAGGGTCTTCAACTCCTTTAGTGCCATGCAATGAACCTACGTTAGCAACCGACTATGGTTGTTGTAAATCAAGAATCGGCGATTCATTCCCAAAACGTCCCTTGTATAGGAACGGTGAAGAGACCACATTTGCAAACAGAGAGGTGAAGGGAGACGACTCATTAGGTGAACCATATATCGTAAGATGATCTGATTCAAAGCTAACAGGGATGATCGCCTTGTTTACGACAGGTCCTTCAATTTTATCGACTAACAACGAGAAATCCGAAACATTAAATTGCTGAGAAAACAATGGAATACTAGATGAGATTGATTCAAAATTCGAGAATCTTTGTATAGTCTGCAGTTGAACATGGACCGATGTTGACGTAGAATATCCACACGACAAAGAACAAGATGCCATCAAGATTTTCGCCTCGAAATTAGGGTTCTGACGCTGCCTGCTATTTAGGGTCAAGCCACTTCATTATTTGGCTAATCGCCTGCTGTAGGAGTAGGACCATGCGTTTCTTCACAACTTAAGTTAATGAATGATAAATAGCAGGCGTGAACAATTTCAAAAAGTTCGACATGGTCTTGTAATTCAAAAAGTTCAAAAAATTACAATTCACCATGAACAATTGTAATTCACTGGTCTTGTGAATTACACTTAGTTCGACATGACCGAATCTAAAAAATAATTATTCATAGAGACCTCCTATCCCTCTTCAAAAATTTCAAAAAGTTGTACATCCTATATATCAAGGCATAGACCTATTAAAGTATAAGTCACCAATAAGTTTGGAATACAAAAGCAAAATTGAGATAAAACTTAAGTTAGAGTTATACAAATGTGGATGGCGACCACATTTTGATTATTGGTTGCAACATGTAACAAATCTAGTACAAATCCATCAAAGAGAGTGGATGGACGAGTTATAATCTTTGTTTAATTACCTCAACGATGATAAAAGCCACGGGTAATTGTTGTACGTCGACTTTATACTTTATCACCAAATCCATACTAGAGCATCTGTATGATGGGATTTTGTGTGGAGAACAATTCAAAGTGACAAAGGAAAGGGGGAAAGGCGCCCAGGCGCAGCTCAACTCGCGCCCAGGCGCGCAAGGCCGAAGCAAAGGTTTTTTCAGCCTTATTGGCGCCCAGGCGCGGGCCCGGAGGCGCCTAGGCGTGGGCCCGACTGCGCCTGGGCGTGGCGTGCCGAAAGGTGACCCCTAAACGCGTTTTTTGAGCTGTACACGCGGTTTATCTGAGTGGACGCGTTTTCATCATTGTTTAGACGCGTTTTATGTCTTCTAAATGCCTATAAATGTCTTCCTAATTGTCATGAATAAAGAGTAAGAAGTGCAAGACTTTGTATATCAAAAGACTAGAATTATACATACACTATCCTCTTGTAATTGCATTTCATACAAATAAATAATCTCTCTCTAGCATAGGTCCGTGGACGTAGGCATTATTGGCCGAACCACGTAAATCGTTGTCTCGTTTTCTTGCTTTCTATTTCGCTTTTAATTCCGTTTATGCGTATTGATTCCTAACACTGTGTAGTTGGATAATAGGGCTGAAATTATTAACAAGGAAAAATAGTTACTTATTCGACTGATTTAATTCAAGATCACCCTTATTGAGAGCGTCAATTGAATTAATCCAGTAGAATAAGTAACTATATATGTGTAGTTACATAATTCCATGCTAAGTCATATTATCTCTATATTTTGGAAGTGAAAATGTATCAACATCATGTTTGACAAGTAATGTCCCTTTGACAATTTTGGAAAGATAAGGCTCTGTTTGTTTGTGTTTTCATCACACTTTTTCCATTTCCCTTTTCATCTGAAAATGAAAATACACACTTTACACTGTTTTTAATTGAAAATATTCTTATTTTCATTCTTGTTTTTACGTTCCCGATAAATTTCAATCATTTATTTAAAATTACATTTCACATCACTTAGCTCACATTTTCTCTCTCATCCACTCATCACCATCCTCTCTCCTATCTCATCAATATTCAATATCAAATACATTCTATTCATCTAATCATTACTTTTCAATCATTTCACACATCACACTCACAAATTTCAACCATTTTAAAACACACAACCAAACAAACCTATTTTTTTCGTTTTTCTCACACAAAAATAAAAAAACATGTTCTCCCATACATTTTAGAAAATACGTCTTCCACAAGAACCAAAATGTACGTGGGCCCATATGTTTTATCCTTTTCCATTCACTTGATATTTAAACTAATTTATCAATAATGTTTTGATAATTTTAATATTACTGAGATTCGAAAACTAATAACTTTTACTAATGCATATTATTCAGTTAAATTAAAAAAAGGACCTAATTATTTATATTGTACATGAAAGAATTTGGTAAGTTGATTATTGAACAATACCAACAAACCTATGATTTTGTGAATCATTTAGAAATCACTTATACTTTAAAGCGTCTACTTTACATAATAAAAGAAAACATTCACCATCATGAACGAAATGCGCATATCTTCTACTTGTACATCCTTATTTTACCCATTTTACAAAATTTCTCAGTAGAATATTCTGCAATGATTTTATCTTAAAAAAATTGTTGCAAGTATGTCTCTATATATCAAATATTGAATGGGTTTCGTAGTTAAATTACAAAATTTTAATAAAAATTAACATTATTTTTTGTCAAATAATTGAAGAGGCACATACATAATCAACTATGTATATAATTTTATTTTTTTTTGGTCGCAAACTATGTATATAAATAATTGTATAGTTTGCTGAATAGTTGACTTTAAGGCTCAATGGCCGGCTTGTGGTAGTTGTAGCTGTACCAGTTTGGCGGGTCTCTACATACGAAACGACGACGTATTCCGCCATTACAGCTCAAAGACTACAGCTAAAAGAAAAAACTGAAAAGCCCTAAAATAATTCTCCATTTCATCTTCTTACATAAATTTCCTGACCCAAAAAATCCCCAAATTCTCCGCAGAACCCTAAATTCGCGCTGCCATGGATGATCAAAACGACGACGCTTTACTCCCGGCCACCAATTTACACTGTTATTCCGACAAGTTCGCTTTTCGCTCCGATTCCGACGACGACGGCGGCAAGTTCAGCTTCGATGACGCCTCGTCGAATTACCAAAAAGCCCCCAGAATCTTCGACAGGTTCTACAAATCCTCCTCATCGGATGACGAGGAAGGTGACGTCAGCAGCTCCTCTTCGAATTACCAGCGGCGGCTCGATTACATGCTCCAGTTCCTCGACCGGAAGCTCTCCAGTTCTTCATCTCCTGACCAGCCGCTGCCGGAATATACCGGTTCCGGCGGCGGGGCCGGGGTTTTTAGACCCCCGATCCGGGCGCCGGTTCATCCGAACCGACCGCCGAGCCTCGAGATAAGGCCACACCCTTTGAGAGAAACTCAAGTGGGGCGGTTCCTGAGGAACGTTGTTTGTGTGGATGATGATAATGGGCCGCAGTTGTGGGCCGGGTCGGAGTGTGGAGTTAGGGTATGGGATCTGAAGCATAGTATTTATGGCGCGACGGAGGAGGTGGAGGAGGAGGAGGGGACAGTGAGGTATTGGGAGTCAGCAGAGGTGGAGGCTGCAGTTTTGTGTGTGGTGGGGGATGGAGGGAATGGAGTGGTGTGGAGTGGGCATAAGGATGGGAAGATCATGTGTTGGAAAATGTTGGATTTTTCGAGTGAAAAAGTGAATGGAAGAGGGACTGGTGCTAGTAGGAATGGGTTTCAGGAGGTGTTTTCATGGCAGGCACATCGAGGGCCAGTGCTATCCATGGTTGTCAGTTGTTATGGTATAAGTTTTGTTACAAAGTCTTTTTTTATTTCTTTTAATCAAGCTTCATATCTATTAATGAACACTGCCATGATTGCATCTGAGCTGACTGTGGCATTTGGATTGAGTGAAAAAATGAATTTGTTGCATTGGTTAATTTGGATTGTCTTTGTTGTTTGGTTTATCTTCAGGGTCTGGTATCTTTCATTTGCCCGACTTATTGGTTGCTAGATTTGTTAGTGCAAATGTGAGAGAGCTTGAGTTTATATGAAAAGTCCTATAGGGTGAAAGACAGAGTTCCTACAAATGGAGAAGATTTATATTTTGAATTTCTAGAGAAGTTACAGTTTTGGATGCCACATTATTGTTGATAATTTACAATTAAATCACATATTCAACTGAATGATTTTTATAGCATATAAAAAACCACTGTGGCTGATTTGATTTTCACATCATATTGTAGCACTAGATAGGGTGGCGTTGCCATAAAATGAACTATTGTTTCTCCTCATGATATGAATACCATGAATGAAAAAAATGATATGTATTCTATCGTAATGATTGAACTTTATATAATTGGCTTAGTGGAAATAGCTGCGATAAGTTGGGTTATTAAGCATGGAAAATTCACCTCTGTTCTTGCCATGAATCGTGATGATCACAATTTGTGAAAACCAACTCATTGATATGACATAGTTGAATGAATTTGGGGTGTGCAACGAGTCCTTGAACTCCAGCTATTTGGCTTTGGTCTTTGTTTCTCGAGTCATACAAAAGTTATGAAAAGTATAATTCATATTAACAGAATGAAGATGCACAGCATATGTATTTTAGTATTGTGCTTTAGAGGTTTTAACATTAATTGGCCTTGTAATTGCAGTGTCTTCCCATGATTCTGGGTATAGCGGTTAAAAAATCAATCTTCCAGATGTCTCTTAATACATATTTAGGCTGATTGTCTAACACCTCGAGTAACTTTGTTTCAAAGAGAGGAACAAAGCCATTGAAGATTCTAGATGGGTCTTAGTTTCCTATGCACATGATGGTTGCTACATATTGTCAGGACAAGTTGTGTTGTTTCTATCTTTCTTTTTCTCACTAGTCATTTATTGCTGCACCATTTGTTTTCTTGACTTTGTTTGTGAATTTGTAAGGAGATATTTCATCTTGAAGTTTCATTATAAACAACCATAATTTATTTATGATTGTTCGGATTATTTTGTTGGATGTTATTAACAAGCCCTAATTATCTGGAGTTCAAGTAGTGTTTTTCTCTTTTTGATACAGGGGATATATGGTCTGGATCTGAGGGTGGTGGAGTGAAGATCTGGCCTTGGGAAGCTATTGAAAAGTCGCTTTGTCTAACAATTGGAGAAAGGCACATGGCTTCTTTATTGGTGGAGAGGGCATACATTGACCTGAGGAGCCAAGTAACCATGAATGGTGCCTGCAGTAACATGTTTACTTCAGATGTCAAGCATATGCTATCGGACCGTGTTGGGGCAAAGGTGTGGTCTGCCAGTTATCAGTCATTTGCGTTGTGGTAAGTCATCATTAAAACCATTCTCTATGAATTAGTCTGATAGGAGAGTCCCACTACTGTTTTTTAAATTTTGATGTCTCCATAGTGCGGTTCTTGGGGATAGATTAATCTTATATTGGGTTTGGTGCTATTTCTGTTATTCAGAGGATTTTAGCCTTTGCTGTGAAATGAATAGTATTTGATACCATAGCATGAAATTCAGTGAATGGATATAGCTTAAAACATAGGAAAACTGAAGTTAGGATATTCAGATATTGCACTACATATAAGAAAATGGATCTTCTCAGGCATGTCAAGTGTCTGTAACCTTTTTAGTTTTGCCTAGAGAAGTATGCACTCATTGCAGTATGGTCCAAGGAAAGAAATTTGGAAGTGGTTGCGCTCAAGAAGTGATAATTCTTTTTCAATGGGAGGTGCTTTTGTTGCAATTTAAAAATTATAATTTCGTGTGCTTGAGCATTCTCAGCTTAAACAACAAGTACTGAACACCTGAGATCTCTATATTGAGAAAATAGTTAAATGGTGTATGAATAAAGATTGTGAGGTTCTAGAAAGGAAGAAAAGGCCCGTTGATAGTGCTTTTGCTGGTTTTGATTTATCTGCCTATTGTTTCATTACCCACTGCTTTTTACTACACTAGAATGCTTTCTGTTGAGTTTTAACTTTTCTCCATTGCACAGGGATGCTCTTACCAAAGAGTTACTGAAAGTGTTTAACATTGATGGTCAGATTGATAACATGTCACTTGATCCGTTGATGGAGGATGAGATGAGGATGAAGTATGTATCTGGTTCAAAGGAAAAAGGGCAAAATTCATTTAATTTCTTCCAGCGTTCACGTAATGTTATATTGGGAGCAGCAGATGCTGTTCGTCGAGCTGCAGTAAAGGGAGCTTTTGGAGACGATAATCGGCGAACTGAAGCATTGATAGCAACAGTTAATGGAATGATTTGGACTGGCTGTGCAAATGGGTTGCTTGTGCAATGGGATGGGAATGGTAACCGCTTGCGGGATCTCCAGCACCATTCTTTTGCTGTCCAAAGCCTCCGTACAATTGGGTCTAGAATATGGGTAGGTTATATGAGTGGCACTGTGCAGGTTTTGGATCTAAATGGTGATTTGCTTGGAGAATGGTTGGCTCATAACAGCCCGGTGATAGATTTAGCTGTTGGGGCTGGTTATGTTTTCACCTTGGCTAATCATGGTGGTATTCGTGGATGGAGCGTCACCTCGCCTGGACCACTCGATAATATATTGCGTTCAGAGTTGGCTGGGAAGGAATTTTTGTACACAAGGCTAGAGAATTTGAAAATTTTGGCTGGAACGTGGAATGTTGCACAAGGAAGAGCAGCTCCTGATTCCCTCATATCATGGCTGGGCTCGGCTGCTGCAGACATTGATATCATTGTTGTTGGATTACAGGAGGTGGAAATGGGTGCTGGTTTTCTCGCCGTGTCTGCTGCTAAAGAAACAGTATAATACCTCTTTTCTTATTTATTTCTTAGTTCATTTTTCCTATTTTTGGTAAAATAATCTTCAAATTTGCATAGGTCGTGATTAGTGGTCCAAATAAATGGTTGAATTCTGCTCACCTCAATAGTGGATAGGATAACGTAACCAATATAGTTTGGTTCTTATTAAAAAAGTTGCAGTTTGTTTCAATAAAATATAGAAAAAAATAAACAAGTCATGACATATGCAAGTGTACTAACTAATTCAGTTACCTTAACATTCACAGATTGCATTTTGGTGGAAAATTTTCCAATTTATTAAATTGGCACGATGTGCTCGTGCCACAGAGGACCTAGCAACTGCGACCTTTTTCACATCCTTGTACATTCTTCGTATTTTCTTTTTATTTTTCTCTTTTAGCCATAAGCTCTTAAATTTTTTGAAATATGATTAGTATCATTCTCATCTGCAGGGGTGGTGGGTATGGGAGTAGAGTAGCTTTGAGGGTAAATAGATGGGTGCCTGGGGGGATGCGAAGGATAAGGGAATGGCAACTGCAGATGGGGGACAGATAGAGAAGGAATCGTTTAGAAAAAGTGAATCTGAATGTTTAGATCAAACAAGATCTTCTCAGTCATTGCCTAATGTTATTATTTTATTTCATAAGTAATGGGCCCAGTTGGATCTATAAAGTTCAAACTCTTTCTGGATCCTACCTGATTGGACTTAATTTGGGTAAGTTAGAATCAAATCTAGCAGATCCTGTATTTGATCAGATCCAATCTTGATTCCTTTTACTATTTTGCACATCTGGTTAGGGGCTTCTGAGATAGAGGTGGCTGCCTTACTATCAGTTGGAAAAGCCTTCCCTTCATCTCTTTTGCTATGTGAATACAGTTGGTGCTTAACACCTGTTTGTGGGCTTTTTTTGCATACTAGAAGTAGAAGTTTATTATAATGCATGAGAAAGGGGTTGAAGAAATCAACCACTTATTATCAAAAGTACATGTACACCCTTGTGATATGTTTTCCTTAAAGATTTGTTGAAAGACCAAAAATCCAAGGAGACTAATGACTTCTACTAACTATTTTATTAGTTAAACCTTTAACCTGTTTAAAGATGCTTGCTTTCTATTTTTCAGATATGTTTTGTTATTATTATTGTTTTTTAATTTGGTCTAGTTAGTTATTCACATAATATTCATTTAGCCTAACCCACTTAGAAACATTTGCCATTGTTAACACTACTTCCTCAGATTACAATTTACAAATTTAGCATCAAAATATAAGTTGCCACATTCTTCATTTTCATTCTTGACCTTACACTTGGCATTCTATAGAAAATACCACCCCCCCCCCCCCCAAAAAAAAGCAGAAAAACAATGATACGCTCACATGTCCCGTCATTGCTATTTAAAACTCGGAACTTGTTTTAAATTCCTGTTAACTTTAACTACAGTTTTGTTCTCTCGTTTCCGTTTCATTACTGGATCATTCAGTTCAATATTTTCAGAATACTAATATTTACTCTTGCATTACTTGCAGATGGGTCTTGAGGGTAGTTCTGCAGGGCAATGGTGGCTAGATATGATTGGAAAAACGTTGGATGAGGGGTCTACCTTTTCACGTGTTGGCTCCAGGCAGTTAGCAGGATTGCTCATTTCTGTCTGGTGAGTACTATTGCGGTAATTGTGACAATCATAGTTACTCACTTGCAAAGTTTTCTTGTGAGTTTTACTCTTGGGTGTTTAATCTGGAAAATGTTGTTTTGTCTTGATACTTGGTTCCCTTCTCCTCGCCAACTTGTTATAACTGGTTAGCACTCCATTGAGGAGTTCCGTGGTGATTGTTTTTCTATTTTTCATGTAACATATGTTCAAGATATTTCTTTTTCAGTGGACATTCTAGTTCTGCTGTAGCCTATGCCATAGATGGCCCCTCCCACATCTTGTTCTTGTTAAAACCTTCACTTTTTGTAGTTATTCTATCTCTAATTGAAAAAATAATGTTGTAGGGTTAGAAACAACATGCGAGGCCAAGTTGGGGATGTTGATGTTGCAGCAGTTCCATGTGGTCTGGGCCGAGCTATTGGAAATAAGGTATTATTCCGTGCTTGTTCCGCTAATCTCTCAAGTGTCGATTATGAATTGATTGATGATCCTGCCCTTTAAAGTACCTCCCAATTCCTGTATCTTGTTATATTACTGAATTGTTCATATTTTTGGTTTACATGATGTGAATATTGAAATTAGTTTATGTTCATTGAATGACTTTTGGAGATATTGTTTACCACCTAATTATCCATGATATGTTTATGTTCAATGTGGAGAGATGTCACCTGCATTCAGGTATTCACAAGTCGAGTTGACCTGAACAATGCGTTGTTCTAGAGTGATTTATACTTTATTGGGCTTGAATTGTGAGCTTGACTTGACTGGTTAAGAGTCGAATTTAATTGAGGTTTGATCGATCCAAAAACAAGTTGCTCGAGGAGTTCGAGATTCTTACTCATACTTTATATCATTTAACCAATCGACTCGAGTTCAAGTTGAGCTTCGGCTCAAGTTCAAGTTGAGCTTTGACTCTAGTGGAATGTCGTAAAAAATTTGTCAACCTTGATTTGTTTCTTAGCAGACCAAGCACAAACAAGGTTTTAGTGGTCGATCTTGAGTCGACTATTCGGTAGTTGGATTGATTTTTTAGCCACTTGTTCGTATTACCTTGATTTCTGTACTCCCGTATGATTGTAGGGTTCCACGTCTATGTTGTTAAACTAAACTTAATGTTCTCTTGGCAGGGAGCTGTTGGGCTGAGGATGAGAGTGTATGGTCGGGTGATCTGCTTCGTGAATTGTCATTTTGCTGCACACTTAGAGGCTGTTACTCGCCGAAATGCTGATTTTGATCATGTATATCGATCAATGATTTTTAGTCGTCCGTCCAATCTTTTAAATGCTGCTGCTGGTATGGTGCTGCCTTTACTCTTATGTTGCTTGCTAGCCTGCTCAATGTTATTATTATCGCTTGTTTATGGTTCAAGCTTGCCATTGGTCCTTTCTATTGCAGCTGGCGTCTCTTCAATTCAAACGCTTCGCTCTACAAATGTACGTACATGCTTTGCGATCTAGCTTCTTAATTTTTTTGTTAGAGGTTATCTGCTCATCTTTTTTTATGACTCTCTCCATTCCGAGTAAGGGTGCAGTTTGACCCGGCACAGAGTTTCAATTGAGAGTTGAAAACGTGCAAGTTTCAAATAGTTCTACATTATAGGCCTTAAAGGTAGTGGTTTAGTGGTTGAGAGTTAGTGGTGTCAAATAATTATTTTAATTGAAGGGAGAGTTTTAGTTTTTTTAAAAAAAGTCCCTTTTCACGAAATAGAGTCTTATTTTGGTGCAATCCAAAAAGGAAATAGGAGCATAAATTTGGGACAGAGGGAGAATATAAGAAAGCCTTTCCGATAAAATTTCAGTAAAGTAATATGTGTAGACACTTGTACAGGCTATGGCTATTAACCCTGTGGAAGGAATGCCAGAGCTTTCTGAGGCCGACATGGTTGTATTTCTGGGGGATTTTAACTATCGACTAGACGGCATATCTTATGACGAAGCTCGGGATTTTGTTTCTCAAAGATGCTTTGACTGGCTTAGAGAAAGGGATCAGTTGCGAGCAGAAATGAAAGCTGGTAATGTCTTCCAGGGAATGCGGGAAGCTGTTATTAGATTCCCTCCAACATACAAATTTGAAAAGCACCAACCAGGTTTGGCAGGTAATAGAAATGAAATTTTGTGCACTCTAATGCTCCGTTAAACATTTTTCTAAAGGCAGAGGACCGCATAAATATTTCTTGGTAATTTAAGGTTTTCTTTGTTGCTTTAGAGATCTGATCTAAAATAATATTTTTCAAGGGTATGATTCTGGAGAGAAGAAACGGATTCCTGCCTGGTGTGACAGAATTTTGTACCGTGATAGCCGTTCACCTTCGGTATCCACTTGCAGCCTGGAGTGCCCTTTAGTCTCATCTATATTGCAGTAAGTTATTTTGGATTGACTGTGATTCTCTTGCATGATTATTTGTAGAAGATATATGGTTTATCAAGAGGTGTTATATATATATATATAAACACACGCACACTTGCAGGCTAATTCTGTTTTGTCCCCCTTAAATTATCATATTATTACTCTCTATTTTTCGTTGATCACTTAGTCTTCTTGATTGTATTTTGCTCTTAAGAAAAATAACTTCCAGCGTGTTTAGTCTATATGGTTTTTGAAAAATCCTCTCAGGACACTGTATGTATCCCTATATCATGTTTCCGATTCAATCTTAGCCGTAGATGAGTTTCTTAGCAAAAATAGCTTTTCCCTGATTAAAATTTTGATGAATCTAATTAAGAGCTAGAGAGTAGGTGACTGCCAAGTTCCCTCCAGTACTCCGCATAGCAAGATTTTGGGCGTATGTTTGGGTTCTTGAAGAAGCAAACTATGATGTTTGGCCGTATGATTACATGGACTAGGGAAGAGGCCAACATCTTGGTTATTAGTTTTGCCCATTCATAATAACCATACATGAAATGCACATGTGCAATTTATTTAGGGAATCCAAACACATGCTAAAAGGTTTTCAATTTATTAAGCTTTGTATAATGTTATATTAACCTTTTAAGGATCAAGAAGACACTTTTTTCCTGTGAGACTGGTGATCATGAACGATTATATCATGTTTATTGCCTAACAATGGTTGTGGAGTTTCCTCGGTCCTGTTTTTCTTAAAATGTGTCAATTTTCAGATGTGTTACAACATGCTTTCTTAGATTGTCAGCATATTTGGATTTCTTTTTTCTGCTTTTCTCAAGTCTAGGCATCTTTGACAGGTATGAAGCTTGCATGGATGTAACTGACAGTGATCACAAGCCCGTTCGTTGTATTTTCAGCGTGGAGTTAGCTCGAGTTGATGAATCAGTAAGAAGACAAGAATTTGGAGAAATTATCAGATCAAATGAGAAAATCAAGCGTTTGCTTCAGCAACTTACCAAAGTTCCAGAAGCAATTGTGAGTACGAATAACATAATCCTTCAAGACCAGGATACATCCATATTACGCATCACAAATAAATGCAAGAAAGACAGAGCTCTGTATGAAATTAGTTGTGAAGGTCTATCTACCATTAAGGAGGATGGACAAGCATCTGATCACCGCCCAAGAGGTTCTTTTGGTTTCCCTCGGTGGCTTCAGGTAAATTTCTAATTCACATTTAATGCAAATTACATAGATACCCCTATCTGTGGGCGACCTTAATTACGAAAGACACTTAGAGGTTTGAGAAATTGCCATAACTTTCCATATCAATGAAAACATATTACAATTTCACCTCATGCAGTAAAAAGCAGATTACAATCCCACCCCCGTTTTTCGAGTTGTCAGGTTGTATTCTTGTTTATTTGCAAACACGCATGGGGACCCAAAAAATCTCAAAACAAACCCACTCCTTTTCTAAGCATTCCACAACTTTATTAACCTGACCTTATGGCTTTGCTAGTACTGATTATAACATGGTTCCAAATTTAAACAGGTAAAGCCCGCATCTGGAATCGTCGAAGCAGATCATATTGCTGAAATATCAATCCGCCACGAAGAATACCAAACATTAGAAGAGTTTGTCGACGGTGTCCCACAAAACTTTTGGTGCGAAGATGCGAGGGACAAGGAAGTTATGCTAGCAATAAAAGTGCGTGGGATCTGCACAGCAGAGACCAAATGTCACCGTATACGTGTGCGCTACAGCATTACAGGAAAGCTTACACCTATGAATCGCAAAAACGACCACCCCAACCCTGTCCAATCAAATCTCCTTCACCGTGCCGATTTTCATAAGCTCAGTAGTTCTTGTGATGTGGTTGACCATTTGCAAAATCTATATATTCCTTGATTGATTCTTAGGGAGATCAGAGACTCCTAATCTTAGTTGTTGACTAGTGATTCGTAGAATCTGAGACTCCTGATCCTAGAACAATCACAACCGTCCATGTTAGTACATCTTGCAGGGTCCCACCGTGATTGTCCTCAGACCTAGGGTCTCAGGTCCCCGAACAATCATAATAGTCCCTGTGTGGTCGACTCATGTGGGCCCACCATATGGATGTTTGTGATGGGTCAGCGTAGACTGGCCATTATGTTGGTTGAAGACACTCCTTGCACGAAAATCTTAATTGTAAATACCATTGGACCCATAATATATGATCCCATGCTCGTGTTCTAACCTGTGCTTTTTGTTGGAGGAGTGTAACGTGTATAGCCTAATGCAGTGGGAGCATCCAGCTGGAACGCCTTCTCTGCAAGTTTGACGAGGTAGCTTCCATTCTTAAATAGGAACTTTTGCTGAAGCAAACTAAGATATGTTTGATAATTTCGCAGTTGTTTATACATTTGAATTGTTTGTATAGAAATTTATGAATAAGTAATACATAGGGAAGAGAAGTGTTTTAGTTTTCTCTGCCCTTTTGTTTAGTTGAGTTTTGTTTCCTAGTGCTGTGGGTGAATGTAAAAGAAAGTAACAAGTTTTGGGTATGAAATAATTGGGTTTTGACTCCATAACAAGATTTCTATTTGTTTCTTTTATGTGCTCGTGAACTGAAGGTGGTTGTAGTTGGAATTGTTATTGTAGTTTTGAATCTCCAAAGTGATTCTTGGAGAGTCTCTGGACTCCGCGTTCTAATTTCCTTCGCTCGGTACAATCACTCTCACTTGTGATGAATTTCATGGCAGATGAAGTCTCGAAACATTGCTACTTGAACAAGAGTCATCTATCTCCTTAAAACACGAAATTGCTTGATATATGCAGTGATAAATGAATTTAAATTATTGTGCAGTTTGTTAAGGTTGAGGTGACAAACTCGTTCAATGAGTAGTGGCTATGGTTAATCATTTCTAAGTGCAAGAGATCTCTCATGGTCACAATCATGAAGGCCCAAAAATATTGTTAGATCGGTCGCTTATTCCTCTACTTTACAAGAGCCAAAAAACAAAAAAATTTAAAAAAATCTTCTAATTTATACTTCAGCAAAAGAAAGAAAAACAACCATATATTCACAAGAAAAACTTAATAAATCTACGTCATCCTTCTCAATGACTAATAATATTTTCTTCTATAGATGTGTGCAAACAGTGTCTTGTTTAAATGATAAATATTATTTTGAAAAGCAACATCTTATTTCAATGACACTTTTTTTTTTTTGGTCATTATTTGAATAACAATCTAATATTACTTTCTCATAAATCAATGTTTCCAATATTGAAGGAGCAAATATTCGAAATTTCAAGGATTATATAATAATGTAGTATTATTTGTGGGGACAGAGGATGATATAATAAAGGCGCATACAATAAATAATGAGCAATAAATTGTGTTAGGTGATTTCGTGGGACATATTTATTTTTATTTTTTTAAGTGATAATAATAGAGTACTTTTAATTTTACTATTATTATTGTCATGTGGTAGTTGACAATGAAGAACTCAAAAGTGAGTGGTGGTGGTGGGTAGGTAGCTCATGAGAATCATTTAGGTTTTATTCAATTATAATTGTAAATTGTTAAAATACTAATGTTGTTGTGTTGCCAACGTTTTACATTGTTACATATAATTTTACATCCAATGCCTCATAATTCTATCTGAATAATGAGCAATTGACTAGTATAACATTATGTAGTTGTGATTATTCATATATTCAATTTCAGGTGAAGGTGAAATTCATCGCATACAATAAATTTCCGTCCAATGTCTCATACTCCTATTTGAGTAATGAGTAGACTTATGTAAATAATGAACTGTAGATATGTTACGAATCCCCCTTAGAAGTTATGCCTCTCAACACTCAAAGTCTCTACACAATTATAATTATTTGTATATTAAAATCCAAGTGAAATTCAATATCATACAATTAATTGTCATTCAACACCTCATCCTCATACTTCCATTTGAATAATGAGTATATGAGTTGTATGAAATTGATCTGAGTATACTAACGCAAACAATGAAGTGTAATTATGTTAGGAGACACTTTTAGAAGCTTTCAGTACTCAAAGTTTCAACACAATTACGATAATCATATAGTAAATCCAAATTAAATTCATCATTTATCAGAATTTTTGTTCAACACCTCATAATCTCATCCGGATATGAGTATGTAGGTACAGTAAAACCTCTATACAGTAATATCCTCGGAACCAGAGAAAAATATTACTATAGAAAGGTTATTCTTAAATAGAAGTTTACATATAAAAATTATAATTTTAAAAAAATAACTAATATAAATTATACGACACTTGGAAATGTGTCCCTTCATATTTTAAAAACATGAACTTAAAAGATATATAAGATTCATGAATTTAAAAAAAAAAAAAATGTACGCACATCATGCATGTACATTGTATATATATTAGATTTAGAAGATTCATTCATGTATGTATCTAGAAAATGTAAAAAAAGTGTATGTACATACATATACATTTAAAATATTCACTCATAAATGTTGTATCTTCGAAATGTGTTCTCTTTTGTTTTCTTTTTTCTATACATATATAAATACTAGCATAATCATGATATATAAAAATATTTGTCATAGACAACTTTAGATAAGTATTTCATATCATTTTAAGTTTAATGTAACACAATTAAATAATTTTAGATATTTTATATAGATATATAATTATATCTGAAATTTTATGTCAATTTATTATTATATGGAGGTAAATTTCTTAAGGATGGTTCTAAAAAAAAAATGGAATATTACAATGTAGAGTTTATTCTTATTTATAATTGGTCCCGAGTTGGGATCATGATTTTTTATTATTATAAAGAAGTTATTCTTATATTGAGTATTTTTGTATAGAGGTTTTACTGTAATATAAAATTGATAGAGAGTATACGTTGTGAACAACGATCCATACTTATGTTACCGGTCACTTGTAAAAGGTCAAAATATTGACAAACGGGGTTGACCATTAAATTCTAGATCAAAAATTCGGTTGAGATCAAACATAATTTATTTATTTTTACCAAAAAATGCAATTTTCCCACCTAACTCACCAAACAACTTTGTAGTTGTACACTTCCACAGTACTAACAAACTTCCCTCTCTAAAAAACAGTTAATTAAATCCACACTTGATTGCTCGATTTGCATTTGCAGAAAGGGGGAGGGGAGGGGGAAATGGGTGAAAAATTAGGGCAAACAGTAGAGAACAAGCAGATTATATTCAAGGGATACATCGAAGGTACTCCGAAGGAAACAGACATGGAGTTGAAATTGGGGAACAAAATCAAGCTGGAAGCTCCGAAAGGATCTGGAGCATTCTTGGTTAAGAATCTTTACCTCTCTTGCGATCCCTATATGCGCGGACGAATGCGAGATTTCCATGGCTCCTATCTTCCACCTTTTGTCCTTGGCTCTGTAAGTTCTTTTCGCAAATTCATTTTCATTCAATATCACTCACACGCAAAATCTCCCCAAAACGTCGGTCAAAATGTTGACTATCAAGTTGACTTTGGACGGAATATTCGGTTGGGACCAAAAGTGAGACACTTAGACGAGTTATGGAACTAAATTTGAGATTTATATAAAGGTGTACTTGGTTACGGGACGAAAAATGTGATTTGCCCAGAAACATATATTATTTCATGTATGTATTTGTGACGTTGCATATTAGTTTAGTTTCAGAATTATTATCTTCAGCCATTTTTGCATAATCACTTTTGTAGCTTTTGTTAAGGTAATATCAGTACTATCACTATTGTGGTAGCTCCAATAGAACGAAGAAGAAGGGATGAGACAATTACATTTTTGGTCCTTCATCTTTGTACAAATTCGATATCCGCGTGATTCAGTCTTCATCAAATTTAGTCACTCATATTCTCATTTTTAATCAGAATTGGTCCGACTATTTAATCTTGATTCATTTCTACGATATTGTCAGTACTGTTGTCAACTAATGCTTAAATACTGAGTTTTCTGGAAAAGGCTGTTGAAGGATTCGGCGTGTCCAAAGTACTCGACTCTGATAACCAGAACTTCAAATCAGGTGATATAGTTTCGGGTTTTACCAGTTGGGAAGAATACAGCTTAATTTACAAAACTGAGCAGTTGAGGAAAGTTCAGCCAGATAATATTCCACTGTCATACTATATCGGCCTCCTTGGTAAGTAAGTTCTAATATTCTACCTACAAATCTAGGCTTGTGAAAATATATTTTGTTAGCTTCAAAACTTATTTTATGCAATCCTCATCAATTACATTACAATTACAATTAAAGGGTTTAGATGGTCTTCCCATAGAGAGAACTCTTGTCGTCATTTGGTGAATACGTGCACACTGTACTTAAATTCTTGCATTCATATATGTAAATATAGGTACGAGTGGTTTTTATTAGGTCCAAGGACTCAGAAGTCCCTATACAATCACAATTACCCGTGTGTGATGGACCATACTTGGGTCTCTTCACATAGATAATTATGATTGATCCCAGATTTGGAGAATAGGAACTCCTAAGAATGAACCATATAGATGCATTTCTGTATTTATCTGTAGAAGTTCTTCTACTGGAGCTGTTTTTGTGTTCACATATCTATTAATCTCAAGTTTTATACGTAAATTAAATGAAATTCAATCCCCCTCAAAAAACAAAAAATCTTAAATCGCCTTCCCATTTAATCCAAAATATATATCTCGCACCCAAGAAGATTAGAAGTTTTGACCTCATTCCTGTATATATTTGTACAACTGCTTGATCAAGAACTTCATACAGGCATGCCAGGCTTTACAGCTTATGCTGGATTCTACGAGGTTTGTGCTCCTAAAAAGAACGAATACGTGTTTGTGTCTGCTGCATCTGGAGCTGTTGGGCAGCTTGTTGGCCAACTTGCTAAATTACACGGATGCTACGTTGTTGGAAGCGCAGGAACCAGCCAGAAAGTGGGTATCTTTTGGCAGATTCAAAACCATCTTTTTTTGCCTGTATTTTGTGCTTAAAACTTGTAGTTCGTTGCATTTAAGTGTTCCAAACTGTGATATTTAAGGTTGATCTGCTGAAGAATAGGCTTGGATTTGATGAAGCTTTCAACTATAAAGAAGAACCAGATCTTGATGCAGCTCTTAAAAGGTAGGTTAAAACCTTCCTTTCTTTTATTTCTTAGAACAGCTCAAATTTGCATAAACTACCTGAAAATATTCCCATTTAATAGGAAAATTAAGTTTTTGGTCCCTCAACATCACCACTAATTCAATTTCAGTCTCTGTGGCTCGGTCCTTATGAAATTTATAGTTTCTTTTATTATTGTTTTTAATCAAGAAGTGATCCTAACTCCTAAACGTTTGAACTCAATTAAGTACTAACAGAACCGCTCATATGTTATTATGATAACATTGAAGATATTATAATTTCATTCAGATAGTTTTGGTCCATTAATTTTGAACTTTTTTCAATTCTTGTCCATCACACATGTGCAATTAAGGATTAAAATAGAGTTCGCGAAAATGACTAAATTTGTTGAAAAAATTGAAGCATTAGGGACTAACTTGACGAGCATTGCACCAAAAAGATTGAAATTGAATTTGTGGCGCAGACGAGGGCCAAGGGGTCTAAAAAGTAATTACCCCCGTTTTACACATAATAATCAGGTCTTTAAGGGTCTGTTTGGCGCGTTTTTGTTTTCGTAGTTCTGCAAAACAGTTTTGTAGAACAGTTCTGTAGAACACTTTTTGAAGAATAAAATTTGTTGAAAACCTGTTTGGCCCATTATTTTGCAGAATATATAATCTCTGAGAATGCGTTTGGATGAAATTGTTTTGCAGTGAAAAAAACACAAAAACACGTTTGGATGAACCTATTTTTAGGTGTAATATATATACTGTTCATATAATATTTAATAATTTTTTAAATTATATAGCTTAATGTTTAGTAAGTAGTACCTACATCCTCATGTACATTACAGCAATGTCAAAATATGACAAATCCTATGTTACTTGAAATTTAAAGCAAATTTATCTCATTATGATAGTATGATAAATGACAAATGTAGATTGGACTAATGGCCACAATTGAAAAACACTAATAATTTATTTAAGGAAATTAATATTACATTGATACAAACGTCAAACATGATTGATACCATGTCAGGAAACTCAAAAAAAAAAACATAATCACATTACGAAACTGTCCAAAATTATAGAACACATCATATTATTTGAACATGATATAAGATAGTAACAATGGTGAGATTATATGTCATCTCCATTGCCATCCACACCATCATCATTGACATCTTCATTGACACCGTGTATTTCATCGTCGTTATCGATCTCTTCACCATGTGGGGGATCGAATATTGTCATAAGTTCGACCCAAGCAGGCTCCCCTTCATAATTGTGGATTGGGAGATTATCCATGGAAATGATGGGTTTTTGTGAAGAAGCCGTGAATACAAAGACCATAAATAGAGCTAGTTAATTTTTCTTCATTTACAGCCAAACATATTGATTTTTTACACCGCTTAACCTATTGTAATCCAATTATAATTAATGAATTAAAAATGTTACACTGATTCATCCAAGAATCACACCAATTGAAGTGCTTTTTTTTCTCACACAAGCACACTAAATTAGCCCACCTAATGGTTGGGTGATAATGTTTAAACTATTCCAATGCTACATTTTCAAAGCATGACTCAGAGAACAGAGCTCAATGTCACGTCCCGGCAAATCTCAAGACCTCTTCCCACAAATGAGGTACCAAAGTGTTAAATCTCTACACTACCTTGTATATATAGTAGTGGGTAGAATTATCTAGAATTGTTCTAAGTGTGTAGAGATTTATAAGAATTCTCTAGAATAAGGTAGATACATGTATAGCTAGAATTCTCTAGAATATACCTTGTAAATATCTAGTAGAATTCTCTAGATCATCGATCATAGCCGTTGGATTGAATTGATCTCAACCGTCCATTCTCAAATGGACTACTATAAATAGGGGGCTAGGATTCATTTGTAACCATCAAGCATTTTGAAGAGCAATACAAGTGCTTAAGAGTTTTCCCAAACACTCCCGAGTTCTTTACTTAAAATCCCGAGCACACGAGCACGAGTGAGCGAGGCTGACTTAGCAATCCTTGCAAGAGGCGAGGCGACGAGCTAAGTGCCGCACGAGGCGTTAGTAAGAGACTAAGTCCGTGACAAGTGGTATCAGAGCCCGGTTGGGCTAAGGTGCTGCGTGTTGAGAAGTTCGGGTACTATGGCAAGTGAGGCCACATCGGTCGCGGGAGGGGTTCAACTAAGGGACGTCTTGACGACCCACCCAACAAGAAGGAGGGATTCTAGTCGGCCACATGAAGGTGGTGAACTAGAGATCGCTGTCGCAGAGATGGGCGAGCGACTAGATCGGGTAGAGCACACTGTCGAGACACTGGAGGGCCACGTTCTCGAAGAGATGGAATCGATGAAGGCGGACGTGCGGTCTTGCCTTGATGCTACCACCGTTCAAGAGGAACGGCTCGCAAAGCTTGAGGATGCCATGAGGGCATTACAAGCTACTATAGCGGAGATACGGGATGATTGGGCCTTGTGCAAAAAGGCTGTTGCTAGTGGTGGAGGCAACCAAGTCGTGGTGGCTCCACGCATAGAGACACCGAAGCCAAAGTCATTTTCGGGCCAGCGAGATGCCAAGGAAGTTGAGAACTTCTTGTGGCAAATGGAGATGTATTTCGAGGGGCTTAACTTAACTGACGAGGAATCAAAGGTACGAACGGCTACCCTCTATCTCACCGATACTGCAATGTTATGGTGGCGTAGGAAGCACGCTGACATTGAGAAGGGCCTTTACACGATCAATACGTGGGAAGACTTCAAGAAAGATCTCAAGCGACACTTCTACCCCGAGAATGTTGTGTATGAGGCTCGCAAGAAATTAAGGGAGTTGAAGCACAAGTCCAACATTAGGGATTATGTGAAGGAGTTCACGACGCTCATGCTTCAAATCCCGAACATGGGGGACGACGATCTGCTTTTCTACTTCGTGGACGGGTTGCAAAATTGGGCCAAACAAGAGTTGCAACGCCGGGGGGTCCAGTCGGTAGATGAAGCAATTGCGGCGGCCGAGTCCTTGACCGAGTTCCAACGTGGACATGATTCTTCCGCAAAGAACAACAAGGATAAAGGAGGGAACTCGGGTAAAGGTGGGGGAGATAGGCGCGACAGCTACCACCATAACAAGGTACAACATAAGGCGGGTGGTCCGGGGGCCTCGGTGGGACGTAAGGATTATGAGGCCAAGAAACAAAGCTTTGTTCCCAAGGCCGGGTGCTACTTATGCAAAGGACCACATACTATCAAGGAGTGCCCGAAATTGGGAACCTTGTCGGCAATCATTGAGGAGAAGGAGGCACCTTCGAGCCCGGAACCGGATACTAATCAAATTGGTTCACTCCAACTCCTCAATGCATTAAAGGCGAAGGCGGTGCCGGCTACATCAAGCAAGGGGCTTATGTATGTTGAGGCCCGCATCAATGGGAGGCCTACCAAGGTGATGGTAGACACGGGCGCAACTCACAACTTTGTGACCGAAGAGGAGGCCAAGAGGTTGGGACTCCGAGTCACCCGGGGCGAGGGTTGGCTAAAGACGGTGAACGCCAGCGCTCGACCCCTACACGGCACGGCGCGAGGCGTCGAGATGGGACTAGGCACTTGGACGGGCCAAGTGGACTTTTCGGTGGCACCAATGGATGATTTCAACGTAGTGCTGGGCATGGAGTTTCTACGTAAGGTGAGTGCTATTCCGATGCCTTCTTTTGATTCAATGTGCATTTTGGAGAAAGGCTCTACTTGTATGGTTCCCACGGTGGGCGCGCCGGGGAAGGACAGGGACCACAAGCAACTTTCGGCCATGCAAGTAGCCAAAGGAGTAAAGAGGGGCGAGCCGACATTTCTAGCCACGTTGAAGGAAGAAAGTCCCGACAACGTGCAACAAGAGGATGGGGCACCACCTTTGATAAAAAGGGTCTTGGAGGAGAACCAAGACGTAATGCCACCACAACTACCGGCCAAACTCCCACCTAGGCGAGAGGTGGACCATGTTATAGAGTTGGAGCCGGGTGCCAAACCGCCCTCAATGGCACCCTATCGCATGTCCCCACCAGAGTTGGAGGAACTTCGAAAGCAACTAAAGGATTTGTTGGACAAAGGCATGATTCGGCCTTCAAAGGCTCCATTTGGCGCACCGGTGCTGTTTCAGAGAAAGCACGACGGGTCATTGCGAATGTGCGTAGATTACCGGGCGTTAAATAAGGTAACTGTTAAAAATAAATATCCAATTCCTTTAATTGCTGATCTGTTTGACAGACTTGGCAATGCCAAGATCTACACAAAAATGGACTTGCAGAAAGGTTACTATCAGGTCCGGATTGCGGAAGGGGACGAGCCCAAAACGGCGTGCATCACCCGATATGGTTCTTTCGAGTGGTTAGTCATGCCATTCGGACTAACCAATGCCCCGGCGACGTTTTGCACGCTCATGAACAAAATTTTCCATCCTTACTTGGACCAGTTCGTAGTGGTCTATCTTGACGACATCGTGGTATATAGCAACTCAATAGAAGAGCACGCCGACCATCTACGCACCGTGTTCCAAGTCTTGCGGGAGAACGAGCTCTATGTTAAGAAGGAGAAGTGTTCGTTCGCCAAGGAGGAGGTGCCTTTCTTGGGCCATATTATTGGGCATGGCAAGCTTCAGATGGACGAAGCTAAAATTCGAGCAATTGTGGAATGGGAGCCACCAACCAAGGTAACGGAGCTTCGATCGTTCCTTGGCTTGGTGAACTACTATCGGCGCTTTATCAGCAGTTACTCATCGAGAGCAGCCCCGTTGACTGACCTACTCAAGAAGAACAAACCGTGGGTATGGTCAGAGGCATGCCAACTTGCCTTCGAGGATCTGAAGGCGGCGGTAAGCGAGGAGCCGGTCCTTGCCTTACCAAATTTTGAGAAGATGTTTGAGCTACACACGGATGCCTCCGACTTTGCTATAGGGGGAGTGTTGATGCAAGAGGGGCATCCAATCGCATTCGAGAGCCGAAAGCTCAATGAGACCGAGCGGCGCTACACGGTTCAAGAAAAGGAGATGACGGCCATTGTCCATTGCCTTAGGATATGGCGTCATTACTTGTTGGGGTCGCGGTTCGTGGTAAAAACTGACAACGTTGCCACGAGCTATTTCCAGACACAGAAGAAACTCTCCCCGAAGCAAGCACGATGGCAAGACTTTTTGGCAGAGTTCGACTATGTTTTGGAATATAAACCCGGGAAGGCGAATGTAGTAGCCGATGCACTGAGTAGAAAGGCGGAGCTTGCGGCAATCTCCTTAGCCAAAGGGAATGTCCACGAGAAGATCAAGGAAGGCTTGGAACACGACCCAATGGCCCAGGAGTTGATGAGGCTTGCCAAGGAGGGCAAAACTCGACAATTCTGGGTAGAGGACGGCCTACTCTACACCAAGGGACGACGGTTATATGTTCCAAAATGGGGCAACCTACGCAAAGACCTTATTAAAGAGTGTCACGACACCAAATGGGCGGGACACCCGGGCCAAAAGAGAACTATGGCGCTATTGGAGACAGCATACTTTTGGCCCCAAATGAAGGATGGCGTGGAGGTTTATGTGCGGACGTGTCTTGTCTGTCAACAAGACAAGACGGTGAACCAACAACCGGCAGGACTATTAGAGCCTTTACCCGTCCCAAATCGACCTTGGGAGTCCGTCTCGATGGACTTCATTAGTGCCTTGCCAAAATCCGAGGGGTTCGGGTCTATTATGGTGGTGATAGACCGATTCTCAAAATACGGGAGCTTCATTGCTTGTTCGAGGGATTGCACGGCAGAGGAGGCGGCAAGGGCATTTTTCAAGAATGTCGTGAAGTATTGGGGGCTGCCCAAAAGCATTATAAGTGATCGAGACCCCCGCTTCACCGGACGACTATGGACGGAGCTTTTCAAGCTCTTAGGCTCGGAGTTGTGCTTCTCCACAAGCTTTCACCCGCAAACCGACGGTCAAACGGAGAGGGTGAATGCCTTGTTGGAATGTTATCTTCGGCACTTTGTGAGTGCCAATCAACATGATTGGGCAAAAATTCTTGACGTGGCTCAATTTTCATACAATTTGCAAAGGAGCGAGGCCACGGGAAAGAGCCCTTTTGAGTTGGCAACGGGACAACAACCACTCACACCTCACACTTTGGCTATATCCTTCGATAGTACAAGGTGTCCCGGAGCAGCAAAAATGGCAAAGTCGTGGGCGGAACAATCCGACTTAGCCAAATCTTTCTTGGAGAAGGCTCGACGAAAGATGAAGAAATGGGCCGACCCCAAGAGGCGACACTTGGAGTTCAACACTGGCGACAAGGTGCTAATCAAGTTAATCCCGCAACAATTCAAGGCATTTCGGGGCATGCACAAGGGGTTGGTGCGGAAGTACGAGGGACCTTATCCGGTGGTCGCTAAGGTTGGAAAAGTCTCATACCGGCTCGACCTTCCAAGCACATTAAAGATTCATCCGGTCTTCCATGTGAGCATGCTAAGACCGTACCAAGAGGACGAGGAAGATCCAAGCCGAGGGGAATCACATCGAGCACCTCCAGTGGTAACCAAATCATTTGACAAAGAGATTGAAGAGGTGCTATCTCACAAGGTTGTAAGGCGTCGAGGAGTCAAGCCGACGACTCATTACTTTATCAAATGGAAGGGACTACCCGAGTCCGAGGCAACGTGGGAATCGCAAGACGACTTGTGGCAGTTCCAAGAGCGCCTTCAACAATACGAGACGACGAGGGCGTCGTCACATTAGGTGGGGGAGGATGTCACGTCCCGGCAAATCTCAAGACCTCTTCCCACAAATGAGGTACCAAAGTGTTAAATCTCTACACTACCTTGTATATATAGTAGTGGGTAGAATTATCTAGAATTGTTCTAAGTGTGTAGAGATTTATAAGAATTCTCTAGAATAAGGTAGATACATGTATAGCTAGAATTCTCTAGAATATACCTTGTAAATATCTAGTAGAATTCTCTAGATCATCGATCATAGCCGTTGGATTGAATTGATCTCAACCGTCCATTCTCAAATGGACTACTATAAATAGGGGGCTAGGATTCATTTGTAACCATCAAGCATTTTGAAGAGCAATACAAGTGCTTAAGAGTTTTCCCAAACACTCTCGAGTTCTTTACTTAAAATCCCGAGCACACGAGCACGAGTGAGCGAGGCTGACTTAGCAATCCTTGCAAGAGGCGAGGCGACGAGCTAAGTGCCGCACGAGGCGTTAGTAAGAGACTAAGTCCGTGACATCAAGCTCCCATTTCATCTTTGATTTTTCTATAGGCAATATGCTCGCTAATTAATACTTGATGCACGAGAGAGAGAGAGAAAGAGTCCTTTGTAGGGGTATTTTTCAGCTTTGAATAATTGATAGCCATAGCCCATGCAACTTGCATGACATTGACCAGCAAGATATATATATATATATATATATAGAGAGAGAGAGAGAGAGAGTATTTTTCTAAAGCAATTTACATGAAACTTCCTACCTTTTAATTCAATCAATTTACATAAACTACTAGAATAAACAAAGAAAATATTTTTCCTTGATAGTATCCTAAACTTTTTTGCTAGTAACCAGCCAAATGAAAAGACATATCTGCACTCTTTAATCCAGGTAAAAAAGATTCGTGATTTTGACTCATTCTTCGTAGCTCAGTATCATCATTGAAAATGCTGAACAAATCTGCATTATTATCATATGATGAACATTCATCCATTAAAATTCCCTTATTATCAGCTCATTCTTCGTAGCTCAGTTTCATTAAAGATTATCACAAAACCCTTTGCAAGACTAAAAAATTCTTCCACAAAACTTTCAGAAATATCATATTATTCCTTTAGGCAGATTGAATCTCAAGATCTTGTCACAAGAAACACCCAAATGACATAAATCCTCTCCAACTCTCAAAGAGCCATATCAAATAATTCTCTTAAATTACTTCTTGATTTCATTAACTCTTTAGTTCGTTTAAATCATAAATCCTACAAAAGAACATTTCATTCACATAAATTGAGCAGATAAATGTAAACATACATAAGCACACATCCATACATGTGTATACATACATACATATAGAGACAGACATGTCAATCAAGAGAGAGAGGGAGACCTTGTAACAAGAAGAAATTGATGGGGCTTCTTTATTTCTCTCCCTGTATATATATGTGTGTGTATATATATATATATATATATATCAATCTTCAAATTGAAACTCCTACTGCCAATTTTATGTTTTGAAGCAACAAAAAGATTGATCCACAAGTTGGATAATTTATACAAATATCTTACCAGATCGTCCAAAAACTCAAGGTTTTTCAGCACTTGTCCGCCGCTACTACACCAGAGGGTTGATACCTGCCACCGAAAACAAAAAGGCCCAATTTCGATTTTCAATCCCTAAGAGAAAAAAATCAGAACTCACTTTTGATTTTGCAGAAATTGTTGAACTTACTTGCTCAAATGTCGATGGAAAAGATGAAGAGGATGAGCTACATTCGCTGTTGCAGGCCATGGTGAAGGCAATAGCTTCTTCCACTGTAAATCGCTCTTCGCGAGAGAGAGGAGAAGAAGAGGAAAAGAAGAGGGGTTTATGATGTTTTGATGAACAGTTGAAATTTCACCCATTTTGTTGATGAATAGTGCCAAAATAAGTACACAGTATTCTGCACTCTGTGTTTTTAAGTGGGAAGAAGAAATTCTGACTAAAAATTGAGATTGATTTGCAAAACACCTCAAAGATGTTCTCTAAAATCATCACTCCGTGTTCTTGGTTCTCTGAGAAACGGATACATCAAAACAATGGGCCAAACGCGTTTTGCCTTTTTTCGTGTTTAAAAAACGCCAAGTGAAGCTCAAAACAGCGGGCCAAACAGGCCCTAAGCATCCATTGTTGTCTTTGTGTATTTACCTTTCACATGAATAACAATTATGGATAGTTTACATACATGCCTCCTCAATAAGTTGGATAATTACCACAAGCCCCTTAGGTTTTGCAAATTACCAAGACGCCCCATGTCAAATCCTGACAACTCGAAAAATAAGAGGTGAAATTGTAATAGTTTTTTTTACTGATATAGGTATAATTGTGATATGTTTTGCCTGATAGGGGAGCTTATGATAATTTCTCAAACCTCATGGTGTTTTCGTAATTAGGTATCACACAGGTGTTTATGTAATTTACGCTAACAATTACATTATATTCATGTCATTCATCAAAAACAGATACTTCCCACAAGGCATCGACATATACTTTGAAAACGTGGGCGGCACGATGCTTGAAGCCGTGCTCCTTAACATGAGAATTCATGGCCGGATTGCTGTTTGCGGAATGGTGTCTCAAAGCAGCATGTCTGATCCACGAGGGATTCGAAACTTGTTCAATCTTATAACAAAGCGTGTAAGAATGGAAGGATTTCTGCAGAGCGATTACTTGCATTTATTTCCCCAGTTTTTGGAGGATATCGGTAGTCTTTACAAGCAAGGGAAGATAACATATTTAGAGGACATGAATGAGGGTTTGGAAAGTGGTCCTTCTGCATTTGCTGGACTGTTTTCTGGGAAAAATATAGGTAAGCAAGTAATTTGTGTAGCCCGTGAATAGAAACTTCTCTGTTTTTTCCTAGATGTATTATGTATTATTTGCCTAATTTGTCGTTGCCATGTAATCTATTGGATACTTTTCTTTTTCGTGAGAAATCCAAAAAAATAACGATTCAAAATGCAGCATGGTCGAATGAAAATGCATGATGTAACTTGAATGTGATGTCATATTTTCACGTTCTGCATCTACAGGGGCTGACAAGCACGACTCTAGCACATCATAAGTCCAGTATATCCGGGACCAATCTGTCGTGGCTTAGTGTCCCGGGGGTTGGGGCCAACAAAGGAGACTTTAATGCAATAAGTCTAAGAAATTACAATTAGCTTTTTCTTGCTTTGTGAGAATCGTTCACCCAAGTTGCCAGAAAAATTCATTCTGGCGAATGTTCACTCAAGTGCCAAAGAAGTTCATTATAACCACCTATGCACCATTCCAAAGTTCGTATGGGATATTGCCATATTGGGTGGTTGTGCTAATATGCCTGTACTATGGGATTATTCAGAAGATATCCATGCACCTGGAGTCCTAAAACAATTATAATTGCTCGTGTCACAAAACCCACCATACACACGCAGAGTCTTAGAACAATCATAATCATCCATGTCACGAAACCCACCGTACATAGATGATGATTGTGATTGTCACCAATCTAAAGGCCCCAAAACTCTCTAAAACTGACTCCTAAGACAATCTTAACTGTCCACATCAGGGGACACAACGTATATGGATGATAATAGTGATCGTCGGCAACCTAAAGGTCTCAAAACTCTCTAAAACTGAATTTCAGAACAATCATAATCGTCCACATCACGGGACCTACTGTATATGAATGATGATTGTGAATGTCGAGGTCCTAAAATCGAGTCCTAGGACAATCATAATCGTCCACCACACAGGCCACCATATATGAATGATAATTGTGATTGCCAGCGACCTAGAGTCCCAGAAACTCCATATAAAAATCAGATAAAGTAATCATAAAAAAGAGCATCCATCAAGACCTATAGATATGTTCTAAGACCAATCAGCAATAAAACAACACAACAATTTGGACCAATTATCTCGTTCTGATCATTCACAAGCTTACCACATGCTGCCTCTTTCTAGCCACCTAAATCTATCATACAACATCAGCATTTGTGCTTGCAGATCTTAATAAAGACACAGTATAGAACCACATACAACATAGGTATAGAGCATATTTGTTACTTGGAAATTCTACAAGGAAAGAGAATATCCTCTCAGGCATCTGGAATCTACGCCTGATTCCCGCACCAGTGCCACTCTCCCTGTCCGCGCCACCTTGATAATAAAAGATAATTACAATACAAAATCAGCTGCATATCGAATAATTTGCAGAGAGATACTGAGAAAGCGAGTCTTTTTCGTCCATTTTATTTTCCTTATTTTTCATGAAATTATGTAACAAGAGGCATCTATGGCATCGTTCTTCCATGAGGAAACATAATGCAGAGCTTGTTCAGAGATAAATCTATGGGTTATAGGATTCAAATGGACAATCTAGGAAATATACATATATATATATGTATATATATATATATGTATATATATAGATGGTCAAAAGCTATTGGGTATATTTGCAAGATGTCATTAGTCAAATATAAAAACTGAAGGAAGATTATTAGGCCGGTTTATTTGAATAGACAAATATTTTCCAATTTTCTCAATTTTTTATAAGAAAGAAATTAATTTGGGCAAACCAACCTCACAAATGCCATAAGGCTCCAACAAGTTCTGGAGTGCAAGCATTTTATCGAAATCTCCTGTTACCTGGAGAAGATAAAACTTAAAAAATTAGCCATAATTGAAGAATTGATAAGAAGAATAAATTCCAAGAAATGAAAAAGGAATAGCTCAAGTCATAAAGCTTAAATAATTTCCATAATAGAATGATGAATTTTTAACACGTTTTACTTATAACTTTGGTCTAATTACTTTACAAAAATCACTTCTACTGAACAATGATTTTAACTTAATATTTGGTGAATCTTTTATGATATTAGCATACTCGATACGAACTAAACCTTACTGAATATAAAAATAATATCAAGTATACAAGTAGAGACGGGATAATTGTACTTTCTTTCATCTTCGCCACTAATTCAATTTTGACGAGCTTTAAACTAAAGGGACAGAAATTGCTAATTAAAAGTCAAAATATGAATTTGTAGAATGGAAAAAGCAAAACTCCAGCAAGAAAGCTACCTCTAATGTTACTGTATGATCAGAGACATCAACAGGTTTAGCCCGGAAAATATTGGCAATGTCAAGAACATCCCTTTTCGCAGCAGCATTTGCAGCAATCTTAATCAGCATGAGTTCACGCTCAGCGAATGGCAAGTGTGTAATATTTTGAACCTGAAGAATTCGTTGGCATTTTATCTGAGGTGTCTCATTTTTCAATAAAAGGGCAAAACAAGACGAGCCTAAAGAAATACATTTTCTTATATAATCCAAAACTGGATAAATGAAAGTTTTAATTATTAGGTAGGACAAATCAACTTATCAACTTTGAAATTGTGAAAAATACGTCTCAAAAAGTTGAAAAGAAATTCAGAAGAACACCAAACATGGTTCAAATTATAACTGAGTAATGATATAGCTAGCCATCCAAACCCAATTATACACAATTAATAGAAGCGCAATAATGTTCTTCAAAGATCTCAGCAATCTTTCAGAAAAATTTAGCATAGGCATAGCAATTAAAACAATTCTAAAACGAATACGAGATGTTTGTTAGCGGAAAATGGTATTTTAAAAATAAGAAATGGCTGTTGCAAGAACAGTTGATAAAGGATATGAGATATTCCATTCCACCGCGAACTTCACAGGACAATTAAATTTCCTGAGAGGCCACATAGCTGCCCCCCCAAGTCAGTGTAGTTTCAAATTTTATATGTAAATTATGTAGAAATTCAGATTTTGCAGAAATGCCTCCAAGTTGCGCCCCCCCCCCCCCCCCCCCCCCCCTTCTCTTGAAGTCGGAATAATTTCAAATTTATATGTTAATTGAATAGAAATCAAAATTTCGAAAAAAGGCCTCATAGTCGCCCCCTCAAGATGTAATTTGAATAGAACTTAAATGTTCGCCCCCTTCAAATTCCTAAATCGCACACCTATATAAGTCAAAATGTACCCCCCCACCCCCACCCCAAATATGTGTGTGTCTCTGTGTGTGTGTATATATTCTGGCTCCATCCCTGCCTCTTGAGCAATTAAAAGTTAGATCATCGATACTAAGCCACAATAAAAAGGAAAGGAGCTAGTGCTGGAATCAATTCCCTCACCTCATGAACGTCAACCAACTTATAGAATTGCTGAACCAATTTGCCAATACTTTCATTTGTTCCAGGAACAACAGTTGTTATGCGTGAAACCCCTTCCCTTTCTGCAGGGCCTACAGCAAGACTCTGAACAAAAAAATTTGAGAAACTCTTTAGGACAGCATCAAGGAAGTAAAGAAAAACATGTAAGAAAACAAAGAAGGTTATGGTAGAAGGCATTAGATTTAACAAAATTGACCTGAATGTTATACCCTCTTCGAGATACAACCCCAGTGATCAAGTTCAAAACTCCAGGAGAGTTGTTAACAAGCATGGACAAAGTGTGTGATTGAAGTCCGGTTGACTGCAGACGTAACATAAGAATAAGAAATAATGCTCCAGAAACAAAATCCGACGTACAAAAAAATAATGTGACAATTTTGAAAGTTCAAATTTTAGAACAAGAATGGATGATACCTTCTTTTATAGGACCACAAATTGTGCAATAAAGAGTCCGGTTGAAAAGTAAAATTTCATTATTGTGAGGATAAACTTAAAGTTTCAAAGTAGTCTTGGTTTAAATTCAAGTATTTTCCAGGGCAAAGCTTCCCAATGCTTCACTAGAACATGAACTCTAAGATTGTGTTTGATTTAAAGGTTTTGCAGCCAAATATTTCAAATCCTTGCACTCTCATTTTGAGCTATTTTTTGAGTTATTGTAGTGATTTCAAATCCACCTAATATGGAATCATCTGAAATCCTAAGCCCAAATCCTTCTCCAATTCTAGTCCAAAAGCAAACTCAAGGGAAAAAAGAGCAAGAAAAACTAACTGCTAACTTATCCTATTTTCGTTCGGGAAAAAGTTACTTACATCTTCGTCGTAGAGCACTCCCCAGTTGGCATCAAGAATTTGATTGGAGAAGCCATCATCGGCTTCCACAGGATAAACATCGCCCTTAAATCAAGAAAACACGATTAATCCAAACGAAACAACGATTTGAGCTTATAATTTTTTTGTGTCAATTATACCAATTCACGTTAATTTAATTCCTGCCCAAAAGTTGCAATTAACTAACCACGTTGATCATTTAGAGACAATAGTACGCTAAATTCAGAAAAACATAAATAATAGTACACGACACTAGTTCAGCAAATGTACCCCTGAGACAGCTATAAGGTTGCCATTAGTGCTCTTTTCCGTGACTTTCCGACTGGCACTATCTGAAATAGCCTCAATGGGTACTGTTTGTTCAAGATCTGGATAGGAAGCTGCAGAAAACCTCCAAAATGGAGCTGTCTCACCCATCTTTTCCCTTCTCAATGCAATCTACAAGTGTCATTAACTTTAAAAGTTGATAAAAATATAATGGAAAGTGGGTATCAATTATAAAACTAGATGCGAAAAATAAACTTGGTAGATGTTTGACCTAAAATTGAATCAAGTAGAATAGGAAATACATGCAAAATGAGCATACTATACTAGAGTCTTTACATATTACTCTATCATGAAATAACACCACTATCCCGGGTCATTCTTAGGAGCCCTAGGACTTCGAGTCCCAAGACAATTATTAAAATCATTCATGTGCTTAGACCCATATAGGGTTTACCACATAATGGTTTTGATTATACCGAGACTTGGAGTCCCAAGACTCCCTAAGAATCACTTTGCTACCGCATATCCACCTAGAAATGACACATTCAACCACAAGGAAAGGAAAATAATCTATTGGCAGTCTATAAATCAAGAAAATACAGATATCTCATTGATATAATGGATAAAGTTGGCTCGAAATGGGCATCAAGTGTGTATCCTACTCAGGCATGCATCAGTTAATGCAGCATTACCAATAAATTACCTTCCCTGTTCTTGCAAGTTCTTTAATGCCAAACTTTCTGAGATTTCTCAACACAGCTGCCATCTTCCCAGGGTCTCCAGTGACCTATGCCAACGGTAAGCAAAAATATTAAAATTACATCATATACAGTACAATGAAATTATCAAAGACAAGATAAATTCATTAACTTTATAAACTTGGAGCAAGCAACAGTAAATCACAGGGAAATTATTTAGCAGGTTGTTGATCTAGACAATATTTCTAATACTTGCAGAAAATCAGAACCTTAAACAGCTTCCGAATCAATTTGCATTAGTTGTGAACTTCAGGATAAATTACAATAAGGCCCACAACAATCACAAACTTAATATAGTAGCTAAGTGGTTTTGGCATTGTCAATTTTGCTTCAACATTATCACTTCTAAGACAGAATATGCAAGCACATATATTAAGAAACTAGAAGTATACTGGAAATGCCAATAAAATGGCCAGAGAGTTTCTAGCAACCTAATTATTTTAGCATGCCATTGTTGAAAGATGAAACTGGTTCAGCTTTATCTGGTAGTTTTAGATGACACGTTACAAACAAACTACCCAAAGCATACTTACAAATATATTATTCCATGAGTTTTTAATATTCTAAAATTTGACTTTGCAGCTCACACGTTATTCATCGGGCAGCTCAAAAGATAGTTTATACCAAGCCAAACGGAGCACAACAATAGGAAAACACGATGATAAAACTAACCTCCATGGTCAAAGAGTGTTCTGATATGTCCACAACATTTCCTCTGAAGATGTTTACTAACCACATAATCTGAAATTCAGGCCAAACATCAAAACAACAGCCATAGTTAGACTTGGTCAATCCATTACCTGCATTACACATGATCCAGGCATGGGTTCACTATGAAATATCAGGGAATTCTCTAGATGGGACTTAGAAAGTTTATAAACATAGTCATAAATATTAGCGAAAGATTAATAAAGACACTTGGATCTTTCTGAAGCCGTAAATTCGTACTTTCTATGTTTACTTTCAGCAACCACAACTGGTCTCCTTCCAAAACTATTTCTCCTAGTAGATATAGTTAGATTAACATTAATTGCACTTATTCAACTACATAAAGACACCTTTATTATTAACTAAAGGTATAGATACAACAGGAATTGGGATTTTGTCATTTGAATGTTATAATTGCCCGGAAAAGTAAAATGGAAATGGAGTTTCTATATTCTTGAATATGCACATAACATCTATGTAAAAAAATAATTCATACATCCACCATGAGCTACCATTGCTGCGAATGATGTTTTCTTGAGTCCAGGCTCCATACAATTTGATCAACACATCCTAAAAGTTGAGAAATTGCGTGAAAGCTTAGTTTTTCACTCGACTACTAGACATATTAAATATCAAGTAACATACTCGTCATACATTTTAGCAAATGGGACTAATGCAATGGTTTGCAGCTGGACAAAAAGTTCTATGCAGTTTTCCCTAGAAGTGGTCGTCAGAGATATGTTCTATGAGACCAGCCAAAAGAACTACTTTATTGTTTTATATATATACATATATTATTTATTTTTAGTTTTAGGGGGGTGGGGGTGGGGGTGGGGGTGGGGGTGGGGTGGGGGAACATCTGGATACCTCGCCTTTAGTGTTGGAATCTGCATTGATCTTTATGAGCATTAGTTCACGTTCTACTTGTGGTTCTTTTGACAAATCTTCTACCTGCAGGTACAAGTCATATTACGAAAAAGGACAATGATGGTTCACGTGGACTACACAACAAGAACTTCAAAAATCTCATTATTAAGCATTGGTGACTGCAGAAAGAGTTGTTATGCATGTGTGCTTGCAAACAGATACACTTCGCCTTTAACCGTTGATAGTTAAACCATGCAACAAGATGACAAGATAACATAAATATCTTGAAACACCAATAAAAGTGCTACAGAATGAAAAGTTGACATATAGAATCCCATTGTGGAATTACACATAGGGGTATACCTTTAAGACATTCACGAGCTTGTTGAGTTGTTCTACAACTTGGTGCAAGATTTTTTCTGTTCCAGAGACAACAATAGTAAACAGGGCCCTGTCCTGGTTAAGCCCAACAGCAAGAGACTCAATGTTGTAGCCTCGACGAGCAAAGACACCAGCTATTCGGTTTATTATACCACTTTCATCCCCAACAAATACTGAAATGGTATGTCGTTTTTCCCTGAGACAATTAAATTCAAATTACAGTATTTTACTCTACGAACAGGTAATGCGATTGCTTAATGGATACAATATGAATATATGATGCACTTCTTTGGTGTTAAGTTAGAAAATGAGTTTGGAATTTTGAAAAGAAAAAAAGCACATACAGGACAAGCATATCATACCTGAATCATTAAGAGATAATGAAAAAAAAGCAATGCGGCGTTGCTTGTTACATTTACAGGAAAGGACTAAAACATGAACACCGAGAAAGTGCTCAGGCACATAAGATTTCCTTCGTTCCACAATAGAATACAGTGATTTCTAATGTGATGCAGTATGTACATGTGTTGTTAAGTCTACTCTCAAATCCAAAAGGACAGAGATAATAGTGAACTAATAAAACTTATTTATCATTTTTCCAATCTCAAGTGATTATGATCCAAACAGCTCTGATGCTACATGAACCCTTTACAAATCCATAAAGAAGGAGTGCTTATGCAATGTTTCTATTATACAAAGGCTTGAGGAGAAAAAGATGAGAAAGGAAACAGAAAAGTTTCCTCTTGGGCCTTAGTTACAAAGTCCCTGAAAAAAAATTCTTAATGATAATTTGATAAAATCTCACTTGCACTAAACTTTATGAAGATTATTCAGTGATATGTCCCACCGACGTTATCCAGCTAGTTGTTGAGTCTACTGAGTAAGACAATTTTATAGAGAAATGATTTTCAAGCTTTTCATGCACACCTCATCATCCCTGCCCATGCACAACTGTCCTACCACTCCTATTTGGAAAACGACAACTGCTTGTGTCACGGGAAATTCTCGCCTCAATCAGGTCTATCGGATCCTAACCGGAAAGTGAATTACACTTTCCGTATGATTGATATACAGTTTGGGAGAGTGACTAATCGCAAGGCAACACTTTTCATGTGATTGGTTGGGTGTGGTCAAACCCAGTCTGGAGAAAAAAATTCGGTGTGTCACTTGTGCGTGACCTTTGATGCTTCAAAGTCAATGACAAGGTAAAAGAATCAGGAACACAATACTGATGGATCATCTAAATTCTAATATGATTTGGAGGAACATTCTGCAGTGTCCCCAAAAAGGGGACTTACTATGTATCTCCACCGCTAAGTAATAATTAGTGAAAATGTTAGTCAATAGAGGCAACAATTTAGTGAATTGTCCTAAAGAATAATTATACATCGATGTATCCACCAACTACAATCCAAGAAGAAATGTGAAACTTCCTCAAAGAGAAAAAAGATAAAAAGGTATCCAAAAATCCAACTAAAATCTGAAGAGTTTCCAGAGCAAGAAAGCATAAACTTAAAATAATATTTCCATAAGAAAAACGCAATGAAACAATACAAGTAATTCGAAAAGATAATCAGCATCAAACGAAAAGGGGGAAAAAGCAAGAGACCAAATATACTAAATTAAACCAACTATACAATTTTATTATTCAAACACCAAATAAAATTTTTAAAAAGAAACTCATGAAATCATCACATCAATTCACAAGACAAAATCGTCCAAACCTTTTTCTGAAAAAAAAAAAAAACATTCTACACATGCATGTCATTATCACACACACACACACATAAATGTACGTATATATACCGAGAATTAGCCGCGGGAGACACCGGAGGCGACGGAGCGGAGTTCTGCGTGACGGAAACAGCAGCGCCATTCGCCGTGCTACCATCATTTCCAGTTGCATGCGCTAGAATTAACTGCTTATGCGGCCTCAAATTAACGCTTCCGAATCGCACGCTGCCGCTTAAATTAGTGAAATGTGGTGTCTGATTCTGCTTCACCGCGCCTGTAATTGAGCAATTTGCCGCCGCCGCCGCCATAGCTCTCTCTCTCTTTCTCTCTCTATATATATATATATATTTATCTGTCTCTAAGTTTCAGCAGAGGGGTAGTGTAACTAAAACTAAAGAGCATAAGAAGGTGGTGCTGAGGCTGAGGTTAATTGTACTTAATAGGCTGTATGGAAGTGTCAGTCGAAGAATATAGGATTACCCGCGGTAGCATGAAGAAACAGGGTAAGATGTTGGTACACCAGAGGGTGAGGTGAGGTTAACATTGTGAATGAGATAGTATTATGTTGTTTACCAATAAATTGTTGACACGTCACTAAAATTGGGGCGGCGGCTTGAGAGCGTAAATAATATCGGGTGGGACCCATGTTTAGGCCTTTAATTTTATGCAAGTGGAACTGTGAATCACTCGGATAATGCTCAGGTAAATCGCAAGTGTTACCCTTCTATCTCTTTCACATATTGAATTGTACTGTCCGTGGATTTCACAAATAATTATGTGAAAGAGATAAACACACAAATACATTTTAGAGTAACACTCCTGCTGTATCATAAAATTATCTTGAATCACTATGTATATATATTTTATGGTAAATTTCACTTTAATTGTGACCTATAATGTACGGACACTCCGAAAAATCATTTCGTGCAGTGTCGGACACACGTCGTGTCTGTGTCCATCTATTGAGAAAAAAGAAAAAATACACATGAACATTCTTGTCTTAGCCCTATCTGTGTACTAATTTTTTTTAAAATTCACGTATCCGTGTCTCGTGTCGTGCTCGTATCCGTGTTCGTGCATCATAGATTGTGACTCAATCGCATTTTACCTCTTCTTATCCTCCATTGTGTTATTTTGAACGTGCTCTTAAAAGTGCTTAAATTATTATTATTTTCAAGATTTTTATCCAAATTGTATCCCCTTAGTGTAATCTTAAAAATACCTATAACTTATATAGTATCGAATCAATCCTATTTACAGAATTTGAAATTGAAATACTCTTATTTTTTTATAAAATATTTAAAAACAAACTATTCAAATAATAATCTATCACCTAAAAATAATATTAATTATTATTTCTTAGAAAATAAAATGTTAAATCGGACCTTTGTTCATGGTTTTTGATGCGGGATAAAAATGTAAGTACATAAATATGTCACGTGATTGCCACGTGGGGAGAAAATCCAACCCAACACGCGACAAACTAGGCACTAGGTTGGTTTATGTTTAGACTGCACTCGCTATATGCAAGCTGCCTACGTACCTACTTTGGTGGGATCAAGTCTTTTCGTAGTTCAACGGTGGGATTATTCTCTGTAATTGTCAGTTGTTTTCTCTCTAGCACTCTTTTTGGTGGGGAGAGCAGATAATGAATTTTGGTTACCCTCATAGGGTATTTATAGGATTGGATATGGGTCATGAGCTAAAGCCTTATTACCAGCCCATTGGAATATATATTAAACTAATCAATATGCATTTCATATTTATTAGCCCAATTATTATTGTTGGCTCTTTTGACAGAAAGGGCTCAGATCATAATAGACCTTGGGCCCAGTGGGCTTGTCCATATGATCTATACCAGCTATACCGGGGTGACGACCCGGTCCAAATCCATAGGTGGGCTAGTTTCAATTATGCCCTTAACAAAATTGGTGCATATCAGTTTTTTTTTTTTTTGAAAAATAAAATTGTTAGATATTTTTCGATGTTAACATTTAAATAAATCCTTGAAAAAATATATTAAATTTACATGAATTATAGATAAGTTGAAAAGTAAACTTTTGCATCTTTATCATTTTTCATACCACCGGCAATTTTCTTCACAAAAAAATTGGGGGATTTGGTACGATTTCTTCACAAATTGGTAAGAAGTCGCCGATTTTTTGTGAAGAAGACTAACGGTGGTATGAAAAATGAGAAAAAATGGCCAAGTTTGTATGAGAAGTGAGATTTTTAAAATGTTTGGTATCAAAAGTGTACAGGCGGTCAATTACGGTATGAAAAATGTGATTTTCCCAAATAGTTATTAGGTGGTCAACAGAGCCTCGACCGAGACTATTCAAGTTCGCGGGGTTTATTTTTCATTGCCACCTTTTTTGTAAATTGCCCTTTGCCCAGAGGGGTGTGTGTCTTACCCATTGGTGGTATGCATTTTGCCTCAATGAAACTTATCCTTTCGAAATGAATTTGGAATTTTTAGGCTTTGCATTATCCCATGGTGGCGTGCGCCGCTTTGCCTCAAGGCCTCGTGCATCCTTCCCTAGACGACATGTGTCTTGCCTCGGTATGGGGACAAGAGGCTTTTCCTCTAGGCGAGGGGATTAGGGCCTCAAGGTATGGGGGAAAGGTTCCTTGCCTTGAGGTGACGAGGCAAGGGCCTTGGCTCCATGGCGAGTGGACAAAGTCCTTTGCCTCGAGGTGAAGGGGTAAGGTAGTTGGCCTCCAAGAGTGGTGGCAAGGTCCCTTGCCTCGTTGGTAAAAGGACAAGGTCCTTGGCCTCTAGATGTGGTGGTGAGGTCCCTTGCCTTGAGGTGAGGGGGCAAGGGCCTTTGCTTTATAGCGAGTGGACAAACTCCTTTGCCTCGAGATGAGGGGGCAAGGGTCGTTGCCTCAAGGTGTGGTGGAAAAGTCCCTTGCCTCGAGGTGAGGGGGCAAGGGCCTTTGCTTCATAGCGGGCGGGCAAGGTCCTTTGCCTCGAAATGGGGGACAAGGGTCGTTGCCTCGAGGTGGGTTGACAAGGTCCCTTGCCTCGAGGTGAGGGGGCAAGGGCCTTTGCTTCATAGTGTGACAATTTTATATGTTTTTTCTTCATGGTAGCGGTGAATTCGCTTTTCATGCTTTTTATTCTTGTTGGGTGTTCTTCTGTAGAACCTTTGAAGAAGGTGGGAAATATATGTTAAGGTTTTTGCAACCCATTAGATACGCGAGTCCCCCTCTCTAGCGGGGGGTTTAGTAACGGTCAGAAGTGTTGCCGCGTGTTACCTCTCGGCGACACCCAAGGCTTTCGCAAGGCCTCGCCTCGAGGATTTGTCCTCGAGGCGTGGCCGAGAGATGGTGCCTCGTGGCGCTGCCTCAAGGCTATGCCTTGAGGTGTGGCCTCGAGGTCATACCTCGAAATGTGGCCTTTCTTGAGGCCTCGAGGTTTTCTAGCCTAGATGTTGTGCGAGTTACCTTGTATAAGCGGGTACATTTTGACGCCATGGTCAAGATTTATTTTCTTATATGGAATATTTACCTGTGAATTTACACATTGGACTTCTTTAGGCTTCGAGTAAGTATTCACTTTTTTACCTCGTGGCTTTATGAGCACTAGGTCAATTGCTTAATTGTTTTTCTATACCCCATGGCTTCATGAGCACTAGATCAGTTACTTAGTTATTTTTTCGTACCCCGTGGCTTCATGAACACTACGTCGATTATTTAGTTATTTTTCCGCACCACGTGGCTTCATGAACATTAGTGTCATAAGCTTTGGAGGGGTGTTCCATACCCTGTGGCTTCATGAGCACTACTGGGGTATCAACGGCTTTATGACCTTTAGTAGGACGTTATGAGCTCTTTTGAGGCCCTCTTACTGGCGAGTTTTAGCCTCTGGGCATCACCAGCTTAAAAAATAACAGCTACAACTAATAGCTAAAGATGGTAGCTAAAAATAACAGCTCTACACCTCCTTGCCCCACCACTACTCCTTAATGTATTTACTATGAGTAAAACATTTAGGAGTAAGGTTTGCATGGGATGGTTCATAATATCTATTGCCAATTTTTGTATGGATTAACCATGTATATGTTTTGCCTTGTCTCTTACTCCTCAGAAGTTTCCTACATAGGTAAAACATTTGTGAGTAAGGTTTTTATGACATGTTATATAGAGACATGAATTGCCATGCGCATTATTATTCACAGTGTGAATTGGATCATTACCTTAGTAGCATTTGTATAACCTTGGTCCAGAGTGGTATATTGGAGAGGGGGGGGTTATTCTATGAAGCTTCAATCCCTCTCGATACTATTGGAAGGATTATAAGGTGGACAAGCCTCAATCGAGTCTTTGTTATCTCGGGAGACTTTCATCGTTCCACCTATATTGACCTCTGAAGGGGCCTTATGATGAGTGAGTGACTTCAGTCGGAATTATTGGTCCAAAGGAGCACTTATGAGTGTTGTTAAATCACTCATCATTTGTTGTCTTATAGACTAGTATGTCATCACATACATGTTGACTAATAGTCGATATATAAAGGATAAATTTTGCATGCGCAATAACATAGAGGAGAGTGTGCTCTAAGGCACTTAATAGGCATATATAAAAAATTCAATGTATTCTAAATTCTATGCAAAAATATACGGGGGTACACCTATTCACCTCAAAACTTAAAATGGCGGGTTGTGCTCGCGGGCACCCTTACTTAACGCTTGGCCAAGGATAAGTTTTTACTTTCTACCTAGTGGCCTTGAAAGTACTAGGTGCATTACTTAGTTGTTTCTATGTTGCCTTGCGGCCTTGGTGGGGTGCCCAAGGCGCTATTCATGACATCTCCCACTGGTTGCCTTGTGGCTTTAGTAGGGTGTTATGGGTGCTTATGCAACCTTTCCATGACGTATTTTAATCTTTGAACGCAATAGCCTACACGTCCTTGCCCCCCACTCCTTAATGCCTTTGCCATGAGTAAAACATTTAGGAGTAAGGTTATTATGGGATGATTTGTAATGAGCTATTGTTGTTTTTTGTGTGAATGAACCATCATTTTAATAGTAGGTGGTTATGTATAACCTCAATCCGGAGCGTATTTTGTATTGAAGGGGGGGCTTCTAGTTTATTAGAGCCTCAACCTCTTTCTTATACTCCTGGAATGGTTATAAGGTATGTAATAGGGCCTCAACCGAACCTTCGTGAGTTCGGGGAGCTTTCCACTTGCCACTTATATCGGCCTCTAGAGAGGGCCTTGTATGAATTAATTTTTGGCCTCAATCGGAAACATTGGTTCCGAGGAGCAATTAGGAGTGTGTTAAATCATTCGACATTCATTGTAGTATAAATGTGTATTGTCGTATACACATGTGATGTTCAACATGCATAGTGACATAGAAGGAGGCGTGCTCAAAGGCACCTTAGGCGTTTAGATCGTGGCCAACTCAATAATAGTTCAAGGGAAGCAGAAATTAAAAGCATTAGATAAACTAACTTTTTCTTGGTACCCCTTGATGCCCTATTAGGCATAGTAGCTTTTTAAGTTGGGGGTATCCTCAATATGTGATTCTTCTTTCACCTGCATAGTCTTTAACTTGACCCCATTTGGAGAGCTTAGCTACTTGACGTGGGCCTTCTCCTTTCACCCTCGGTCCCTCACTCTCAGCTTCTATTAGTGTAACGGCCTTTGCTCCATTCACCGGACATGGAGGTGAACCTTCCACCTTGGTGAGGGATGTTGGGCAACAGTGCCATATGAGCCCCGTGATCTTTTTTTTTCCCATCATCCAGCGTAGGTCTTGAGAGTCGCGGCTTGTTGTGAATAGTGACTTTCACTGGTGTTTCAGCTAGGGGGTACTATTGTGGTATACTAGGTTGCCCTGACATAACTTAACCAAGTCACAGGTATCCTTCAAAAGGATTGGCAACAAATGCTCTAGCTTAGTGTTTTCTAGTATGATATTGCCAGCCTCACATCTCCTATAGCCTCTCCTATCCCAACGGGGGTCGGGAACTTCATCTTCATGTGAAAAGTGGATATGATTTCTTGAAAAAGGCTTAAGCTCCTCCCCAAGATGACAATATACGTGGAGGGGGTTTTAACTACTAGGATTTTCACCATCTTTGTAGATAGGATTGGAAATATGCCCAAGGATATAGGCAGGGACACTTCCCCTAGCGTATCCACTACCTCACCCGTGAAGCCGGTGAGGGGGGTGTTGACCCCTTGTAGCTGCGCATTGTCAATCCCTAGTTGAGCAAAGGCGTTGTAAAAAAATTATGTCTGCAGAACTTCCACAATCCACCAAAATCTTTTTAACCCAAAAGTTGGAGATTATCGCCGAAATCACCAAGGCATCATTTCATGAGGGGATTGGTTCTCCAGATCTCATGCTCCAAACTTGATACTTAGTGTGCTTGGCTTTACCTGGTTGACTTATTCCACCTGCGGGGTGTTAGCAGCATGCAACCCCGTGGCAACCCTTAGCTAGGTTTTCCTAGAGTTCACCGAGTCTCCCCCGCAAGGCCTCCTAAAATCACCCCTATTAATCTATTTAATGGAGGGTTCTCCATATAGTCCATCATGGGGGGATTTGCCTTTGTCTCCCCCTTCTCTGCCATGCAGTCCCGGTGGGTCCTGAGAGGTTGACCCAGATGGTGGTGCTACGAACTCTTGTAGGTAGCCCCTCTTGATAAGCTTCTCTATCTCTACCTGTAGATGGTGGCATTCTTCAGTAGTGTGACCCTTATCTCGGTGGAACCCGCAGTACTTCATGGATGTCAAGCGACTAGGATTATCCTTCAACTTCTTAGGCTATAATCTATGCCCTGTTGCTTAGCGATGGCCCGGACATGGTCCTGCGGAAGTGTGAGCTGGGTATACTTTGAGAATCCCAAGGGAGACATGTGCTTCCGCTCCTTGGGTTCCAGTACCTTATCATTTTCTCTAGCCTTTCTCTTATTTCCACCACCTTCTTGCCTAGCCGGCCCCATTATCTCCTCAATTCTGATGTGTTTTCATCTTGGCGAGGTGCTTGTCTACACCGACCTTCTCATCTCGGCATGGTCTCTTCGGGGGTCAAGTCTCCTTGACATCTACGTGGAGACCTAGGGGCGTTAGCCGTCTATCTCTTCCTCGTGGAGGCCTTTCATGAGGTGAAGACACGCTGCTCTCTTACGTGTTTTGTGAACTTTTATAATGTTAGAAATAATTTTTTTTTCCTATTTATGATAGTATGTTCTTATCTTTTCAACTAAATTTTTTAATTGAATTTTAAGATTCAACGCAAGTAAAGCATGCAAAATGAGATACGTCACCAACAACCCAACATTTGTTTCCTTCAAGTTTGATTTTTAAATTTTCTCATGTTATAGAATTCATATGGAATACACATTGAAAATTGTAACAGATGATATAATTTATTTGAAATTCATTTAAATTTTTTATTTATGTTGCTCATTAGTCAAAAAAGAATTACATATTCTAGAAATATTTGTGGTGAAAGACAGAAAATCATTTACTACTTATACATATCAATCATTTTTACAAAAATATCAAATAATATCTAATAAGAAAAAGTAGCTACAAAATTAATCATGAATATATACAACGAACAAATTGACTCATTTATTATGGTAGTGCATACAATAAACTAACATTAATTTTTTAGAAGGATATATTAAATTAATTATTAATACAATAAATTGATTTACTTAATAAACTTCACTTTGTTTTCTAGCATAATATTCACATAAGGATATTTTAGTCTCTAAAAAAAAGTTAAGAAATGTAAATCATCCCCTAACATTCACACTTTTATCATTATTATTATTATTATTATTATTATTATTATTATTATTATTATTATTATTATAGATTATAGATATTTGTGCATCAAAAATTATGAAATACTCATTTTAAATCTATCTCCTCAGTATATATTATAAGGTATGGCAACTCACAATAATAATATACGAATAAGTGAGAAGTATTGAGTTTAAACAAATTCAATACTTTATATTAATCGACTCAGAAATTCTTGCTCGATTCAAGTTTGACTACAGCCAACTTATTACTTGATGAGTACATAATATTTGCAATGTGATTGGCTACTCTCTTTATACAATGCATTAGACATACGGTAAGATAAAATTCACTTAACACATGATTAACTTGAATTCATCCTAATTCGATTTGAATGCTTAATATTAGTTTTTCCACTATCAAGATAGCCTTGTTATAATTATTAAATCTCATTTACTCAACCTAGTTCATTTAACATGTGATTAATTTGAATGAATCCAAGTCCGATTTGGATGCTCGATATTAAATTTTCTCAGTAATAACGCTTCAAGTTCGGTTCAAATAACAAGAAAACATACCCAACACCACTTTTGAATATTGATGATAAAATTTCAAACAATCTTATGCTCATTCACCTTAACTCATCCACCTACACCTCTAATTGAGCAATATTTATTTTGTTTCTAATGTTTGGATATTAATGTCTGCTTTTATTGCCACCAAGCATTTTGGCCAAAAATCTAGCCCTCATTTATATATTTTGTTTCTAATGTTTGGATATTAATGTCTGCTTTTATTGCCACCAAGCATTTTGGCCAAAAATCTAGCCCTCATTTATTTGGACCTATAGGGTTAATAATTTGGCCAAAACAGTTAGCTCGCACAACCTACACAACCTGTAAGGTCACTTATTAGCTTTTCACTATCATGTCCGAGTGTGTATTTTATGTCTAACTTTTTTACACAAGTGTGTTGAGGAACCGCACATAATATACTTTATTGTGTGAGAGAAATAGACACTAAAACCATTGAACTTAATAGTCCATAAGTGTATGGTATTTTCAAATTAGAGAATGAGGTCATTTTTTCATCTTTTCTATATGTAAATCTAATTTTACATTTTGAACTATTCCTTTAGATCATTTAATGTGGTCTTATTACTAGTGATTTAAATACGATAGACAGATTTTGGTATAGAATTTTACAATTTTTTCATTAGAACTTATAACAAAAGATAGACTAAAAAATTCAAAAACAGATCAATAGATTATTAATGTTATATACGTTGTTATTGGATAAAAATACAACTTACTCATAAGTTAGTTTTATATGTGTCACGCTTGTTATAGGCATGTGTGTGTATAAATATATACAATATATTTATAGAATATTTTTATATATTAGTAAGAATAAGTTTATTATACATATATAATTACATTAGTGCAGCATACATATACCTTTATATACTTGATTTTCTTTTATTTTTATGTTTAGTATTTGCATTTCGCTTCTAGGTGAAATCTTTTAAGTACTTTGATATACATATCTTCATAGGAACTACAACCATTGCAAATATATGTAACAAAATATATATATATATATATATATATATTAATGATTATTAATTATAGATACATTTTTTTAAACAAAAGAATTGCATGAATTGACTAATAACGTAATTTTTGTTCCCCATGACAATAAAAATATACATATTCTTACCAAATAACAGACTTTTTGATCAAATTTCTCACCAACACCTCTCACCGAAAAACACAATTCCTAAAAATGCAACATATTAACAAACATTGCCTTAATTGCCTTGCCTTTCTTTAGGAATATGTGTATTCGCCGTTGAAACGTATTTGGTGTTCAATTTTTGAATGAATTCTACTTTTATTCCCCCAAGACATACTATCACAATCCTAGTTATTCCATTCTCACTAATATATATATATATATATATATATATATATATATATATTAACACAAGTAAATATACATATATATTTATTTCAACTGTTATCTTAGTAAGTTAATAATATATAATATAATAATTTGATGTGATATTATAATAAAAGAAAAGCAACATGTAGAGGAAAAAGTAACATATTAGAGCGAGTGATCATGGGATGAGAAGGTAAAGTGGAGGGAGCAAAAATCGGGTTTGATGATGACGTGGCACACAGTGACGTGATATTAGAGGGTGACGTGGCAGGGGCTGACATGGCCGGAACCGGTGTGGCAACTGACATGGCAGAAGGTGACGTGGTAGTAGGTGACGTGGCGAGTGGAAAATCGGGTGGTGGACCGGATTGCGAAGGTCGAGGAGACGTAATGGAATTAATACCGAGAGAAGGAAGGAAAGAGGGTGAGTCGTCAAAATGTGAGAAAGTCATAAGACGGGGAGTCGCGAGAAGAGGAAAAGAAAGACCACGGGAAAACCGATTCATCAAAGATAACGTGAAGAGAGATGATAATTTTGTTAGAGTGAAGATCAAGACAACGAAAACCTTTATGATGAGAGGGGTATTCTAAGATTAGACAGGCCGCGGAACGAGGAGAGAGTTTATGAGGGGATGTAGAAGAAAGATTGGGATAGCACAGACAACCAAAAACACGAAGATGGTCATACGTTGGAAAAACGCCATAGAGTAGCTCGAACGGAGTACGGTAGGAGAGAGTGGTAGTGGGAAGGATGTTAAGTAGATGAACGGCCATGTGTAAGGCCTCAGCCTAGAAAGAAGGAGGGAGAGTAGCTTGAATAGATCAAACGATGTTATTCACAGTTTGGATAGTGAGTTCATCCTTGCCATTTTGTTAGGAGGTGTGGGGACAAGAAAAACGAAATTGAATACCATTTTGATTAAAAAAATTGTGAAAAAGTTTATTATCAAACTCACCACCATGATCACATTGAAAGAATTTAATTTTAAATTGAAATTGAGTATTAACACAAGAATAAAAAATTTCAAAATTTTTAAAAACATCAGATTTGCGAATTAAAGGAAAAATCCACAGAAAATGCGAAAAATCATCCAAAAATAAAACAAAATATTTAAAATCACCTAGACTAGAAACCGGCAAGGTCCAAATATCCGAGTGAACAATATCAAATAAAGAAGAACTAACGGACGAGGAAGACGAAAAAGGTAAACGTTTATGTTTTCCAAGTTGACAAGCATGACAAATCGACTGGGAAACATCTTTATTACTTTGAATAAAATTACGACTATTAAGAAAAGAAATAATAGAAACGTCGGGGTGTCCGAGACGATGCAAAGTGGTTGGAGAAGACGAGGCCGAAGAAAGATTTGAAGCAAGAGCAGAAGAGGAGACATGAAAGGGGTAGAGATCAAAGTCACTGTCGCTGCAAAGAAGATGGTCACCAGTCCGAAGATCCTTGACAGAATAACCGAAAGGGTCAAACTTAATGGAACAATTATTGTCACGGATAAATTGACGGACATAAATTAGATTTTTAACTAAAGAGGGGAAAACAAGAACATTATTGAGCGAGAGAGAACGATCATTAGAATGAAAATAAGAAGAGCCAATATGAGTGATGGGGAGTACATCACCATTACCAATAGTAATAGAATTAGAATTTAAATTTGGTACAATATTTAAAAGCTTAACTTGGTGAGGTGTCATGTGCGAGCTTGCTCCAGTGTCTAAGTACCATTTCTCATCCGGTTGAGTAAGAGACAATGTCTAAAAGAGAGGAGAAAGAGTCATGGCTTGGTGGGCGGATTGCTGATTTGAGTGTGGAGTTGGACCGAGAAGTTAGGGCCCAGAAGGTGGGGGCCAAATATGCTTGCTGTATATGAAGTTGCGCCTGGAGAATTGTTGGCAGATTGCGGGCTGAACGCTGGAGAAGGCCCAATGGCGGGAGCTGGACATATTTGCGTTGAAGGGGTCCACGAAATGGGCTGGGCGATTGGGTCCAATGCGCCGAAGGTGAATGTTGGGCGGCCTGATTGAAGTTTGGGCCAGGTCACTGGGCTTGCTAATTGAAGTTGTACGGCGGGCTGGGAGTATAATAATGGGTCGGCTAGTGCTGATTGCTGAATGGCGAGTTGGCTAAAAAATTGGGGCTTTACTTGAAGCCCGAATTTTGGTAGTTCGAGTGACCACCACGACCACTAGACAGATTACCACCTCTTCCACGATTTTTACCATTACCTCGATACGTGTTGCGATTAGGATATTGATTTTGGGAAAAAAGAGCTGTATAGGAATTTGAATTTGGAGGATTGGATTGAAATCTTAACTCGTGGGCTTCGTGGGTGAGGATTAAATTGTGAACCTCGGAAAAAGAAGGAAAGGGTTTTTGACTAGTGACTATAGTAACGAGAGGGAGGTAGGACTCGGGTAAACCTTGTAAGAGTTGGAGAATAAGAACTTGATCACTAACAGGACTATCAAGATCAACGAGGTTGTCCGTGAGATATTTCATCTCTTGGCGAAATTGAGAAATAGGGAGAACAACTCTGATGCTACATGAACCCTTTACAAATCTAACCTAATTGCATGAATTGACTAATAACGTAATTTTTGTTCCCCATGGAGGAGGGGAAGAGGAAAAGAAACAAGTAGCGAGATAAAATAAACGATCGAGAAGCAAATAAGTAATAGAGAATAATTACCGTGGAGAGTCACAAAAACTAGCCAAAAATTTGAAGGCCAACCGAGAGAAGAAGGCACGAAAATTCCTGAGGAGATGGAATTGGCGTGCTGTAGAAGGTTGTATAGTGAGATATAGCGCGTTGAGGGGAGCAACGACTTAGAAGGAGGGAAAGAGATGATGGCGGCGCGTGAGAGAGGAGGCTGAACGGCGGCGGTTGCTAGGGTGGAGAGAGACTTAGGAACTTTTTAGGCTGATACCATGTTAAGATAAATTTCCCTTGAATATTATTAATAATGACAATGTTTATATAGAGATTACAAGCATGATAAATATGAAAATAACTATAATAACGAAACCTAATCTAATAAGGAAACATAAACAATTAATAACTTTAACAAAAAGAACCAGCCCCTAAATAAAATCAAAGAAATTATATTGTTTACATAGGAACTTATCTCTAAATGAGTGCAGAATTATAATGTTTAAAGGCATTCAAAGTTGTTACTTAGGTTTTGCAATAGGATACAAATTTGATATGCCTAAAATTGGACATATAATTTAGTTAAGTAAGAAACAGGCCCGTGAGTTAAATTGCAGCCCAAGCCCAATAAAAAAGGCTTAAAAAAGCTCGATAATTGGGATAAGACCCGCGTGCCACATCCGGGTTCCGTGTCATGTTAGACCCGGATGACGACCCAGGATAAGGACTCTACGATTGAATACAAGTGTTATAATCCTGTATGTACATGTGTTCATGACACATCCGTACACAGTGTGTGCTATAAATACCCTCATAAATGACACATGGAGGGGACACAATCACTATTCACTAAATTCACTGTAGCTCCGAGCTCCGAGCTTTGATCTAGATTCTGAGTAGACCCACTTATAAATCACGAGGTTTATGTTAGGACTTATAAATTGAATTGAACTACGTTAGACTTGATCCCATTTGAGGTGTGTAGGCAGCTCTATTATTGAGTGCAGTCTATAATCCACTAATCTCCGGGTCGGGTCCTACCCGAATGTTGACTGGTCCGTGTTGTAGCTCTAAACAAAATACGACCTAGATCAGTTGCCGCCGTCTGTGGGAATTGTTTATTTAGCTTTGTTGTACGATTGAACTCAAACAATGGAGGAATCAAGCAACCGCAAGAACAAGGGACTACGAGGCAATGCAGCACATCGCACATTAAACCCCGAGGTGGATCCACTTCCAGGCTTTAAACTGGGTGACGAACCCGTTATAACAATGACTCATGAGCTATTCCAGTAGAGAATGCAAGAATGTGCTCAGAGAGCTTTACAAGAATACTTGGCAAATGCTCTGGCCACGCCACACATACCGATTAACCCCAATTCTGTTACGCCTCGTAAGCTATTTCATCAGCCCATTCCAACAACGGATAAGGCTCGGAAAGTTCAAGACATCGAGGCATCAAGGGACAATCAGGAGAAGCAATCCGAAAAGGAGAATGAAAACCATACCCATTATCTTCGGGAGTGTAACAAAGGCAAAAACAAAGAACATAAAGAGGTGTGCGATTCACCAAACATACCAAAGAAGGTCTTCCGACCTGTATCAGCCTTACAAAGAAAAAACTCTCCCTTTTGTGAGGAAATCTTGTCGGAGTCCTTAGGGAACTTTCGTATCCCCGACCTTCCGAAATATGATGGATCAACTGATCCAAAAACACATGTAATTATATACGAAAATCTGATGACGATGCATAACTTATCTGATGCTTTAAATAGTAGGATTTTTCTAACGACCCTTACAGGCCGAGCTCAAGAATGGTTCACACATCTGTCTACTGGAAGTATCACGGACCACACTCAGTTCATGCAAAAATTTGAATACCACTTTGCTAGTAAGCGCAAGTATGCGAAGTCTGTAACTCACTTGTTTAGTATACGACAAAAGGATGATGAGAGTTTACGATTCTTCGTAGATCGTTTTAATGACGAAGCCCTTGATGTGCAAGGGTTAACCAATGAGATAAAAATCAATCTAATGATAAATGCCCTGAAGATGGGACCTTTTGCCGATGCATGAATTAGGGATCGTCCTTTCGACATGGAGGAGCTCATGGTGGTGGCTCAAAAGTACATCTATGCTGAGGAAATGAACGAATTGAAAAGAGAGGAAAGGAAAATCCAAAAGCAGTTGAAGGATAAAACTCAAGAGAAGAATCAAAGCTCGAAAATGATCATTTGGACAAGCACGGTAGACCTCGATACACAAGGTTAGAGAACTACAACCCATTAAACACTTCGAGAGGACAAGCATTGTTGGCCATTGAGAACAAAAATATGTTGATATGGCCACGACCCATGAAGAAAGGAACCAAAAAGAAGAATTTGAAAAAATATTGCAGATTCCACAAGGATACGGGCCACAATACTGAAGAATGTTTCCAGTTGAAGGATGAGATTGAAAGATTGATCAAACAAGGGTATTTGTAACAATTCATTGACCACAAAGCTCGAGAAAGACAAGAAATGCCTAAATCTCCAACGCGACAAGGTCAAAGAGATCGTAGTCGCTCTAGAGATCGTGGTACAGACAATTATAGAAGGAGAGATGATTACAACGGTTGAGATCATAGGGATGATAGATGATATGACGAACGTCGAGATCAATACCCCAAAAAAGAAAACAACGAACATAACAATTTGCCTCTTCATGGAGAAATAATCACAATAGCTGGTGGTCATACCAACGGAGATTCACAGAATGCTCGAAAGAAATATACGCAAGAATTAAAAGCACGTGAACAAAGATCTCGGACATTGCACGTCATGACCATACACTCGAAGCGCGAACCCATAAGCTTCGGAGATGAGGATTATGAAGGTGTGGTGGGGCCACAAGATAACCCTATGGTGATAAAGATGGATATTGTGAATTTTGCTGTGTACAAAGTCCTCATGGATAATGGCAGCTCGGCAGATATCATGCTCCTGAGTGTACTTTGAAGGATGAATTTCGATACGAGACGACTTCGTCCGGTAACCACTCCATTAGTTGGATTTGGAGGATCGGAGATCACTCCGGTTGGAACTATCGATCTCCCTGTTTCGTTGGGTGACGAACCCATATGAAAAACGGTAATGATAAAATTCCTTGTTGTAGATGCTTCGTTTGCGTATAATGTGATATTGGGACGACCCGGTTTAAACCTATTTGGAGTTGTGGTATCTACTCTACACTTGAAAATGAAATTTCAAACGAATGCCAGGATTGGACAAGTTAAATGTAACCAAGAGATGGCACGAGAGTGCTACACCACTTAATTGAAACAAAGCTCTCCAAAGGTGAAACCAGAAAATGTGAAGAAATTGGCTTCTACCATTGAAATTCCGAACTATGATCCGGATCCGAGTAAAAAACAAAAAATGGAGAAAACTCGCATCGAGCCATCGGATCACAAGGTAATTGAGCTTGAACCTGACAATCTTAAGAAAACAACACGAATTGGCTCACAGATGAACCCAAGTCTCGAAGTCATGATGATAAATTTTTTGAGGAAAAATAAGGATATTTTTGCTTGGACAACCTCGGATTTCAAAGGCATAAGCCTAGAAGTTATTGTACATCGACTCAATGTCGATCCAGAAGTAAAGCCAGTCAAGCAGAAGAAAATGAACTTTAATCCAGATCAAAATGCTATAATTGATGCTGAGGTAAATAAGCTTCTCGAGGTTGGGTACATCAACGAGATCCATTTCACGAAATGGCTAGCCAATGTGGTGTTAGTACCCAAAGCTAAGGGAAAATGGCGCATGTGCACTGATTTTACCGACCTAAACAAAGCGTGCCCCAGGGATCATTATCCCTTACCTCGAATTGATCTAGTAGTGGATTCCACAGCGGGATATGCGTTGTTAAGCATGATGGACGCATATCAAGGGTTTAACCAGATAATGATGGCAGAAGAGGATCGAGACAAAACCTCGTTCATCACCTCAAAGGGTGTATATTGCTATAAGGTCATGTCTTTCGGCCTTAGAAATTCAGGTGCTACATACCAAAGACTAGTGAATATGATGTTCAAAAGTGAGATCGGGAAAACCATGGAAGTATACGTCGATGATATGCTGGTAAAAAGCATCGATGACTATGACCATTTGAAGCATTTGAAACATTCTTTTGACATCATGAACAAATATGGCATGAAACTCAATCCACATAAATGCACCTTTGGTGTGAGAGGAGGAAAGTTCTTAGGGTTCATGGTTACCCAACGAGGTATCGAGGCTAAGCCGGAAAAAATTCGAGCTATTCTGGACATGTCTTCACCTCGTACAGTAAAGGATGTACAAAGGTTGACAGGCCGAATGGCTAGTTTGAAAGATTTATCTCACAAAGTGCAGATAAGGGGTTACACTTCTTTAAGATCCTTAGGAACATTAAAAACTTCAAATGGACCGAAGAATGCGAAAGAGCTTTTCTCGAGTTGAAGACATACTTGACTTCACCAGCTCTATTAATGAAGCCTATCTTGCGGGAAGATCTCCTCTTATACTTAGCAATTTTCGAGGAAGCTATTAGTGCGGTGCTAGCCCGTTAAGTTGAGTCGGAGCATCGTTCGGTTTAATATGTGAGCAAGATGTTACAAGGAGCAGAAAAGAATTACATGGTGATAGAAAAATGGGCACTTGCGCTGATCACCGCAGCTAAAAAATTACGTCCATACTTTCAATCACACCACATCGTGGTTCTCACATATCAACTATTGAAACAAATTTTAGCTAAACCCAATGCATCGAGAAGACTTGTTAAGTGAGTTGTTGAATTGGGTGAGTTCTCAATCGAATACCGACCCCGTACATCAATCAAAGCACAAATCATGGCTTTTTTCTTAGTTGAGATGTCATCATCATCCGAAAATGATGTAAACACCTCAATGTCTAACCAATGTCTTTTACATATAGATGGTTCATCCATGTCTCAATGAGGTGGAGCAGGAGTTTGGCTTCAAGATCCGTACGGGAATGATCATGAGTTCGCCATCAAACTTGATTTCGATGTGACAAACAACAAGATTGAATACGAAGCTTTGGTAGCAGGCTTGAGCATGGCGAAGAACCTGAATGTGAGCAATTTAAATGTGTTCATGGACTCACAACTCGTGGCAAACCAAATTAATGGCACATACGAGGCAAAAGAGAAAACGATGTGCAAGTACTTACAAAGGGTGAAGAGCCTCGTAGGCAACTTCGATAAATAAACCTTGAACCAGGTTAAAAACATAATATATAATGCAGACATGAATAATATAAAAATGCATTTATCTTGATTCAATATAGTGATGATGGTTACTAAGAGTCGATAAATTAACCTTGAACCAGGTACCTTGAGAGGAAAATGATCGAGCCGATGTTCTCTCCAAATTTGCTAATTAATTACAGGGGTGAAAAGTAGGCAAGTTACACTTCTCACCTAGGATCGTCCAAAGATATCGAGGGATGATTCGATCGAGGTAATGATGTTGGATGAAGAAAATTCTTGGAAAGACGAGATAAGATAATACTTGGAAACAGGAAAGGTGCCGGCAGAACGCAACGAGGCACAGAGATTGATGTATCTAGCTGCGAGATTCACAGTCATTGACATTGAGTTATACAAACGATCTGCAGGACAACTTCTTCGATGTTTAGCACCATCTCAAGCACAGTATGTGATGCAAGAAATTCAAGAGGGAAGCTGCGGAAATCACTCTGGAGGTCGAGCTTTGGCTCAAAAATTTTTAAGACAAGGCTATTTTTGGCCTACTCTAGTGCACAAGGCTTCGAACTTTGTGAGGCGATGTAAAGAATGTCAGTTACACTCGAAGTTATCCCACCAACATGTTATTCCAATAGAACTGATCAAGATTGCCTATCCCTTCGACCAATGGGGAATCGATATACTGGATCCATTTTCACCAGCAACGGGGCAAAGGAAGTTCATCATCGTTGCTGTCGAACACTTCACAAAGTGGATAGAGGCTGAAACAGTAGCCAAAATCACTGAAGGAGAAGTTATGAAATTCCTATGGAAGAACATAGTTTGTAGATTCGGAGTACCCCGAGTTTTAATATTAGACAATGGCACGCAATTCAATGGAAAATTGGTGACGAATTGGTGTACCGAGATGAAGATTCGGCAGCACTTCACTGCAGTGGGAAATCCACAAGGCAATGGTTAAACCGAGGTGTGCAATAGAATTCTTCTTCAAGGATTGAAGGCTAGAATTGAGGGGAAGAAGGGAAATTGGGCTGAGAAACTACCAGGAGTCCGTTGGTCTTATCAAACAACACCACGGAGTTCCACTGGAGAATCCCCTTTCTGCTTAGTGTATGGATTAGAAGCTGTCATTCCAACTGAGATTGGTATGATGACACACCGTGTATCGTCGTATGATGAAAATCTCAAAGAAAGTATCTGTGTAAGGTCTTTCGAACTCAATGTTATTTAAGAAAAGAGGGAGAAGGCGTACGCAACAATTCTCATGCAAAAGAATGCAATGACACGAACCTATAACAAAAATATGAGGCCTAGAAATTTCCAAGTGGGGGATCTAGTGTTGAAGAAGGTCGAAATTTCGAAGCATGTGGGGAAACTTGATGCGAATTGGGAAGGACCTTTCAAGGTCGTTGAAATTACGAAGCGTGGAACCTATCGCCTCCAAGATATGGACGGGAAAGATTTACTTCGTCCATGGAACATACATAATTTAAGGAAATTTTATGTTTAAACATTATAATTGAAAATGCTATGCAAATTTCTTTTGACAACAACGTGGTTTAGGCGATTATGCCAATGAGACAAAGGGTCCAATGTTATGATGTTTTTCTTTATATACATCCTATCAAATACCTTTTACAAGCTATGGGTTGGGAGACACAATGGTACGAAACAACGTATAAGAATGAAAGAGTAATATTACTCAAAATTATACACAATTTGCCGAGATGAAAGTGTGCTATAAAAATGAAGAGGCCGAGATAAATTTCGAGTTCATAAATTTCGAACTATGACTTCATAAAAACAACCATAAACCTTAATCATATTCGAGTTGGGACATAAACCACATCGACAATTTAAATAGTCATGTAGAGTTAACTACGAACCAACAAAAGAAATAAAATAAACCAAAAACCAGCCAAAATCATCCATCCTACCATTATCTAAGGGTACTACGACCCATTAAAACTAAAATATTCAAAAACTAACTCTAACAAAACATAAGTTATCATAAGATTGTTCAAAAACTAACTTCGAATAAAGCATAAAGGGTACACAAACCCACAAAAACCACTAGATAAAAATTATGCTTCACCACCACCACCAGTATGCACGACCTCCTAATTATCTGCAACTTCGTCATCTTCATCTTCGTCGTCATCGAGCTTAGCCAAATCCTCGAACTCGGGATAGTTAATGTAGGTCTGATTATCACGGCCTTTGGAGGAAGATGGACGAACAGAAGGCTTAAATGCAAAGTCCTCAAAAGCTTCTACATCACAATGTACAGACAAAAATCCTTCTTTCATCAAATAATCTATCGCCTTATAAAAACCATTGCACATATCATCCGCAGACTTCGAAAGCATAAACTTCTTAAACGCAGTTGATGACCTGAAAGCTTTCGCTCCTCCCAAATGCTGTTTAACCATCGTTTGTTGAAACTCGGAGCTTGTGACAAACTCCGTCTTGCCGGTTTGTCACCCAGCATCAAAAGCTTCCTTGGTCTTTTCTTTAAAAATTGATAACAATTTCTCCAAATCCTTAACTTTTTGCTCAGTCTTAAGAAGCTGACACTCGAAGTGTACTTTTTCATCTGATAAAGCATGTGTTGCTGAACCTCTTTCCTTAAAGGCTTCATCTCGCTGTTTCCTCGCCTGAATAATCACACTTTTATACTTCGTAACATCGGCATTAGCTTTCTTTTTTTCATCTTTCCAAAAAGACACACACATTGCCAAGTGGTGCATCTGCAATCCGGCCTACAAGACATACTAAATAGTCTTAAAAAATGAAATGACAATATGTAAAGAAATGATCTAAGGAGTAAATAAGAATTTACCATCATTAAACAAAAACCTCCAGTCTCTTACACATCGGTATTTGTCATAGCCATTAAAGCAGCTCTATCTCGAGTTAACAAAGTGCTATTAAATAGCTCAGAAGCAGTAAAACCTTTTGGTAGCTCGTATATACTCTAATCAGTATATACCCTCCAGTTGGGCTTTAACATGGTGCGATTCTCGTCTACTGGAGGCTTATTCTGCTTGTCACTATTTTCAAGGTGATCACTCAGCAACAACGCCTCAAAACGATCTACGAGTTGAAAATTCTCATCGGGGATGATGGTTAGTGTATTTGTCGAGCTATTGGACAACAAATCCTATGAGGCCCGTCTCTTGAATGTGATTCTAGGTCTAACTCGGGTCGATGTTTCCTGATCAGGGCCCCTAGCGCAAGAACCATCATTGCTATCAAGGGTAACCAGGTCGACAGTAGCATTAGGTTGATGTGGAGGAACATCATGTTGCTCAGATACGGGAGCTCGAGGTGGAAGAAGAGTATCTATTCGAGGCGTGCCTTCATCACTTGCTGCAACTTTCGACTTACCCATTCCTTTCTCATTCTTCTTCTTGGCAGTTCGAGCTAAAGCAAGCATTTTTGCTTCATAGGTATCCATAGCTAAAATTAAAATACAAATCAACGAAACAGATTAATGCACAGAAGTATAAATGAAGGCTTACTAAGAGGTTCAACAGTGTCAGAAGCTCGAAGTGGAGCAGTACTCAATCCGCAACGAGCTAAGACATACTCTTTCATGATCTTTTTGGTCTTAAACCAAGTTTGAAAATTATCATGGATAGAACAATGCCCCCAAGTAATTTCCCCAAAATCAGTTGGATTCTTCACCCTAAAGTTCCATCGACGGGGAACCCCCTATGGATCATTATTAGGCTTAGCTATATAAAAATAAAATGGCTTCCAATCACCATAGGACGATGTTGTGACATCTAGACACCTACGATGTCGCCGAGGTGAAATATAAAGGAACCCTTCTCCATCCTTTTTCAATCCTCGGCACAAATGAAAAAGGCTCCAAAAACAAGCAAACCTAACATCCACCCCAAGACCAGTCATTACCACCACGAAACAATTAATTAACTTATAAAAGTTGGGTAGTAACTGCGTTTGGCTAAGCCTAAATCGGTTAATGATTTCAAGATGAATATCAAGGAGAGGGAACCTCAAACCCGCCATCAAATGCGCAACATGGAAACATCGATAGTGCTTCGGAGGGCAGTGAAGCCTATCGTCGGGACCTGGAATTTTTATATGATACCTCTCAGGTATATAGTATTGGGATTGAATCTCGTCTGCTAAACTAAGTGTCATTTTAGACCTTTTTCTTAACCATGAAGCTAACTTAGCAGATTTGGAATTATGTCTAAATAGGTCGAGATTCAGGTCAGACCCACCCTCACTATTTATGTTAGGAAGATTGATTTCAACTTCGTTATTAGAATCGTCACTTATACTCAAACTTGCACTGTTTTCTTCCCCATTCGGATCCTCCATGGTACTATCGATGAAATTACATCGACCTACATTATAAAGACAGTGATCACGAGTGCTAGATAGACTAGGGGATACATTATGGGTATACACAGGAAGATTATTTAGTTGTACATTGGTATTATTCTCAGATGGGAAATGATCTATTATCCTATAAGTCTCATCTGAAGAAGAATCATCACTAGAAATATTATTATTATTATTAACAGATGAAAATGAATAGTTACGACGCATACTTATTTCAACAGTAAATGCTAGATAAAAGAAGGAATAAACGAACCTAATAAGGAAAAGTTACGACTTACGAACCACCACACCATGATTTGCCCTTCTCTACGAGTTGGTGTCCTCTATTGTCTTTCTAAATAATTCTCTCTCTACAGGATGAAAATGTAAAAATGTTAAAAAATGGAACTTACCGTGTATTTATAGAGTTGATAAAGAGGTTATGCGGTGAGATCAAAGCGACGTTTGAATTCAACGGTCAAAATTAAATGGCGCTCTATTCCAGAGAGAGACAATAATGTTGATCTTGAAGACGTAGTGATGACGTCGATAAATGAAAAGACGTGTACCATTAATAATCTGATATCTGCGCCGCCAAAATTTAAATATTTAATTCGACATTGGTGTATATTTAACCGCATGGCATACTCCTTTTTATTGGGGAATGTGATCAAATCTATATTTACTTCGATAATTCTAAGTTTGAATTGGAATACGAACTTAGAACTATTGAAGTGGGGGACTAAATGATATGCCTAAAATTGGACATATAATTTAGTTAAGTAAGAAACAGGCCCGTGAGTTAAATTGCAGCCCAAGCCTAATAAAAAAGGCCTAAAAAAGCCCAATAACTGGGATAAGACCCGCGTGCCACATCCGGGTTCCGGGTCATGTTAGACCCGGATGATGACCCAGGATAAGGACCTTACAATTGAATACACATGTTATAATCCTGTATGTACACGTGTTCATGACACATCCGTACACGGTGTGTGCTATAAATACCATCATAAATGACACATGGAGGGGACACAATCACTATTCACTAAATTCACTGTAGCTCCGAGCTACGAGCTTCGATCTAGATTCTGAGTAGACCCGGTTATAAATCACGAGGTTTATGTTAGGACTTATTAATTGAATTGAACTACGTTAGACTTGATCCCATTTGAGGTACGTAGGCAACTCTATCATTGAGTGCAATCTATAATCTATTAATCTCCGGGTCGGGTCCTACCCGAACCTTGACTGGTCCGTGTTGTAACTCTAAACGAAATACGACCTAGATCAGTTGGCGCTGTCTGTGGAAATCGTTTATTACGTGACTCTTATTATTTTTTTTTTTTTTTGAGAATTGATAACTTTTTTGTTTTTGCACCATGATACTAATTGATTATTGTTTAATACAATTGACACAAATCAATTATAAAATAATTGATATTACAAGTTATACATCAATCTATAGTGAGTCAAAGGATGACAAAACTTTTATCATGTGGTTTACTAAGTACTAGTTACGGTCGCACATTCTATGCATGTGTAAAAAGAAAGAAGTTTTAATTTTTTTTTTGAATAAGATCAGTTAATATAAAATAAAATTAAGTGCTATTATTAATTTTTTAGAATAAGCACGAATAAAATATGAGGAGATATACAAAGAGAGAGAAATGAGGGGAAAAGAAGAGAACGTGTGAGATGAAAGAAAATGTGAGAGAAATTTGTTAGGAGAGAGAATGTAAGAGAATAGAAAGAGAAAGTAAAAATTAAAAAAATATAAGAGAAAAAATCTATAAAGAAAAGATATTTGGGACTCTTGTCAAATTTTTAGAATAGAAATGACTTGACCAAAATTTGAACCCAAGATGGTTATTATAGGCCACTTCGATTTTATATAATAGTATAAATAGTATAGGCGGTAGAATATAGATAACGTGAAAAAGAATTTTGTATCATAAAGAAACATTTAAGTTAGAAATATTTTAAAATCTCTAGATTTATTAATTTACATTTCATTAACTAGAAAATAACAAGATCTTGCTAAAATGCAAATCTATATAATTTTTTTTTTCTTGCTATAAAACTCCATATTAAAATACTAGTTAGTTACCATTGCGCAATGCGCGATGACAGTGCCCAGTACAAATTGTTTTCAAATTTGTAATGAAAAAAGAAAAAAAGAAAGAACCTAGGAGAACAGAACCCGAACGATGTCGTTTTCAGTAGGCGAGAAAAAGAAAAAAATATATAGAAAAGGAGGGATCCAGTGGTTCCGAAACTGATAAATAAGTGTGCAGTCGGCCGACTAAGACGTGCCTACTCTTATACATAAGTACAATTAAATTTTTTAGTAAGACCGAGAGCTTCGTAAGAAAAAAAAAAAAAAAAAAGAAAAAAAAAGACAAACATAAAATAAAATAAAAACAATTGAGTCCGAGTTCTAATTTGTTATGATCTAAATTATTAAGGGCTAAATACAAAATGCCTCCCTGAACTATTCCTACTGTCGAATATAACCTCCTAAACTTTAAAATGTATTATAGTGGTCCCTCATAAAAATTCATGAGTTATACCAAATGTTCCATCCAAACACAACCTTACAATATTAAAGCACCAGATGAACTTACTTGATTATTTTTTTATTGAACTTATAAGATTTTATTGGAAAATTGCAAATCTTATAAATTTCATTCCAAATTTAAATAGGATTTGTTAATTGATAAAATTAAATAACTTATAATTTGACTAATTGAGTATGATAGAATTAGAAAATACAAATCTTATAAGTTTAAATCTATAATTTATTAATTTTATTAATTTAAAGTAATGACTTTGTTAATTTATAAGTTATAAATTAATTATAACAAAGGACAAGATTTAAATGATTTATTAGTTGATAAGATTTAATTAAACAAAATTTAAATAATAATAATGATAAGGATTCTCTTACAAGATTTAAATAATTTATTAATTTTGAAGACTTAAATTCGACAAATTCATTATAAAAAAAAAAAGAACCACAGGATAAATCAATATAGTGCTTAAATATTGTAAAGTTCGTGTTTGGATGAGAGAATTTTATAAATTATGAATTTTTATGAGAGACCATTTTGGTAGGTTGTAAAGATTAAGTGGGGTATATGTGACAGTAAGAATAATTCAGGGGGTATTTGCATTTTGCCCTATTATTAAAGTATAAAAACAAAATATTATATTAATTAGGTGAGCTATTTATTTATTTTTATAAAAGCTATTTCCAACAAAAAGAAAAGGGCTTTTGGCACAATGCACCCTTAAATTCAATTTTTGGCACTTTGCACCATTAAATTGCATGTAGCTTGGCACTTTGCACACATAAAAATGATTTCACTCATTTTTTGGAGGATAAAGACGTCAATCTCTAAATATTTTGGCAAATTGTACCCTCAAATTGCTATCTTTTGGCATAATACACCCTTAAATTGCATTTTTGGCACTTTGCACCCTTAAACTGCCACCTTTTTTGCGCAATGCACCCTTATTGATATTTTTTGACTCATTGCTAGAACACACTCAATTTATAAATCTTTTTCTCAACTTTCTATGCTCCAATGAACAATAATTGAACTTGATTGCGCAATATTATTAATGTTTTATATTATTAATGTTTTATGTTATTAATGTTTTATATAATAACAAATACATTAATATTATTAATGTTTTATTAATATATATCATTAATGTTCTATTAATATATATGTTGTTAAATATTAGATATATATTATTATTATTTATATAATATTACTTAGTAAATATTTTTCTATACAGGCTCGCGAGCCCCCGAAAAGATATAGTTGGTTCGAGCTTAACTCGTTAAAAAGGATTGGCTCTTTAGGCTCGGCTGAAGCTGAAAAAAGCTTGAGCTCGACTGGACTCGACGCTCACTCTTATTCCCCTGCTAAAAGACATGATTTTCCAAACTTGAGCATTCTTTCTGTCACTATCGTTGTTTTTCATGGATACTCATTCCAACTTTTTTATAAAAAAAAAAAAAAAACTCAAGTATAATGCCTTATGAGCATAGAGGGTTGAGAAAAAAGGTTTCTAAATTAAATGTATTCTAGCAAAAAGCCAAAAAATATCAACAAAGAGGGCATTGCACAAAAAGATGGCAATTTAAGGATGCAAAGTGCCAAAAATGCAATTTAAGGGTGTATTGTGCCAAAAGGTGGCAATTTGAGGATGCAATCCGCCACATATTCAGAGATTGACATTTTTACCCTCTAAAAAATGAGTGAACTAGTTTTTATAGGTGAGTTAGATGCTTGAGGGTGCAAAGTGCCAAGCTACATGCAATTTAATGGTGCAAAGTGCCAAAAATTAAATTTAAGGGTTATTGTGCAAAAAAGTGGTAATTGAAGGTGCAATGTGCCAAAAGCCCAAAAGAAAATATAATGAAACCAAAGAAGAAAAATGAAATGATACATACAAGAATGCGTAAGCTCAGTGTACTGTAGAAGATCTCCGTGCACCTCTTCCTACTCCGCCGCCGCCTCTCCGCCGTGGCCGCTTTCTCCGACTGGAAGAAATTACAAATTTACATCAGTCGCCGCTCCCGGAACCGCCTGTTGCACCACTTCATCTACAGGGAGTTAGTTCATCAGGTAATGCTTATAAATAAATATATATATATATATATATATATATACATATCACGAAATAATCATGTTTTGTGGTGTGTGACCTAATGTGGCTACCAAGTACGTAGTCACTCATTCATCCTCTAAATTTGGATAAATTCGATCACGCCCTTGATTTGCTTAGAAATTACGGAGGCCATAAAATGGAGAGTGGTGTAGTTAATTACCTCTATGTATATGTGTGTGTGTATATATATATATAGTTTATAAATACGGGTATGAATTGTCGGAATATTATTGAAAATCATGATCTACTTCCTGTAGGACATATTAGATGTATATCACATCAATATAATTAAATTCAAAATGCAAATACGATAAAGTAAATTGAAAGTGAAAAGAAAAACTTATCGAGTAGGACCGAGGCATGCAATGTACTGTCCTAAAAGGTAGATTTCCGGCCTTCGGAGTCAATGACTCGGTGCAATAGGCCACTGACGGTCTACCCCTAGGATTCAACGTCCTATCCCACCACACGTGCACACGAGTTGATGAGATTTTAGTAGAACAACTCTTAATTAGTTCTCTCCAATAGGGACGTGTAACTAGGGATGAAGATTGATATAAAATATAATAAGGAAAATATACTTTGCTTCACGGACAGCTAGTGAGGAAATGTATAAGAATGGAGGGCTCAAGTAGTGAATGGAGAAAATAAGAAGGATTTTGCTTCCAATTGTCCTCTTCAATGAATGAAATATGTGTGGTATATATAAACAGTTTTTCACACGTGAAAGTTGACCAATGCAAGCTTCATGGAGATATGAAAGGCAAATCCAATTTCGTAGGATATCAAACGGCTAATTGAGTTATGGAAATTAGCTTAATCAAATTTTGTCAGATCCCATGATTTAAGCAATTAAATTAAATTAGATACTTTCTAATTTTCTTGTCTTGAAATATCCAAAATTATGTTATTTTCCAACAGTTCCTGCTCTGGTTCTGTTGGGAGTGGAATTGGATGCCTCTTAATGTGACTTCCCCTGCAGCCATTTTAGCTTTGAGTTTGATTTTCTGTTTATGTATTGTGTCAGAGGATATGTTATTTTCGCTGAGGATATGATCGAAGTAGTAGATCAGGCGGAAGATGCTGAAACAGTAAGCTGGAAAGGCACAATCGACTTTTTGTTAATCAGTAAATTTTCTGGCTCCATTGGCTTCTGCTTTTTCTAATTCAGTTGACACTATCTCACTCACAATGAAGGAAATGATAATGCTTTAAGTTACCAGATAGTGTAATTTGCCATTACATAATATTAGAAAAAAGAAGGGAACTTATCTGCACGTATGTAAGTGAGATGGTCGAGGCTTCACTCTGTCTATTGATGTTGTAATTCTTTTTACATGAAATGGTGCGGAAAAGAACTTATAATTACAAAATATTTCAATGCGTATTTTTGGAATATTATGATAGGGAAATATGTTGCCTTTGTCAAATAAATGCTTTTTCCTCCTTTTGTGTTTGGTCTTTTTCCCTAATAGTAAAGTCTGTATAGGAGTTTTTCCATTTCTTTGACGTGACTTCATTCTTTTGCTTGCAACTCATCTTAGTTTTTTCTCCCATTAACTAAGGTTGAGTTTGAATTGAAAGATTTAATTCTGTGGAAAGATTTGGGTTGAGGATTTAAGCTCCACTAGTGGGTTGATTTCAGAACCATTATAATTATGGACAAATGACTCAAAATAGTTTATGTAAAGACATGAAAATATTTAGGACGCCAAAACTATCCAAACAAGTGCAATATAATTGTTATTAGAGATTTAAAATCCTCCAATACTAAATCTTTCAATCCAAACACATTATACACTCTGTAATATTTATGTTATGCCTCAAAGCTTTAACTTGTCGACGGGCTACATCAGGAAAGTGAACTGAGAAAGTGGGAAAATATTTTGTACAGTTCATAGTTTATCAGAGATTCTGGTCACAAAATAAAACTTGGTAAACTATATGTTTCATCTGTATTACAATTCTCAAGGAAGTGAAACATTAAATTAAAGAATGGTAAAAAAACTAGTAAGGATATATAAAAGTGTCCATTACTTGGGTTCAACTTTAGCTGGAATTGTGTATCCACCACTATAGTCAAAAGCATCACTCTCAGTGGCATCTTTTCTAGGCAAAGAATCATTATAAGGGTGTCTAAGGGCACCTGTACTGGATCCAAATTCTGTTGCGGATGATGATGCTGAGGTTGAATTTGTACTTACGCCATCATTCTGTAAAATATTTTCGAGGTTCTTGACAACCTCGGACATCGTTGGACGGTCTGAAGCTGATTCTTCCACACATTGCATAGCCAACTCTAGAAACCTTTGAAATCCTATTAGATTCGGTGTGTTTCTTATGGTAGGATCCATTATTTCCCTCAATCCATAGTGTTTTTCATCACTCTTGTCCATTACTATTCTCACTTCACGTACTATATATTTCCCCTTCTCAATAGGCTGTCTAGCAGTGATTAGTTCAAGCATCACCACACCAAAGCTGTAGACATCGCTTTTCTCGGTTAATTGTTGTGTCATGTAGTATTCAGGATCTAGGTAACCCTACAAACAAGTTAAAAGTTCAACAACAAAGTTATTCATTTAGCCAAGACTGTCAGAAAAAATAATACCTATATTTATAATAGTACTCCTTCCATGCCATAAAGGATGTCACAATTTATATTTTTATTTGTCCCAACATACTTGTTCATTAGTATAAACTACTAATTCTTCTGTATACCCTCTATTTAAATTTAAAAATATAGAAATAAAACCTTTGCCCTCTTTTAGTCACCACGTACGGGAAGAAATCTATTAGGTGGTCATTAAATACTTCATTCTTTAGTTAATTAATCGTAATTTTATTTCAAATGGAAAGTTTTTGATTGTTGAGATTACTTTGTTATAGGTTCTCCATTTTTTCTAAGGGTAATTTTGTGAGAAATGGCCATTTTGACTTGTCTTATATCCTATAAAAACCGCAACTCTCATCCTTTATGAGTCAGGACCAGGGGAGTATGATTGATTGTGATCTAACTATGGACTCACCAGTGTGCCTTTTACTTGAGTGGAAACATGCCCTTTTGAACTGTCAGAAACCAGCTTACACAAGCCAAAATCTGCAACTTTAGCTGTGAGATTATCATCCAACAAAATATTTGTAGACTTGACATCCCGATGAATTATCGGAGGATGTGCAAGTTCATGAAGGTAAGCTAATCCTCTTGCTGAACCCAGGGCAATTCTTATCCTCCTTTTCCAATCTAGATGTATTCCACTTTTGCCTGTGCACAACATACAAATATGTTGCTGTAATGCTAAGTCTTTTTAGTCAGATACTTATTCATCAATGACGCCATTAGAAGTTTCAAGTAATAAAGTTTTTTTGAACCCAATTGGAAGATCTTGTGCTCCAAGATGAATGAAAAGTTAGAAGTTTGTCTTGGGGGCAGAAAAGATACACATTGTATTGAGAGTTCATCAAAATAGTAAGCTCTACAATTTGTTTACATCATTTACGTAAAATTTTCGTTTTTATGGTGTTTTTCAAGCTGTTAAAAGAAACTTTCAGAAAATTTCAAGAACTACAAAAAGTTGTAAAATTTAAAACAATCCAGATATTTTGTGAAAATGAGGAAAAATACATTAGATTGCTTGTAAGTTCGAGCATATCCGTTGTAACTTTTCACTGTTTTAAGTCATAAGTGAACCATGTACTTGATTTTTTATTCAATAATGTGAAAATGAGATTACCTGTTAAACTTTCCCTTAGTGTTCCATTAGCCATAAACTCATATACCAGCATCTGTTCTCCTTGTTCAAAACAAAATCCCACTAGGCCAACAAGGTTTTTGTGATGAACTCGTGAAAGCAACTCAATTTCATTTTTGAACTCTTGTCCTCCTTGAGTGGAACCTTGTTGAGCCCTTTTTATTGCAAGTACTTGTCCACCCGAGAGCATTCCTCTATAGACCTGTAAACAAAAACAAGTAAATATAAAATAATTATTTTTTTCCCTTTCACATACATATACCAATGGCTTGGCCACCAACCTTGCCATAGCCTCCCGAACCGATCTGATTGCTGTCAGAAAAGTTATTGGTGCATTTCTTGAGCTCATCATAAGAGAACCATCTAGCTCCTTTTAGTTGTGGTGCCCCTCCACTGTCTTTTCCACTTGGAGCCCAAGACGCTGTATGAGAAAAACAAAGAAAGTAAATGAACAAAAAGGACCGCACAATATCCACAATGCTATGCCAGCATGTGATAAGAATTACCGAATGGTTTACTCAATGATATGGCTTGTTCAGCGCGCTTTTTTTGCCTAATTGCGTATGTCCCTAACCCCGCTAGCATCACAACTAGAAATGCACATCCAGTTGTTATTCCAGCAATCATACCCCTTCCGATGTGGGCTCTCACGTTTTCATCTGAAAATATTGACTTACAAGTTTATTTAAATTCTAGCAAGTGAGTTAATAGTTTTTGCATTATTTGCACTTCCTTTGGTTTTGGCCTTTGGGCCACCTATCAGATAAATCTTGGGATAATCTTGGGAGGTCCTGGGTGATCTTCATCATCCGACACAATTTGGGGGGAACTATCCCCGGTATCTCAGGCATCGGGACCTCCCAAGTGCAACTCCCATCTACCTTCACTATGTTTGAATATTTCGCAAAGACCTCTCTATAGTACTATTTGGTCAGATTCTCACAAATTTTATTTGAATCTTTGACTAAAAATAGTGCTGGAGGAGAGTTTTGCCAAATGCCCAAACATATGGGGAAGTGCTAGCCAAAAGCTAAAACCTGAGAGGTGGTAGACACAAATAAACCTATAGTTTTTGAAATGAAACTACTAACTATTTAGGTTTACCTCCAAAAATATATGGAGATGCTATAAAATAATAGGGCCCAAATTCTGATGGAGGCTTGTAAGTCTGGTTACTTAAATAAAATCCAATTCTCTGGACCTCTGACCTATTGAAGTACTTTGCATCAGATGGAAAGAGCCCGAGGTGCACCTGAAGATAGTCATCCACATTGAAGAAGAGATTTTGCAGAGAAACTGATCCAGGAGAAAGCCCTAATTTCACCCAAAGGCTCATTTCTAGAGAATGGAACAAACTAGCATTGGACAAATCCCTGAAGGAGGGTGCTCTAAAGTACAATGTCCCTTCATACGGATAAGCACAATCACAGCTTTGTGGGTTAAGTTTTTTATCAGAGGTACATATTTGGCTTCCACAGTTTGCAAGGCTTGTAGAATATGGTTTTGCTGATTGCTGAATCTGACAGTAGACACTATTTTCCAGGGTAGCTGAGCATACTGGATTTCCAATGAGCCTGTAGTGCACAAGAAATGTATCCGAGACTCAGAAGTAAAGTTGTAGAGTATAAATGTTTCTATACTCTGATGAACAGAAAATGTTGGAATGTTCTTACAATAGTGTGCTTTTGTATTCAGAGCCAATTGTTACTGATGATATGTCATTGTTCTCCAAATCAATGAGTTGAAGTTGCTGGCTAATGTTGCGGCTCATGTCTAATATGTCACCAAAGGCATTGTTCTTGAGCTTCCTGTCAAATACAGGATCGTATCAAACTACTAATTTAATTTCTTGAATATATTTCAGGTAAATATGTGGTGGCTTCATGCTGATTGTGAGACTCACACTTGCTCAATCTGAGGTAAACTGAATACTGCTGATGGCACTGATCCTTCTAATGGTCCATATTCAATCACCCTGGGCATCATAATAACATGATTATATTGAGATATTTTCTTGAACTTATTGCTTTAAGGCAAAAAAAGATGGATACTTGTTCAACTATGTTTTCACATTTTCCATCGTAAGTTACTCGATACTCACAAGGTAGTTAGTGATTGCAAAGTCGAGAACCAATCTGGAGCTGTTGATTTCTTGAAAGAGTTGTTACTCAAGTCCCTGTAAAATGTGAAGGCATGATGAATTGAAAGCTGTTTCTTCAATAAACAAATGGGAATTAAGGAGAGAGGCTTTAATGGATAAATACATTTTTTCGTCCTTCACTTTTTCTACTATTCAGTTCCAGTCCCTCCCACTTATTTTGCACTTGTCAAAATTAGTCCGCCTTTTCAATTTTTCAACAAAGCAAGCCCCCCATCAACTCTCTTGTAATAACTAACACAGTTGCATATGTACAAGGACAAAAATAGTAATATGTGTAAAGTAAAAGGATCAAAACTGAAAAAGTTCACGCTCAAGGGACTCGAACTATACTTTCAATATTCAAGTGTATGACATGCATACACTTGAGCAATTCTGTTATTACTTAACGGAGTTCAAACTGTAAGGATCATTTTTTATTTAAGGAATGAAAAAAATGAGGTAGTAAATGTTGACCGAACTGGAGGAACTGAAACTAAATTAGTAGCAAGGATGAATGACCGAAAATGTAATTTTACTACGACATAGGTTTTTCTTACACATAATTGAGGGAATTCATTCCAGTCAAATTTGGTAATGCACCAGACAACATATTGTGAGCCAAATTCCTGTAAAAAACATAAAAGTATTACACATATAAGGATGACAAACAATGCTGGTGAAATAATCAGTAGTAAAACTTTCAAGTTTCAAATGCAGTGGAAAGAAATACCCACAATTCTGTGACGCTAGTGAGGTTGTTGAGGTTTGATGGTACACTTCCTATCAGTGAATTTCGATCGAGCCGACTGTATGCATTGTAGGAAAGCCAAAAGAATGACAACCTTATTCTTGAACTAAGGAGGAAAGTGAAGTTAAAAAAGAGATGGAAGTTTGATGATAAGAGTTTACTCACAGAACTTCAAGTGCCTGTACCAGTCCCACTGTAGATGGAATGCTCCCTTCCAATTGATTTCCATCAAAAAGTCTGCCAATTTTTCACCATTGAAATATAGTTTACAATAAAGTTTTATGATTGGAATAAGTTTGTTTGGATCTTGACTTACACATGTATCAGGGACATGTCTGAGTCAAAAAGTTGGCTTGGAATCTCACCTGAAAGCTGGTTTTTGTTGAAATGGCTGCAACAGCTGTAAAATTAGTAAACTTGAAGACGGAAACAAAAGAATTGTATAAGGTTGCGTTTGGATTGAAGGATTTGGAAGCAAGGAGTTCAAATCCATCCCGTTGGATGATTTTGAGTTACTTGCATTTCAAATCTTTTAGCCCCATTTTGATTTTCAATCATTGGAAACCCATCAATGGAGTCATGTGAAATCCTTGGCTTCAGATAATTTCTTCAAATCAAATCCTTGAATCCAAACGCAACCTAACTTCACTCACAAGTGCTTCGCCTTTTTAAGTTGATCGAGTCCTGGACCAACAAGTGATGAAACAGGGAGATTTCCTTTTAACTGATTTTCTGCCAGGTCAAGCCAATATAGCTTGGAGAGTTTACCAAGAGAAGGCGGTATGTCGCCAGTTAAGTTGTTTGAATTCAGAGCTCTGTCAAAAGCAAGAGTCGTTGGATAAAGAAAATAAGAGAGTCTAATACAGCCCCTGGGAATTCATCAAAGTAGATATGTGTGCAAGAAGTTCTTACAGAAAAGTTAGCTCTTCGAGATTTCCCAATTCACTTGGTATGTTGTTAGTAAAGCTACATCCTGCCAAAATTCTGAAAAACATACGTGAAACTAATTTAACTTAGTTTCATGTCTGGAATATGATGATAATGGAGAATGTATTATTGTTATATTGTGATGGATGGAGTTATTAGATCTTACAATATGGTCAACTTTTGTAGATCTGCCAGTCGAGGAGAAAGGGGACCAGTGAGACCCGGGTTGAATGACAAGTCCCTGCAGTCAATAGCCTCAAATCTTAGGCTAAAATCAAGAAAGATGGAACCAGGTATACGTTATACTATGCAAACAAAAATGTCTGTTGACATCCTGGAAACCGCTTCCTTACACGGGAAGTTACACATCAAATGGTTAGGATCATGCTACCTAATAGCAATATGGATGTTGTTGCTGACATGGCATGATTCTCTCCATTTGATGTGAAAGCATCCAGGGTAGGTAAGAAAAAAAAGAATCATATCCTAAGGTATTTTGTATATACACTATGGCATAAACGATTTTTTCTTCAGAACACTTTCCTATGCCAGAAGCTTTCACATCTGTGAAGATCATGCCATGTCAGTGCTATGTGGACGCACTACTGACATGGTATATCCTCACTGTTCGATGTAAAAACACTAGTTTTCTTGATATCCTAGAGAAATTTGTATATAATCAGGTGTAAGAATATTGGCTATTGTAGCTATATGCATATCCCTGAACTAATTAAGCCAACCCTAATGGTCCATTTGCCTTTATATTGAAAGGTACAGAAGAACTCACAGGGAAATTAATTCACTGAGACCCCCAATGTCGCCGCCCATTTTACCAGTTAATCCCATCGTTGATAAACCTCTGCAAAATCGATAAATATCTATATATGAATTTAAAAATATCATGTTGCCAGATTTGTTAAAAAGAAAATAAATATGATTTATTTAAAAGACTGAAAGTTGAATTGATGTTTTATACACTTACAGAGAAGTGACTCTTGAGTTGTTGCAGGCGACTCCCTCCCATGCACAAGGATCATCGGACTTATCCCAACTCGGTGGTGTGTTTCCCCATTGATCTTTTAGTGATCGAAGCACAGCAGCTGCAGCAAGACGAACATTGTAAGTGTACTCAGAATGGTCTTAGGTTGCGTTTGGCTTGAAGGATTAGGAGCTAAGGATTTCAAAATTACAATAAGAAGTCCATTGTTTGTTTGCATATTTTGGAGTTACGAAGTATTTCAAATCCTTTACATTGATGTTGAACTGCTCTTTTAATTAATATGGTGGATTTGGAATCTAATACGGAATCATTTGAAATCTTTTCATAATCGTTTTCTCAAATCGAAATCCTTCTGTCCAACGCAAATCTTAGGTTATGTTTGTATCGAAGGATTTGGGGGAATAGTTTCAAATGACTTTGATGTTGAGTGAATTTCAAATCCATCATTATGATTAAAAAACAAACTCAAAAACGAGCTTTGAAATGATAGTATCTGAAAAATATCCAAACACAATAGATTTGTTATTATGGAATATGGATTTGAAATACTCGGCTACCAAATCTTCCAGCCCAAACACAATCTTGCTGAAATTGCAGGAGAGTCTCGATCATGATCCAATGCTTGAAACAGGTAAACTCGATACTCAACTATTGAAGCAGTCAGAAACAGATATAATGCAATTGTTCACCAAACACAGAGTCACACACACACACACACACACTCTTAAAACACTTAACCGTAACATATTATTCATTTTCAAACAAACGCCGGGAAACACATTCTCCCATATGTTTATAATAAAGAGCCTTACCATCCTGCGGATTCGTTTGGGCATAGATGACATGAATCCACCTACAGAAAACCAGTAGGTAACTAACGAGCAGTAGACGTCTAGACATGGCTGCCATGTCTCTTCAATTTTCTTTCTTTAAAACAACAGTAAATATAATAAAACCGATACACTCACAAGAACCCTTGTCCTAGAATTAGTTATCAAGGTAGAAAACTAAATCTCCAGATAGATATTTTTCATCCCACTTCAGTAATCATTTCTTCGAACCGAATTTAACCACCATTTGCTTCATTTTCTGTTGTGCAGGGAGACATATAGAGATGAAAAACACCAAGGAAAATGGAGGTGGGTAGATTAAAGGGAAGAAAAAAAGGAAAGGTTTGAAACTGTTCAGTTTGTTACTTTAAATGATGAAAACTTATCTTAGAAGACAATTCAACTAGCACTCTCAACTTCCCATTATTTCCATTATTGATTGTTTAGCACTCTACAATCATGACAATATATGAACTATAACAAAGTTACCATGATGTCTGGATATGCATTTGTTTAATGATTGTATATGTTTTACAGTTTTCTCCGCCTGCATGGGGGGTGGGGGTGGGGTGGCATGCAAACAAGAAACCCAATGAGAATATACAACCAAATGTTTCATTTCTTTCCAAAGTTTGATTAAGAATAAAATTAATTATTTAAGCTTATAATTGCCTTTTTTTAAGATTTCTTGGATTGGGTATATGTTGCCATGTTGCCGGCCTTATATGTCATTTTCAATGTTGTTAGTGATGGTGTTGCTTCTTATAGTTAATGTAATTATTACTAATTCACTAAAATAACGAATGTAAGGAATTCTTTCTAAGCAATACTCGGTGACACAATATTTGTGGGGTCCTTGGAAACTTTTGGGATTTTAAATAATATGATAACAATTTACTCGAATCATTCCTAGAAGTTCTCGAAATTTTGAGCACCAGGTCATTCTAAGCTATTCATGTGGTGGGATCAATAAATTGTCTAAAACATACAAATAATTGTTATTATATCAGAGTTTAGAGACCTGATTATCCTTTGATAATGCTATTTATTAAGTTATACTTAATCTTGCGCTTTGTAAATATTCAAATAACGTGTATAATTAATTTCATTTTAATTTAATTAGGAATTTTTCTTAATGTGCCAAAACAATCGACCACATTGTATTTTATTGTATTGAAAGGACTTTCATATTGTATACTATGAAAGTTCTTGGAGTTTATCGTGCAATGTGATTATGTGCAAGAATACAACTCCTAATGAGAGCAACAAGAGGATGTGTTTGCAAATAGCTGTAATCGAGTGCTCTTTAACTTTTCACAGTTTGAAAACGTCCAAAAACTTACTAAATGTCTTGTTAAAATATTATTGGACAGAAAATCAAAAATCAAAAATAAAATAATTACCCATTTTAATACTATCCAAATAGAATTATGGGTCAATATGATCAAATACAAGAAGGCCTTTAATTTATTTGGTTTATGATGATGTCACTGTATTCTCGTAAGAAATTTATTTCTTAATGTGATGTGATGATCAAGATTAACAAGGAGATCTCACTTAACAGTTATATATTTATTTTAAGGGTACTTAAGTGGCCAATGGGTGACATGAAATCTTATGTATCTTCTTATTGTCAAGCTACTAGTCGTTTCAACTTCTGGTCTTCGAAGTAAAACCCATGTTATACCTACTACGCGTATGTTCAATAAATTATATATATATATATATGGTAACAAATATGTATATATAAGCTTATTATTTCCTCCGCCTGCAAACATGCATGATAAATTGTTAATTACAATAAATACAGATGTACAGTAACTTCTTTTGTTTTATTATTATAATTATTATTTCTTGTCTTAGGCTTATTGACTCATTTCTTCTTTTCATTTTTGACTTCTCTTTTTGTCTTTTTCCTTTTGTCCTTCATGAAATCTGATTAAAAATTGTTCCCAAAAAAAAAAAACTGATTAGAAATGGTTGAATATATTACAGAACAAATAACAGTAAAAGTAAATGGCTTCACCATATTATGATTTTGCAATCATGCAAATCTGCATCACATTGAAATATCTCGAACGTAAATAATGAGAGTTGCATAAGCCGATATATATATATATATATTTACGAAATTTCTTTAAATTGGTAAACATAAATGAATTGACATGATAAGAAGAACGTCATTTTCTTCAAAATTCATTAAAAGAAAAACAAATTGCAATACTAAATTTTTATTAATGAAATGTAACATCTACACACACATTAAGCAGATTTTATTCAAAATTTTCTAGGTTGGTGTAATAAGGTACACCAGATTGTTGAAGCTAGCAATACTTCGTTCCAATCAACGTCGAATTACATACTGGATTTCCTGTTAATCTGAAAGCAAAAATAAAAATAAAAATAAAAATATAATATACGTACATCATTCAGATATGTGTGTATGTATATATCACGAAATATTAAATTCTTACATTAATGTATTGTTATATGAAGAAGCAAGTTCTAGTGCTGAAATATTGTTGTTCTCCAAATCAACAAGTTGCAAAAACTGGCTAACAGTGTCACCAATGTCTAGAGTGTTGTTGAATCCATTATTCCTTAATATACTGTCAACAGATTATATAAAATACAAAATTGTTATATATATATATATAAATATTGAAAATTATTATAGTAATTTTCTGATTTTTAACTTACACTTGCTGAATTTGAGGCAAGCTGAAAATCTCTGGTGGCAAAGAACCCTCAAGGGATCCACTTTCCATAACCCTGCAAAGCAGCACACAATAATTTCAACAGTATTTAATTAAATAAATATAACTTTTTGTGATTTTTTGTTATGTTTTAATATTAAGATTCACAAACCAGAAGCTGGAATATATTAATTTCTTCTTTTTTGAAACAAAAAATTAATCAAAAACTCACAATGTGGTCAGTGATTGTAAAGATGAGAACCATGATGGAGCTTCTGATTGGTCAAAAGAGTTGTAGCTTAAGTCCCTATACATCAAAATTGAAGATTTACAAAGTGCATGCATTCATGGAAATTGTAAATAAATGTTTCATGTATAAACTCAACCCCTAACACCCCTTCGGGTAATTCTTAGGGAGTCTCAGATGTATCCGCAATCCAAGTCTTGGCATAATCACAATCATTATATGATGATGGACCTCACGAATGAGTCCCACCGCCTTTATAATTGTGATTGTTCCGAGACTCAAGAAATTACGGCACTAAATCCCTTACAAAATAATTGGTGAGATTATTTGCTTACACATAATTGAGGGAATTCAGTCCGTTTAAATCAGGTAATGCTCCGGACAACAAATTTTGAGCTAAATTTCTGCGATTAACAAAAACGAAAAAAGTTAAGCACGATAAGCTCAAGGTTAATTAGCCGGTAAATAAGATCTTTCAATTTCATTGGATTAACTGGAAAACTCACAACTCAGCCAAGTTTGTAAGGTTCCTGAGATTTCGTGGGACACTTCCGCTCAAGGCATTGTGATTAAGCCGGCTGCAGTATGTACGTAAAATAAAAATTGTCACATTCCATAAAAAATATGGCAGAAGGTATCAAAATGAAGTATCAAATGAAGTTGGAAATGAAATTAAATTTACTCACAGAACTTCAAGTGTCTGAACTAGTCCTAGTGTATCAGGGATGTTCCCTTCGAATCGATTTCCATCAAACACTCTGTCATTTTTTCACCAGGGAGTAAAAAACAAAGGAAACATAAGAAGATGAATCTTATCTTTTAAGATTATTTAAATTCTTAAAAAATTTATATCTTCTGGTTCTTGATCACTTACATGTGTATTAATACCATATCTGAGCTAAACAGATTGCTAGGAATTACACCTGAAAGCTGGTTATGATTGAAATGGCTGCATAATAATAAAGCTATAAATATCAGAAATCAAATATATATATCTTTATAACTGACTTAGAAAAGTGATCAAGTTTACGCTCACTGACAAGTGTTTCGCCTTTTTTAGGAGTTCAAGACCTGGAGACGATAATGATGAAACTGGAAGAGATCCTGTCAACTGATTATTTGCCAGGTCCAGCCAGTAAAGGTTTGAGAGTTTGCCCAGAGAAGCTGGTATTTCACCGGTTAAGCTATTTGAATTAAGCGCTCTGAGTGTAAAAACGAGGGTTTCAGATATGGGGTTAACGTCTTAAGATAATCAACCATCAATATAAGTTAGTGTGGAGAAGCTCTTACAGGAAAATCAGCTTTTCAAGATTTCCTAGTTCACTTGGTATGGTTCCAGTAAAGTCACATCCTGCTAGAATTCTACAGAATGCATAAAAATTACGAGTTATATCTTGCATTGTTTTAAATGAGATAGAAAAGTAAGCTTTAGTACTGTAGAAATTATATTGAGTTTACAAAGTTGAAAATGAAAATGTGTTAATTTTTATGTGTTTCTATTCAGGAAAAGATGGGAAATTCGGGGAATATATATATTTGGTTTTGATCACATTATAAAAAGAACAATTTGGATATGTTAATAAAACTTTATTAATTAAAAACAAACCTATTTTCAACCAGATAACTATTGTGGTGGTGAATTACATATGGTGAATTTTTTTTCATTTAAGAGAATCATTCTCACTATCTATAGCCTTTGTACTCATTTGTACCTTATATAGTAAAATTCTCTCCTAGCTCGCCTGCTTAATTAGGGTAAACCACATAAATTTTTGATCCCTTCGTGATTTATGTTCTTGGTTTCTTATTTTGTTTTAGCAATATGTGTTCCGCATTTAAGCCAGGTTGGATTTCTCTATTATTCTAGCTATATGGATATATTTTTAGGAAAATAAATGAAAATGTCAAATTTAATTAGCAAAGGGTGATTAGATCTTACAATATGCTCAATTTCGTCAAATCTCCTAGTTGGGGAGGGAGGGAACCTGATAGGCCAGTGTTGAAGGACAAGTCCCTGCATAAGATACCGATAATTGTTAGACTAAAAGAAAAAGAAACGAAAGAGAAGAATTATTGCTTAAAATAAGTAAATACAAGTTTACAACGAACTCCGTAGTTATGAAGAAGAGCTCACAGGGAATTCAATTCGCCGAGCCCACCAATATCGCTGCTCAGGTTTCCTATCAGTCCCATTGTAGATAAACTTCTGCAGAAAGAGGAAAAAGCAATTATAATTCTTTCTAGTTGTTTGGTTTTCGAGTTAACCAAGTATTCTCTTCGAGTGTATTTAGATTGGAGAACTTGACTTTAAAACTTCAACTTCATATACAGTAATAAATCTGTGATACTTATTTCTCTGATTTGTAGATATATTATGGATTTTGAGTTAAATGTTAGAATACTGGATGGAGGTAAGATCCATTTGAAATTCCAGATCCTTTCTTCCAATCGAAATTATCTCAAAATTAAATGCTACCTAAGGAAAACGTATCTGCGTGTGTATATGAAATTAATATATTCCTTTATGTATAAAAGAGAATACTTAACATGATCGAAACGATCACTCACAATGCAGTCACTCTTGAGTTGGTGCAGGTGACTCCTACCCAGAAAGCACCACAAGGATCGTCTGAACTGTTCCAAGATGGTGGTGAATTTTGCCATCCGTCTCTTAGGCTTAGGAGTACAGCAGCTACAAATTGGATAACAAATTATATAATAAGAAACGTCGACAGTATTCAAAAACTCTTGCTTACTGGGTCGAGTAACGTAACAAACTTTAATTGTTTGACCCTCAGAAGAAACCCAAGAAGGAAAGACAAAGGCACTAATAAGTCTATTGAACCTGATGAATGGTTTCATTAACGTCGAATTTTGTTACGATATAGAGTCTCCATTCGAAGCACTATTATGTATGTGCGTAAAAATGACGTATATTATGTGAATGCAGACGCATAAATTCGAAGCACACGAGCATGTATAGTAATAGAAATATATAAATAAATGTAACTACTGATATTGTTAGTCCAAGAGTTCATACCATCTTGAGGGTTTGTCACAGAAGAGACAATGTTAATAATCCCAATAGATATTACCAGACTGAAGTATAGCAGCCTAATCATGGCTGCCATTGTCTCCTTCAAATTAAATACTCTATCCGGCAACTTTGATGAATCTCAAATCTCTATGTGTGACTGATATATATATATATATCAATCTATTTCCATTATTAGCAATTCCCTTTTTGTCTTTGCTTCTCAAAGGCGTTACAAGTAGAGGATAATAACAAAAGGCTATGTATTGTACATTCGGCTTATCAACATTTGTTCTAATGAATGGGAATTTTAGCACTTAATATCCTCCGCCTTCCTTCTTAAGCCAGCTAACAAGAAAATTAAATCATTAAGTTTGAAAGTGCAAGGAATAGGGTAATTCTATGTCAGACCGAGTCGAGTGTGAATTATGTGTCTATCTCTCCCTATGTACAATACATTCAATGTTGGACTTGGTCTAGGATAGATTTTTCGGTAAGCAATACATTCAGGAAGCCGGCATATAGTACATACTACTAGATAACCAATCAGAGTCCACCAAAAACGACAAGTCTATGAAGCAAATATTCGTTATCAACAAAAATTCATTGTTGGATTTTATTTTAATACTAATATTTATTGGTCGAGTTATGATTAATTCATAATGTTGCAATACGATGAAGCTAAAGAAGTAATATATTACGTGACTCCACTCATTCATGACTTGCATCGAAGCCGGCATACCTACCCTAGGTGAATAATAGAAACATGATATTTTACATGATAGAAGATGGCGGCTGCAGCGATATGAAGAAGACGCAGCCGTGCTCGGCGTCGGCGGAACTCCATCGTCCCCTCCATTTTTAAATTTAATTTCCACTAATGACATTGCTAAAAGTCTGAAATTATACTTTGAATTAAAGGCGGCAAAGTGATGCAATAAAACAATCCAAGGGGTATTTCCAAATAAGTCATAGTTTGAGGGGCTAAACTACGGGTGATATCTGGATACTTGGTGGCTCCCGAAAGTCCAACTCCTGGAAAATATCCACCACACATAGTGTTGAAACATATATGGGGTTCACCAATATATATATATATATATATATATATATTTTTTTTTTTATTATGTTTTAACAAATTGTGTGGTGAACTCCCGGAGCCACCAAGTATCACCCGATAAAATACAATTAACTCCATAGAATAAAGGGCAAAATGCACCTCACTCCCCTCTCACCTTACAACTTTTCAACTATTTTACATGATTACGATGCGACATGGATACAAAATACAGCAAATCTCAAAATTTAAGAATACGATATGTTGGGATACGTGTATATATATGCATGTAATATTTAAAATTAAATTTGATTCAATAGATTCCTTGATATAAATAAAATTTAGTCTAATTCTTTAAATTTCTTTGTCATTTGTTTAACTTTTATGATTTCATTTTTAACAAAAGACCGATAATATTATCATTTTTCCTATTTTAACCCATAAAATATTGTATAGAATTAAAAAGGAAGACTTTGTTTGGTATCCAAGGCGTGTCGGATACTTCAAATTTTGTGTCCTATACAGTATTCAAAATTTTCTCTTTTCTTTTTTATTTTCGGACATTTTAAAAATGGTTTGAACACGGTATCCAGGAGTATCCGTATCGAATATGAACACGGGTACGATACCGTACATAATAATTTTTAGGAGTATTCATGCATCATAGCTTCTTAGTTTCACAGTTTAGCATTAAACCTCCTCAAAATCCAAAAATGATACTTCTAAAAAACTAAAATTTGTATGTGTAGTACTTTTACCTAAAAGCAATATTCAAATGAGATTTTATAAGAACATCAATCACGAGTTTGTCACTAGCTATTTATATTATTACCGAAGTCATTTTTTAAACCTTTGCAGCGAAACCTTATTTCTCCGAGATTATTTTTTTAAAAAATTATTAATGGTTGTCTGAAAATTGATGTTCTTAAAGAATGCAGAGAACCGATTTTAAAAATTCAGGTTTTCACCTGATCACCTGTGGCGCCAACTTACATTATAATGTATAACCGATTTGGATGAGAGTTGATACATAACATCCATGGTCTTACAAATGTATAATCGCTGATACTAAGATTTCAGTGAAAATATCATCTCGATATTGATTTTGGCCGGCATTTAAATATTTTTAAGGGTATAGTCTTTTTCTTTTCTATTTTAAAGGGTTTATAACTAGTAAAAGACAAAGTTTAGAAGGGGTAAAATGCAATTAACCCAATGGAACAAATGTTCATCTTCATTTCATTTTTATCAACTTCTCTATCTAGCTCCGAATGAGATTGTGTTTGAATAGAAGCTATGTACCATGGCCGAAGAGGCAAAACAACAGCTCTACTTCATCATTTAATTTGGTATAACCGAGATTGGATATGTTTGCCTATTTGATATAACCGGATAATTTTGTAGCTGTTGTGAAGCTAAATTTGGGATGAAATGTAATGTGCACCAAAAATGTCAAGGTGCAGGTGCTACCCGTGGATCAAGTCCGCGGTTAATATGATAGTCAAGCCCATAGGGTTGGCAGCCCATTGCGAATATAGCCCGCTATGCTCAAAAGGCTATTTTATGATAAAAGGGACAGGTAATGGGTTTAATAAAGAGGTAAATGGGCTAATGGTCAAGCCCCAGCCCATAGCCCACCATCAGTCCTATATATACCCCCAAAGGAGCTGATGACATTCATTATCTACTCTCTAAAAAAACATCCACTGGCTACATCTGAGAGTAATTTCAATATAGATTTACGAACTGACTTGATCCCATTTCATCGGGTACGTAGGCTACTCACTTAAAGCGAGTGCAGTTTATAAATTCATCAACCCCCAACCTAGTTTGTCGTGAGTTGGATCGAATTCTCCATTCCACGTGGTAATTCACGTGATAATTTCTGACTGATGAATTTTACCATCATCAGTTTGGCGCCGTCTGTGGAAACAACACTCCAACCACTGAGTATGCAAACTAGATCCCAAGCCCATACTACCGGTGATAGGATGACTAACAAAATTCATCCAGCAGCGGTCGATGAAATTCCCAAACCAACGCCTGAAGATCGACTGGTGGACAAGATCCCCCGATCGGGCAGGCTGGTGGCGGGGGTCCTGACGTACCACCCACGGTGAACGAGCAAAACACACTTCCCGTAATCCCACCAATGATTCCACCCCCTACAACTAGGGTGTTCAAGATCACTCAAGAGTCACTACTTGCTCTTGTTGAAGATGACTCTGTGAGGGCAGCAGTGCGGGCGATTTAGCAGTATGCCCAGGGACACCCATCACGTGCGTCGCCTATTCCATCAGCTGCTAGGGGGCAAGGCCCCCAGATGAGAAACACTTAGGAGGCGCCCTCACTGCTACAGAGGGGGCCACAAGTTCAAAATCCATCCTCTTAGTCAGTTCATAGAGGCCAAGAGCCTCGAGAGAAAAGTCGCCCCCAGCGAGTTGAACATAGCCAATCCCCCCGCCGAGGCCAAGAATCCTTGACCTCTGGAGGAATTGGATCAAGGCGATCCAACTCCCAGGTGAATGGGGTAGCACGCGACAAAGAGGAGAATAGTGTGGTTTCATTGCGTGAGAGACCACCGCGGGGAAAAGATCGAAGGCCAACGCCTCCAAGGTCACCACATAGAGGTCGAGCATCCTTGGTCGCCGAAGAGACCTTGCCAAGGCGTGAAGGCCGACGTAGGCATGAACCCCACCGTGATGAAAGTTTAGATGACCGTGGAAGGTATGATGATATGCAGCTGGTACCATTAGCTGTAGCACCCCCTAAGAGAAGTCCTTTCTGCCGGCAATTTTGGCAGAGTCTCTACCACAAGGACTTAAGGTACCACACCCGAATGAGTATGAGGGAGCTGGAGATCCTCAAGAGCATGTTGATAAGTTCAATGCTAAAGCTGACATGTATGACGTCAGCGATGCAGCCTACTGCAAGATTTTTCGAACCACGCTCTCTGGACAGGTGCTTAGCTGGTTCAATCAATTGCCCGCCGGTACCATTACCGGCTTTGAGCAGCTGACCAAGCGCTTCCTTAACCACTTTTCCATGAACAAGAAATATCCCAAGACATCGTTTTTCCTGTTCACGGTGGTGCAACAAGATGGTGAATCTTTGAGAGAGTATGTGCAGCGATTCTCCACAACGATGTCTGAGGTACCGCACGTCAACCATGAGTTCCTATCAAGGATAATACAGAGAAACTTTCTCAATAGTAGGTTCAAAGAGTCTATATCTGGGAAGCAGCTGTCGACTATGGACGAGCTGTTAGCTAGAGCTGAGAAATATATATGAATAAAAAAGACAGTAGGCCCGATAAAGCAAAAGGGCGGTGGCAATAAGAGAAAAACCAGGGAGGATGACAAGATAATGGAGTCCAAGGAGCGCAAGAATATGTCTCCTTCGGGGTTCACTAAGTATACCCCCTTACACTCCCGTGGGAGCAAGTTCTGTCTATCGCTGAACAGCAAGGCATTGTCCAGTGGCCTAAGAAGATGAAAAATAACCCCAGCCGTCTGAAATCAAAGAAGTACTGTAGGTTCCACCGTGACAAAGGTCACACTACTGAAGAGTGCCACCATCTGCAAGTGGAAATTGAAAAGCTCATCAAGAGGGGCTACTTTCAAGAGGTAGTAGAACCGTCCGAGGCGACCACCCAAGACCCCTCGGGACAGCGGGGAAAAGGTGGAGGCAAAGGCAACCCCACCAGGGCGAACTTGGATATGAACAACGCCTACGTGAATGGGATCATAGGGGTGATTTTGGGAGGCCTGGCAGAGGGAGGCTCCACGAACTCAAGGAAAGCTTCACTAGGAGCTGTTATAGGGCAACATGCCATCATCTCCCCGCGGGGAGGGCAAGTGAATCAAGTGGAGCCAAAGACGCAAACTATAGAGTTTGGACTACAAGACCTGGAAAATGACATCCAACTGGTGAATGACGCCTTAGTGATTTCGGTGACCATCTCCAAATTTTGGGTGAAGAAGATTCTGGTTGATAGCGGGAGCTCAACAGACATCATCTTTTACAATGCTTTCACCCAACTTGGGGTTGACAATGCGCAACTTCAAGTGGTCAACACCCTCCTCACTGGATTCACATGTGATATAGTGGAAGCATTAGGGAAGGTATCTCTACCCATATCTCTGGATGCATTTCCAGCCCGCTCTACTAAGATGGTGAAGTTCTTGGTGGTCAAAGCCCCCTCCGCATACAATGTTATTTTAGGGAGGCGGAGCTTAAATGTATTTCAAGCCGTCATATCCACCTTTCATATGAAGGTCAAATTTCCCACCCCTGTAGGAACAAGGAAGCTGTAGGCGATGTGAAGGTAGCAAGAGAGTTCTATGCTAACGCATTGAAGAAACCTAAAAGGAAGCATGACAACTTGGATCACAGTGACAAGGGGAAACAAATAGCAATAAACTTGATCTCACAAGAGAAAGATCACTTGGGGAGCAAGACCCAACCAGTCAGTGTTTGGACAGCATATTCACGATTAGCCACCTTCAAGGAGGGCAAAAATCACAAAGAACCAGAGGTAGAGAAGGAAGAGCCGGGACTAAAGACTAAGAGCGAGAGAACCACCCCAAGCGGATACCCTCCCAAATTAACAAGATGTTATGCCCAGTGAGGCATCAGAATGTAACAAAAAGCTTCAAAAAAATATCTCACTTACTATATTAGCATTGAACATTTTCGAGTTGGCCATGAGCCAAGCGTTGAGTATGAGTGCTCACCAGCCCAACCTACCGCTACTCAAATTTTGAGGTGCCTATGTGCACCCCCGTATATTTTGATTTTGAGGTGTCTCCCGTGCCTTTTGAATTTGGTTGGATATGTTGGGATTTTAGCTATATGCATGTTAAGTGCCCTAAGGTACCTTTCCTTTCCTAATGATGCGTATGTTAAGCTTATATTATGACGTGCTATGACATCACTTATGTATGTGTATGTCACTAATGAATGGGTGATTTAACAACACCCAAAAACGTTCCTCAAGATAAGTGTTTCCGACCGAAGCTACTCAAAAACTTAAAGCCCCTTTTTGAGGCTAACATAGGTGGAGCAACAAAAACCCCCCGAACCCTTGAGAGCTCGGTTGAGGCTAGCCCACCTTATGATCCTTCCAATAGTACCGAGAGGGAATGAGGTTTGAAAAACTATCCCCCTTCGACATGGACTCTGGACCGAGATCATATCAATATGGCCAGCATGATAATTCACCTTATGCCACAAGTAAATAACACTTATGGCTATTCAAGCCTCCTAAAACTTTAAAAATCATAAGGAATGGGGGGCACTAATACCCTAAAAATTGGATGCCGGTTGTCAAACATACGACAGCCAATAGTACCAAAACTAACGCCCCCCACGTCTAAAAAATAAACATTTTCAAACAGCCATGAAAAAGGCCAACAAATAATTGCGCAAAAGCGTTTACACAAAGACAAATGTCACCCCAATGAATAATCCGCAACGCTAGGCCTAAAATTCACAAGGGTCAACACTCAACAAATAGGGCCTAGTGCTCTCGTTATCAGCGAAACACTATACGCTATGCAAAGAACTCTCAGTGTCGGTAAGCCTACATGAGAAAAGTGTAACTCCCAAGTGTCATAGAAACACCCCTCTGTCACTTACTCCTGAATGTGTTTTACATATAAAGAAATAGGGGGACAAGGAGTGGACAAATAGCTAATATGTTAAGGCCATGGCTAGGCCAAGCATTTTTAGCATTTAAAAAGCGATAGCTAACAAGTGAAGCTCAAATATAGCAAAAATGCCCTAGAGACACTCACCTCTAGCATTCATTAAATCCCTTCAACGGTGCGTTAAAATGGCTAAGTACCTAAACTAGCACTCATGAAATCACGCCAATAGCACGCTAAGATAGCTAAGTAAAAGGCAAAAAGAGATAGTCAATATCCATGAAAAATCCCCCGAGCTACCAAAGACTTGAACTAGGACGGTCCACCTAATAATCCTTCCAGCAATACCGAGAGGGGATGAGGCTCCACAAAGGATCTCCTTCCTCCCACCAAGGTTCTGGACCGAGATTATACAAAAATAACTAAAATGATGACCATTGACGCACTAAAAGTAGAAACATAAGAGGTAACCCGTGCCTCCTATTATAACGTGGCCACTAAACACACCACTCATTCAAAAGCATAAATAAAGGGCGAAACCAAGCTCTAAGTTAGCCCTCTGCTAACAAAAGATAACATCTACCCCATACGAATTTTACTTCAAGTGTTTCTCACAGAAAAATACTAAGGAGTGGAGGGCAGGGAACCTTGTTGGGCACCACGGCGAGGGTAAGACAAAATAAGAAAAATAAAAGACTTACTCAAAGCCTATGAAGGGCCAATGAGTAGCTCACAAATGTGTTGTATGCTAAGTCAAAAACAAGGATGTCGCTAACATTCGACTAGCTCATAGTCATACAAAAAAAGAACGACCATAAGATAAAAATAATGGATACGTGCATAAGGTATATAAGAAAGCCACAAGTCACGCCTGTTAAAGACCCCTAAGGCAATAAGTCCCGGGGCAGCGCCCCGAAAGAGGGCGCCTCGAGGCAACCTCCCCGGTGGTCGCCACACGGCGACCCTCCAATTTGAAGGGCCTAACGCCCCAACTTTTATCTTAACCCCCACGTAGTGGGATACGAATCTCGATATAAAATACCCCCTAAGTTGGTGGGTTTATACAAGCTAGCGAAACGCTGGCTAGTAGGTAGCGAAACGCTAGAGAATAACTAACTAGCAGAACGCTAGTGACCCCGCTAGCGCCCATGAAGCCACGGGATACAAAACACCCGCTAGTGCTCGTAAAGCCACGGGGTACAAAACACCTGCTAGCACTCATGAAGTCATGGGGTATAGCAAAACAATCAAGTAATTAAACTATAGCTCATAAGCCATGGGGGAAGAAGAGCTCCCTAGTCCTATGAAAAATAGGGGGTTCACTTAAGAAACAAGTCCTTCATAGATGGTATCAGAAACGATAGCACACAAATAATAGTTTTTTACAAGTCAAAAAGAGCTAACAAGGGTTGAGCCGACCTCGAGGCCGCCCGAAAAAATAGCACTGAGGGCGCGCAACAACCCTCGAGGCAAAGCACCAAGCCAGACCTCGCGACCCCGCAGCAAAGCCTAAAGTCTCACGGAAAGGTCGCAGGACACAAGTTCTAGGAGGCGCCCTCTGATGCCATCCACTCGGTAAAAAGGCAACGACCCCTAAAAAAAAAGCACTCTATGGGGAGGAAGGGGTCAAGAGTTGAATCAATTAAGTGTTGGTGAAAAAACAAGCAACCCCCGGTGCTAAGAAATAAGGAGCAAGTACTAAGAATCTCAAATTTACCTCGGTCACTTTGGCTTCTACCCATGGTTGGCTAAGGGAGTGAGTTCCTCAAGAAAGAAAAAATTCCAAGAGAGTGGGGATATGAAGGGGTGTGAGAGTGAAAGCCACCAACCTACCTATACGTAGATAAAAGTAGGTAGGGAGCTTTTAAAACCTCTAATCTTGTGTCTCCCTCGCCCACCTCCGGGTGCTCATTACCGTCCTCCCTCGTGAAGGGAAGGACTTTGCTACCTAAGGGGAAGGAGAAATTTGACATGTGGTCCTACCTACTTCGTGGTTGTTACAAAAGATAACATCCAACAAGCGCGAAAGGCCATAGGAAATAAATCTATCACTATAACAAGGGGAAAACAACCACCACACTTAGAGGCCAAGGACTTTGCCCCCTCATTTCGAGGCAAAGGACCTAGCCCACTCGCCACGGAGCGAATGCCTTTGCTACCACACTTAGAGGCCAAGGACTTTGCCCCTTCATTTCGAGGCAAAGGACTTTGTCTAGCCCACTTGCCACGGATCGAATGCCTTTGCTACCATACCTAGGGGCCAAAGACTTTGCCCCCTCATTTCGAGGCACAAGACCTAGCCCACTTACCGTGGAGCGAAGGCGTTTGCCCCCTCACCCCGAGGCAAGAGACCTTGCCACCATACCTAGAGGCCAACGACCTCGTCACCATACCTCGAGGCCAAAGCCCTTATCCCCTCACCGTAGGACAAAGGCCTGTCTAATAAATTTCAAGTCCCCTCTCGAGTAAAAATTCCCGGATTGAGGTAAAAAATTTCAAGTTCCCTCCAGGATGCTAAAGTCCAGGATAGAGGCCTCAAAATTCTAAGTCTCCTCTGAGATGACAAGCTTCCTATCGGTGAGGCACAAGCAGCCTCACCTTAGGTCAAGCATGTACCCCACTCTTGATGAGGTGAGTCTCGCAAATAAAGGTGTGCTTAAAGTACATCTCACCAACTAAAAGTCTCCTAAAGTGCCTCGTAGGCTAACTTAATAACCCCTCTCAGGTTATTAGTCAAGTGGGGTAGAGGTTCATAACTTAAGAACTCTTCCCTAAGACACGAAACACATACCCAAATCGTGATACCTTGCACACTTTGGCATTGCAAGGTATCCGACCTCGAGGAGCTCGACCTCGACGCATCCGACCCCGAGGAGTTAGACCTCAAGGTAGCTACGGGTGTTGCCTTAAGTCAACACCTATATTGCCTCGAGATAACACTTAAGATATCCTCCTTCAAAGGGATGACTCGTTAGACCCCCCAAGGCGATGAAGTTTGCCGCACACCCATACACATTACTACTCCCGGGTATCTTATACAGTACACCCAGGAGTGGGGGCATTATGTGTTGGGGAAAAATTACCAAACGCAGCGGAAAACGGAATTTAAAATTTTTAGATTTTTCCATGACAGGATCAATCCCGGGGTTTAAACACACGTATGTACGATAGGGTACAATTCACTTTACCCATTGTAGCGAAGTGGTTGTCAATTCCTACGTACTTGAATTCTTCACTTCTTCGCGAAATTAATCTGGCTGAAATTATGTTGATCCAAGCAGTCCAATTGTTCTGCCTCTAAATCGTCTCGCCGAAAAAATATTTGATGAAAAATCTTTCTCCTTCTTTGGCTTGATGGCCGACCGCTACTGAGAGAGAGGGAGAGGAGTTCTTTTTCTTGTGGTGTTGTGTAATGCAACTTATGACCTAGGCTTATAACTAATGTGATATTTATATCACTTAAGTTATTACATTGGACTAAACCAAGCCCACATTAAACTCCTAGTGGCCGCCCCCTTTAGGGCTTGGAGTGCCACTTGTTGTATTAATTTTGTGCTTAGTTTATTCTAATATTTAATTAATTAACTTAATCCAATTAATTAATTCAATTAAATAATAGATAACTCATTTAATTAATTTTATTTCTCCAAGAAATATTATATTAACTAAATCATAAATAAATTAACTTATTTCCTCAAATAATTAATTCTATTTATTTAATTTTAAGTATCCAACACTTAAAATATTAACACAAGAAATATTCCATTTTTCATCAATGTTTCCTTTTTAAGCGTGACTCTTTAGGTTCATCTATATTTGGCAATGGGAAGATTCCATTGAATATGGGTCCCACCTAGCCAGTCATGTGGTCTATATTTTAACCCAAATAAGATGAAATGATTAGATCATTTTTACCTTTCCATTTGTAAATACTGTGTGAATACAAACTCTTCGTTTCCTTATCCCGGTTAAGTAAGAGTCATGGTTTTGGTCAAACTCACTAACTTAACTCTATGCTATATTTATAATAAGTTCAGATCAATGAATGTTTTGACTAAAGACTTTAAGATCTAACTTACTTATAAATGCATAGGATAATTCCTCGTTCACTTACAAGGGAATGAATCCTTTCTTGGATACTAGTTAAGAATACTACTTGCCCATTAGGTTGCAGTTCGAGGTTGACCCCACTAACGGGTGAATTGGGCCTAACTTCTCTAATGACGAACCTAATGTCATAAGTACATCTTCAACTCGATTCCTCAAGTCTAAAGTTCAGACACACCTATTACAATTAATCAATTCTGTCATTGACTGTCAAAGAGTGAAAACTCATGTGACAGAATCGATGCGGGTCATGTCTGAGTGCCACTATCTCCATCAGTGCACTTATGATATGAGTTCTTCACTACTTCCTAGTGATTGACGGACACCTTTCTCATCAAAACTCATACCATGCAAGTCTTTATGATTTCCAATGCCCAATTGAAAATCTTTGACTTGCAGACTATTTTAGTACACAAGTATCAAACTCCTCTAGTGCCTTAGAGAGTTAACTCTTGTGTTCATGGACTTATAGATGATTACAATATATAAATGTCAATATGAAAGGATACAACTAAAATGCCTTTTATTGATTGATTTAAAAACAATTACAATTGACAATGTCCTATCATTTACTAATCCTCTAGTGGCATTTGAGGACATTAACCTAACATTATGATGTGCACCAAAAATGTTGAGGGTCATTATGGTAATTAATCGACCCCCGGCTAGGGCCGGGGTGCAGGTGCTACCCGTGGATCAAATTCGCGGTTAATATGATAGTCAAGCCCATAGGGTTGGCAGTCCATTGTGAATTTGGCCCGCTATGGTCAAAAGGCTATTTTATGATAAAAAGGCCAGGTAATGAGTTTAATAAAGAGGTAAATGGGCCAACGGTTAAGCCTTGGCCCATTGCCCACTATCAGTCCTATATATACCCCAAAAGGAGCTGATGACATTCATTATCTACTCTCTCAGAAAAAATCCACTACCTACATCTGAGAGTAATTTCAATATAGAACTACGAATTGACTTGATCCCGTTTTATCGGGTACGTAGGCAGCTCACTTAAAGCAAGTGCAGTCTATAAACTCATCAACCCCAACCTAATTTGTCGTGAGTTGGATCAGATTCTCCATCCCATGTGGTAATTCACGTGATAATTTCTGACAGACAAATTTTACCATCATCAAAATGGTAGGAGAAATGCAATTGAATGACTTCATAATAGCTTGTCTAAGGAGACTCTATTCAATTGTCTGAGGAGCTTGTGCTCCAAGTAAGCCTGTCAATCAAGCCGAGCGAGCGAGCCTGGTTAAGCTCATGCTTGGCTTGATATTATACGAGTTTTTATCATCAAGGCTTGAATTCGTACGAGTTTTTTTATTCAAAGCTCAGGCTCGGCTTGAAAATTAGTATGAGTTTCGAGCTGAGCTCGAGCTTGCCCGAATTTATTCTCTTTTTAAAAACTACAAGTAATAAGTTCTAATATAAAAATTAAAAAATATCTCAAAAACTTAAAAAAATTTAACATAATCCGTGCTTTATGACAAATCTTAACTAACATGTATCTTGAAAAATCTCATTTAACTTATCAATTTTCACACAAAGTATTTTGAGGAGAAATAACTGAAACGCAAATTCTTGAAGACAAAAGTTAGCGTCCCTCCAATGTTAATTTATGTGAATTGTCATATGTTTGTATCAGATGCGGTATGTTATGGTTAAAGTGATATTATTTTTTTTACTTTTTAAATTTGTTGTGTATAGTGTTTTATATTAGGAAAATTTAGAATCAAATGACGATTTTTAAAATTCGTTTCCCTAATATAAATTGTTGCTATTTTCAATGCAATTTAAAATTATTTACATAACAATATTATATTTTATCTTTGTATATGATATATTTAGAATTATTTACATAATAATATTATACTTTATCTTTGTGTATGATATAAATAGAATTATTTACATAATAATATTATATTATATCTTTGTATATGATATAATATATATATATATATATATATATTACGAGCCCAAGCCCAAGCCCAATTCAAGCAGAGCATAACCTCGCTCACGCTCGGCTTGACACCACAACAAAAAGGTGATAATATTAATTGTCACTAGATATATACAATGAGTGACAATAATTTGTTCTTTGTCACAATAAATAATTTTAATGACAAGAGTTTCATTAAAGTTATCATTATTGACAATTAGTGACACATGTATAGTGACAACTTGGTGACAACACAAATAGAGTAACAACAATAATTGTCGTCACTAAATTATCATAAAAGGTGTGTCACCAAATGTCAATAGTGACAACAAGTCCCTTGTCACTAGTTATCAAGAGTGACAACTTCTATACAAATTTTGTCAATATTAAACATGTAGAAACCTATTCTTGTGACAAAACAAAAATTCTTGTCACGAGAAATTCACAATTAGTGACACTTTAACATTATCACTTGACATTTTGTCACTAGTATCTTATTTTGTTGTAGTGTGAATTCAAATCCAAGCCTTAACAGCTGGCTTGGGCTCGGCTCATATAAAGCTCAGATTGAAAATTATCAAGCCGAGCTTACGAGCTTCAAGCCGGCTTGAGTTCATACCTCCAAGTGGTCCGCCGTAGTTCATTATGAGACAACATATTGTGAACCAAATTCCTGCAATAAAATTAAACACATGGATTACTGATATGTGAATTTGGGACCGTTGGGTCGAGTAGAGGAAAAGAAGTGTCTACGAGGGAAGAAGGGACTGAATTAATTAGTTATTTTATGTAGGGAAAATTACACACAAACCCCCTCACTTATGGTGTAATTACCAAAAAAAAACCCACTCATTGGAAATTACCAACACACCCCCTCATGTTAAGGGTTTCTTAAAACTGCACACCTTGTGCGTTTAATAATTCTTACAATTTTACTCCCTGTAAACCTTACAAATAGATCTCTTGAAGGGGGTGTTGGTAATTTTCACTAAGTGAGGGGAAGTTTTGGTAATTACACAGTAAATGAGGGGGCCTGTGTGTAATTTTCCTTGTCAGTTACGTTGTTTCTTTTTATTTGGAGTTTCCTTGTTTAAGGTTTCTCAATGTTTCCTTTCTAGAATAGAAGTCTTTAGGAGCATTATGTTGGTGAGGGTTTTGTAATTTTCATTCATTCATTCATTCTTGCAGTTTTATTTCCATCGGATCTTTAAGCCGCCACCATGACACGTTCCATGGAATCTCGTTTTACCTCACTTGAGGAGAATCAGGAGAAATTCGGGCTAGAACAGGCACGGTTGAGCGAGAAGATAACGGTGATGGAGACCCGTTTTGATGAAGTTTTGGCCGCAATTGCCGCCCTCCGCTCGTCTGCCCCACAAGCGATGGCCACCTCGGCGTCGACTAGCCACACCACTGCTGCGCTACCTGCGTTCGACGGCATCGATCCGCTCGGAAGGTTGGCCCGTGCAGAACAGCACTTTGAGAGTAAAGTTCAATTAGCAGCGAATGTGCAATCGAGCCTCGGGTCACGACCCCCAGACCATGGCACGACTTTCAATTCCAAACCGATGAGTCACACACCGACGACTTCCTCATACTCATCTGCCCGAACCCCGGTAAGGAGATTGACGCAACAAGAATTCATGGACTTGTGAAGCAAGGAATTATGCTTTCGATGCAAGCAACCTTTTCACCCGCTACACGAATGCCCCCAAAAACAGCTCGAGTATTGATTGTTGAGGAAGGGGAGGAAATGGAACAAGTTGCTGTGAATACCGCCACATTGCCCCTATTATCTATGGTTGGTATTTTGGGCCCACCAACGTTGAGGTTACGAGGAAAGGTTGTTGGTGGTCGAGAGGTAACGCTGTTGATAAGTAGCAGGGCTAGCCATAATTTCGTGTCCAGGGCATTGGTAAAGGAGCTAGATCACTTAACGCCTCAGCAGTTGACACATAAGTTTTGGGTACAGTTAGGGGACGGGAGTAAGGCCGAGTCTGAGGGCGTCTGTCGGGACTTGGCGATTGAGTTTGACCCGTGCACAATTAAGGTTGACTGCCTCGTGTTTCCATTGGTCGGGGTTGATATCGTTTTGGGAATTGCATGGCTACAAAAGTTGGGTAAAGTAGGTATGAATTGGCGTAAAATGACAATGGATTTTGAGTGGGAAATGAAGACCGTTCGTTCGCAGGGGGACCAGTCACTTTAAGAGAATAATTCTCACTATATATAGCCCTTGTACACTTTATGAGTACCTCTTTCAAATATGGCAAAATCCTCTCCTATTATTCTAACAATATGTGTTATGCATTTTGTTGGATTTCTCTATTATTCTAGCTATATGGATATATTTTTAGGAAAACAAATGACAATGTCAAGTTTTATTAGGAAAGGGTTATACATTAGATCTTACAATATGCTCAATTTCTTCAAATCTCACCTATCCCTGCATAGATAGTTATAGTTATATATATTATAATTGTCAGACTAAAAGAAAAAGAAACAAAAGAAAAGAGTTATTGCTTAATGAAGAAGAGCTCACTCACAGGGAACTCAGTTCGTTGAGCCCATCGATATCACTGCTCAGGGTTCCTATCGATCCGTCCCGTCGTAGGTGATTTTCTGCAGAAGCACAAACAAGTAATCATAACATCTGTACTTGTTTAACCATATGTATTCTTTTTTAGTGTGTTTGGATTGTAAAATTTCAGTTTATAAAATTTAAATTTCATTTTATAAAATTTAAATTTCATAATAAATTTAAATTTTTAAATATTGTGATGGATTAAGATTCTTCTAGTCATAAATCAGTTAGATTCTTAAGATTATCTTAAATTTAAATGCTACCTAAGGAAAATGTTGTGTTATTATGAAATATAGTAGTTTAATTTTTTTTCATTTTTTTCTTTTTAAAAAAAAATATTCAGTAAGGGCATTTAGGTTATTTGTCACTTTCCATCCATTTTTACATCAATACATGAAAAACCTTGGATGTTAGATGTAATTAATTAAATTAGAGGATTTTTTTGTAATTAAGCAATACCTCAGGACCTCCAGTGCAATTATCCCTATATTGTAATTTAACAAATTTCAACACATTTCATCTTACATGTTATAAACATATTTTAATCATGTAACTACATAAAAATATTAATTTTTGATCCTAAATTGATGAGCCAACCAGTTTATCGTTATCAGATCAACTTCACGTGACACGCACGAGATAGCCCCAGAAATCTAAATAAAGAAAATGAGAAAAAACACTTCCCTTCCCCAAATTGCATAAACCCTTGCAAGCAGCAGCCAATTTTTTTTTTTTTTCTTTTGCATAAACCCTAATTTTCTATATTCTCCAACCATTGAATCATAATTCCTTCGTTTATAGCTTCAAATTTTCATCTTGTCAAAAATTTCAATAGTAAAATCAAGACTCCTATTCATATCTCCAAAATTCTCAACTTAAACAAGCCCCAATTCCGAACTGAATGAGGTGTGCCTCGATTGAGGACAAAAATTGAACTTTTCTAATACTTAGATGACGACTAAATGTGTTTATTTAAATATAAAGAACTAAATGTGTCGAATTTTGTTTTGTTAATTTAAAGGACTAACCGTAATTTTGCAAATAAAAAAACCAAGGGGTATTTCCGAGTAAGTCATATTTTAAAGGGGTAAAATGCAATTAACCCAATAGATTAAATGCTCAATCTTCATATTATTTTTGTCAACTTCGAATGAAATTTGTTTCTGAATAGAAGCTATGCGCCATGGCCGAAGAGCCAAAACTACAGCTCTACTCCATCATTCAATCGCATCTCTCCCACCATTTCACCCAAAATTTAGCTTCACAACAGCCACAAAATCATCCACCGACACCAAATTGGCAACATTATCCGATCTCGGCAACCTCCTAGTAGTTGCTTCCATCGCCAAAGCTCTCTCAAAGCCTGGTGGTATACATTCTCTGGGCAAAGATGGAGACTCTATTCAATTGTCTGACGCAGTTGTACTACAAGTACTCCGCCGTAACTCTCTTGATTCGTCCAAGAAGTTGGAGTTTTTCCGGTGGTGTTCACTCAGGCATAACTACAAACACTCGGCGGGCGCCTACTCGCAGATGCTTAAAACCGTCTGCTTTCTTCCCCATCAGCATCATGATGATATTTTTGATCTCGTTGCGTCGATGAGACGTGATGGGTTGGTGCTCGATTCGTCGACTTTTAAATTAGTGCTTGATGGGTTCATTAGGTGTGGTAAGTTTGATTCTGCTCTGGAAGTATTGGATTATGTTGAGAGAGACTTGATTAGTACTAGCTGTTTGAGTCCTGATGTGTATAGCTCTGTTCTTATTGCCCTTGTGAGGAAGGATCAGATTTCAATAGCTTTGTCTATTTTTCTCAAGCTTTTGGACTCTTCATCCTATACTAGTGGGGATAAAGTTGTCATTCCTGATGCTGTTGCTTGTAATGAGTTGCTTGTTGGCCTTAAGAGGGCGGGCATGAAAGATGAGTTCAAACACGTGTTCAATAAACTGCGTGGAACGAAGGTTTATCCATTGGATAGATGGGGTTATAACATTTGCATTCACACATTTGGATGTTGGGGTGACTTGAAAATTGCTCTAAGCCTGTTTAAGGAGATGAAGGAAAAAAGCGGTGCGTTTGATCCGGATTTGTGCACCTATAATAGCCTAATTCATGTGCTTTGCTTACTCGGGAAGGTGAAAGATTCTCTCGTTGTCTGGGAGGAGCTGAAGGCATCCTCGGGTCATGAGCCCGATGCATTCACTTATAGAATTCTCATTCAGGGTTGTTCTAAATCTTATAGAGTCATGGACGCGATGAGAATCTTCAGTGAAATGCAGTATAATGGTATACGTGCAGAAACCGTTGTTTATAACTCCCTCCTTGATGGTTTGCTCAAGTCAAGGAAGCTAATGGAAGCATGCAATCTATTTGAGAAAATGGTCGACGATGATGGTGTTAGGGCCTCGTGCTGGACGTATAATATACTCATTGATGGGCTGTATAAAAATGGAAGGGCAGAAGCTGCTTTTACTATGTTTTGTGATTTAAAGAAAAAAGGTAATAATTTTGTGGATGGGGTTACTTACAGCATTGTCATTTTGCATCTTTGTCGGGAGAATAAGCTCGAGGATGCATTGCAGTTGGTGGAAGAGATGGAGGCCCGTGGTTTTGTAGTCGACTTGGTTACCGTAACTTCACTGATGATTGCGCTTTATAGGCGAGGTCAGTGGGATGGGACAGAGCGGCTTATGAAACATATTAGAGACGGGAATTTGGTTCCCATTCTTCTCAAGTGGAAATCGGCAATGGAAAGTTCACTAAAAAGTCCACAGAGCAAAAAGAAAGACTTTATGCCTATGTTTCCATCTATAAAAGATATCACTGAAATTCTGAATGTCACAAATTCAGCTGATACACAAAGTGTTGAAGACGTTGAGCAGATTGATAGCGAAACTGATGAGTGGTCCTCTTCGCCATATATGGACCAGCTTGCAAATAAGTTTGCCTCTGATAGTCGTCATTCATGGCAATCTTTCTCACTCGCTAGAGGGGTCAGAGTTATGGGTAAAGGTGATGATTCTTTTGATATTGATATGGTAAATACATATTTATCTATTTTCTTGGCCAAAGGGAAGTTGAGTTTAGCTTGTAAGTTATTTGAGATTTTCACGGATATGGGTGTCGACCCAGTTAGCTACACTTATAATTCCATCATGAGTTCATTTGTCAAGAAAGGGTACTTTAAGGAGGCTTGGGGGGTTCTCCATACTATGGGCGAGACCTTTAACCCTGCTGATGTGGCAACATACAATGTGATAATTCAAGGGTTGGGAAAGATGGGAAGGGCTGATCTTGCAAATGCTGTTCTTGATAAATTAATTAAGGAAGGTGGTTATCTTGACGTTGTGATGTATAATACGTTGATTAATGCGCTTGGAAAGGCGGGTCGGATTGATGAAGCAAACAAGATGTTTCAACAGATGAAGGCCGGTGGGATAAATCCTGATGTAGTGACTTATAATACGCTTATTGAAGTTCATAGTAAGGCTGGTCGACTAAAGGATGCTTACAAATTCTTGAAGATGATGTTGGATGCAGGATGTGCGCCAAATCATGTGACCGACACAACTCTTGATTTCTTGGGGAAGGAAATTGAGAAACTAAGGTATGAGAAGGCGTCAATTATGCGCGCTAACACGGATGATCCTTCCTGAAGATCATCCACACAATTTGCTTTGTCTGTTTTATCACGTATATATTGTGTGGGTCGGTTTATATGCCATTGTACACAATTCGTGTTGATGAAGGTTGTTTGGGCATGAACATGTAATAACACAATGAGTTGTTGAAGTATAAGGCGGGACGCCAGGCCGGAAGTGGAACCTACGTAACCAGGATCCATCGAGATCTCTCATGAACTTATTTCACATATGTGATGATATGGTGTTACGGACATGACCATGTAATAACATTAATTAGTTGAAGTTGCTCCCTGCATCTATAGAACTGAGGCTCAAAGGGGGGATTCCGTGCCTTCATGAGTGTTTTTACGCCGTACAGTGAGAATAACGATGATATTTTGTTTTGGTTTACCCACGGGGTGTCCGGGCCAGCTTTCGCGCACCTCGACTAATCCCCGCTCGCGGTGCGTGGCTGCCGCCAGCCAAGTATTATTTTGACAACGCCGGAAATCGATTCTGGGAGCTCCAACATCGACCCCAAGTTGTCCCAGTGGTAGCCTTATACGACTGGGCTAAGAGGCTTGGTTAGAATAACTATGATATGTCAACAATGGGATCTACATTGTGTTGATGAGCAAAAGTTATGTAGCTTGGAGGTAGAAAATTTTTTGAAGCAAGTTTTACAGGTATACATTTCGAAACGTTGATGGCTTCTATTCAATTAGGTTCACATTTCACATAAAGATAGAACTATTTTCCCCTCGTAGAATAAGAAAATAATGTTTATATCATCCTATCATTTTGGGCCTCCATCTGTTGAAATCTCATTGCAAGTGGCTCTATTTATTTTAGCATTACTACTTTTCATCTCGCCCCGAGCTCATGAGATGAGGCCCACAAGCTTAAATCAAACACGATGAACTTCACTATCAGTAAGCTAGTCCTTGCTTTAATGCAAATGAAAGTTTACAAATTCACACTGAAATCTAAACCTATATAAATAGTGTTAATCGAAAGACAAATTAAACTACTCGATATTTTTTTACTAAGCAAGATTGGGTAAATTGCCATGGTCCAGCTCTATGACTAACAATCTGGGTAAACCGGTCTAAGTAGCTTAGAGTATCACTCCTCCTTGAAATTGAAAAAAAAACAAAAAAAATCGATGGTTAGTGTTCATTTAAACTTGATTCATTTAATATGCAAACCAAACTGAACAACACTCTGTTCTATAATATTTGAATTTTACCTCGAGCTCCGCTCGATTGGTTAAAAAGATAAAAAAAAAAAAAACGAATTAAGCTACTCGAGTTCGATTCAATTAAAACTCATCTAAGGTCGGTTCGATCACAATTAAGCCACTCTTAAACACAATTTTTCAAACTCAATAAAAATTCAAACCATCTTGAACAATAAGTCCGAAATCCAAACTCAAATAGTGGGGGTTGATAAGATGATAACGTAAATGCAGTATCAACAAATGAGGTACCAATATGACCTTAATGGTGAAACTTGGGTACCAAAATATTTTTTACCCGATTTACATGTATTTATCCCTGTATAGGAGTAATAGAAAAGATTATATGAACCTCATATAGAAAATGAATCAAACCTTTTATAAGTAAAAGAATTGAATGTTGAGTACAATTCAAGAAAATGATACCATTTAGCTGCTAATATAACTGCTATTGGTGCTTCTTTGATTTCCATACACAAAATCGGGTCATTTTCGTGATGGTATGATGTGGTTTCCTTGAGGCAGGGTTTCTTTGACCAAATTATTAACTTAAAATCATTTTTTATCCAGAAATCTATTGACAACCATCTCCAGTGGGCTTTTTGCCTCGGTACGTGTTTTTGCTACTCCAGTAATTACCTACAATTTCCTCCTAGATATTGTAATTTTCTATCTAATTCATTAAAAACTAAGATAAATTGTAACTAAGAAAAGGAATAGGAAACATCAGACAAATACACAGATGAAGGATGAGTATTCACACTTTTTTTCTAATTTATTGAGCTTACGTTTTTAAAAAATTTAAATTAATTAGATTTTACAGCAACAATAATTCTCATCAGAAACACAATTTAACTTAGAATTGTCACGAGTCTCTTTAACCTACCATAAAATACCGTCTCTCTTTCCCCATTTCTCTCTAAACCCTAACCTTCTTTTTTCCTCCGCCTGTAATGGCTTAGTGAAGTAGTCGTCTACTTCACCATTGTTACCACCACCGTCGTAGGCGGGTTGGGTTGGAACACCCTTCTTCAAGTTGTACATCACATCTTTAAATCTGATGAGACGGATATGGATCTAACGAGACAGATCTGATGAGATGAAGATGGGTGGTACATAAGTTTTTATATAGCATTTTAGATATTTTGTTTAGTATTTTATTTTCTCTCTCGTATGAGAGTTTGCTTTCTCTCTCGAATGAGAGTTTCATCTCTCCTTGAATAGGAGTTGCACAAGAAATTTCTTAGCTCTTTGTTAGTTCTTAAGATTTATTATCTTGAAGAATCTCGATATTTGGTGCTTCAATTGTTTTTTACTACATCGCTAGACACAGTCTCAGTTGTATTGTTCTTGACGTTGTAAACTTTTTATTGGATAAAATAAAATACCCCTTTCCCCTAAAAAAAACTTAGAATTGTCACAAGTAAATTTATTTCAATATATACAACTATATAATTGATAGCATGTGGGCGTAATGCATTATCTCATGTAATTAAGATCCGATATTAGGTAGAATTCATAGATATACTTTAAGTTAAAAGTTAATAATCTATAACTATTATAAAAGTGTGAATGTGAGGAGATCATTTACATTTCTTAATTTTTTTGGTAGAGACTAAAATATCCTTATTTGAATATTATGCATGGAGAAAGAGTGAGGTTTATTAAGTGAATAACTTCATGATATTATATTAAAAATTAACTAAATCTAGACCTTATTAAAAGAAGAATTAATGTTGTTCAATTTATATAGCACTTTAATAAATGAGTTATTTTGCTCATTGATTCATAGGTAGTATCTAATTTACTTTTATTGGATATTTTATTTATTCTGTGAAAATGATAAATATTTTTTACATGGTAGTAAGTAATTTTCTAAATTAACACACTTTTCCTACATTAAAGAACTTTCATTTGTTTTAATTAAAAAAATAGTGAACTCTAAATGATTTATATGACATATTTTGGATATTGATGCGAATTCCATAATATAAGAAAATTAAAAAAAAATCGAAGAAGAAAAATATTGGATTGTTTGTCCCCTTTCTTATTCTAATTCATTGATTTTTAAATTCCATTAAAAATTTAGTTATCAAATGACGAATTTCATTTAGTATAAGGTAGTACTTATATATATATATATATATATATATAAGAGCATAAAAGAATAAATATTTTAATTAAAAGGTATCTCAAAATTATGAGAGTTCACAACTAATACATAATTGAAATAGAGAAGAAAATATATAAAGAGAATTTTTTTAGCTCCATATGTCTCTTGCAAAAACAAACAAATGGGAATTTCACTCTAATAATTGAATTACTTTGTTTATTGTATATATTTAAAGGTACTATGTAATTGATTTATTTTTATTTGATATTTTATTTAGTATTTTCATAAAAATGATAAATATTTTTTATATGGTAGTAAGTAATTTTCTAAATTACCACAATATTTTTTCTACAATAAATAACTTTTATTTATTTAATTAGAAATATTAGATTCTTAAGTGAACTGAAAATGAATTATATGACACATTATAGATTTTGATGCAAATTCCATAACATAAGAAAATTAAAAACAAAATTTGATGAAGAAAAATATTGGATTGTGGGTCCACTTTATTTTTTTATTTTTAATTCTTTGATTCTTAAATTTTCATTAAAAAATTTGGTAAGCAAATGGTGAAGTTCATTTAGTATAGGACAGTAGAGACAAGACCATAAATAACAAGAAAGCTTGTAGAGAAATAAATTAGATTCACATGTCTCTTGAAAAAATATATAAAGGGGAATATAATTCAGTTAGAATAAAAGAAGAATTATCGCTATTCGTTATATATAATATTCCAATAAGTGAGTTACTTTTTACTTGTATATATTCATTAGTAATATATTTCTAATTTCTTTGTTGGGTATTTTATGGTATTTTTCATAAAAATGATAAATATAAATTTATAAGGTAGTAAGTATTTTTCTATATTTCATTACACATTTCAAAAAATAAATAAATTTTATTTTTTTAATTAGCAACATTAAACTCTTAAATGAATAATAAATGAGTTATACGACTTGTTATAGATTTCGATGTGTATTCTACATCAATTCCAATAAGAAAATATAAAATTAAAACGTGAAGGAAAATATAGTGGGTTGTCAGTCCGGGATATGTTTTTTTTTTCTTTTTTTAAGTTCATGATTTCAGGTTTCAATTAAAAGATTTAGTTGAAAAATGGCTAATTTCATTTGGTATATAATCACGGTAGTAGAGATATGAGTATAAATAATAAGTATTAGATTAGTATTCCAAAACTATGAGAGTTCACCACAAACACATGACTGAGATATTGAAAAGAAATTAAATGAAGAGAGAGAAATTATTTACATTGTATACCTCTTGCAAAATAAACAAAAAGACATGTTATTCTTATCTGTTCATTTTTTTTTTTAGTTTGGCGATAAGGGTCATAAATTAAACATTTACATTTTGGTTGAAAATTTAGCGCTTTGATACCCTTTGCAAATATATATATATATATATATATATATATATATATATAAAATAAAGATGGTAGCTGAGAAAATGAGACAAAATCTAAAAGTTCACAATAGTGCATAAGGATAAACTCTAAATAATTTTGGCCGATGCCCATTTATCTTTTCTTATAGCAATGTTCATAATCCATGAAATGTTAGCATAATGAGAATAAATGGTACTTTACATGCACGAGCATTAGATTTTATGTACCTTCTTAACTTTTTTGCAATAATAAAAATTACATTATCTACCACATATAGTTACACTTATTTGTCATATAGTATTAAAGAAATTTAAATAACGAAAGATACCAGACAATTTAATTCATATAGATTATTTGTGAAATTATAGACCAGTAAATAAGTTTTTTTATTTTTGTTTTATAGCACCTATTCTACATATCCATATATATATAAGAAAAATATACACGAGAAAAAAAAAACCCTAACTTTATATAGAGTATGAATATTTATAACATTTCCAGTTCTTAATATTTTTTAAAACTAAATATTAATCTTATTTAGACTACACGACAATAAGCAATAAGTAATTCATAAATGCTTAATTAGTAGCAGTAGACTCTTAATTTAGCTCTAAATGAAAGAATTAGTAGTTAATAACTTTGACATTTATTCCACTTGAATTTCATAAATATTTTTCCTACAAATTTTAGGAGGCCGGGAACTCAAATTTTTTGTTGTTATTCAGTAATTTCTCATGCATGAATGAACTTGAAGTTGTGAACTTTTAAATGTTCATATTGGGAGATCAAGAAATAGATGACAACAACAATGTCATTTTTTAATTTTTTATTTTACCTCTTGAACTAACAGTAGTAACATTATCAGTCATTTGTAGAACTAATATATATGATGTTTAGTAGTTTCATATGAACTTGTACAAGAACCAGTATTTTATAAATTGAGCATAAATGGACTAAGCAATTTAATCGATTTATGATGCTTGCAGAACTTGGACGAATAGGAAAATTTACTCACAAATTAGAAGGACCAGATACCTCATGTTATAAGAAAAATACATACTAAAGAAAATAGCAACCCCATAATTCAAAAATAATATGCCATAATCCAATTGACAGAACCAGAGTTCCATCGAATATTTAAGTAATGAGACGAAGAAAAAAATAGTAGGGTAAGAGAGAAAAGATAAAGCTCACAAGGAGTCGATAATTTACTATTTCAATTGCAAATTAACTATAATACAATTAAATATCCTACCTATTGGTATCCAACATAGTCCGTTTGTATAATTTAGATGAAGTTCAATATTTGACAAATATGTTAGAAATAGAAGTGCAAGTAGTTGTTGATGGGTTTGTGGAGACTGATTGAGATAATAAATTTGACAATGGCTTATATTAGGATTGTTTTTTCTAATTACCTAACAATAGGATTGTGTTTTCTATTTAAATTAGGTTTTAGTTTCTTTGAGTATCAAGTCTCCTACTCTATAAATAGGAGTTCTCAACTTGTAATTCATTGATGTACTCAATTTCACTTTGATAAATAAATACGTAGTCTATGTTGACTTGTGAATGTAGGCTGCTATGGCAAACTACGTAAATCCTCTTGTTCATTCTTTTAGAATTAGATTTTATATCTTTGTGCTACGATGCTACCATTCCTAACAGTTCTTATACGGATAAATAAATTGAAAAAATAATTGATGAACTAAATGTTTCCTTTTACCGCTCTGTCTTTTTTATCACATATGACAAATAACTAAACTGCAAAAGGCATTGAAGCAAAATATTACCTGTTAAGAATTAATGGTTGCATGTAATTTGACTGAATTATATGATTTTATCGAATCAGATGAGATATGGATCATATCTTATATTAGTTACTCGATTTTAAGTTTGTATAATTTGATAATATGTATTAAGTTAAGTTTGTATAATTTGATAATGTGTGTAAAGTTAATTGTCCTGTAATAATAAGATTAATATAAAACCTAATTATCTATATGTTATTAAATAGATTAAGTTAAAAATAAAATAAAAATATTGACCTAATAAAATTAAATTAAGAATGTAAATTAGAATATGTCAGCTTAGCAATATAAATTTAGCTACTAATTTGTGTATTTTTAGAATTATCTTTATATTATAAACAAATTATACTAAAAATTACAAAATTTTGTGTGTGCCCTTTACTAGTTTGCATAAAAGTGAATACGCAGTTACAGTGGTTGCATCATCTAAAGCAACATTTTAGTTCTCGTTTCCTTTTTCTAAATGTGGCTTTTGTGTTAATTATATAATCTAAGCTCAACTTCAACTTAATCCACCTCTATTAGATCAACTTAAATATATCTATTTAAAAAATATTCATTTTTTTCCCATGATTTCAGATAGAATTCTGAAAAGGTAATAATTGAGCACTCTTTATATTTTGAATTTACACAACAAACAATCACTCTTAAAATGAAGAAAAAAAAAACTATAATGTTAACAATCTACATAAATATAATATGTACATGTGCCTAACATGAGATTCACGCTAGTGCGCGTTAGCGTGTGTGTATGCGTGTGTGTGTGTATGGAAGGGATCCCGAAAAATTCTCACTGCATTATTGGTGGTTTGTTATTTTTAATTTTTAAAAAACAGCAGTATACTAATTATATGACATTAACTTTAGGCAATTCTAAAATTGGAAAAACTCAACAAATTTTAGTGATACAAAATAAGTCTATAAACTTAATTAATCTTGTACATACTCCCCATGACTTGAAGTTCATGAGTTCAATCTCCAGATATGTGGAATATTTCTCTACTTATATAGTAGCTCACTCCTGTAATTTGTAATTGCAAATTGTTGATTGGTTATAAATAATAACTGATCTTATATTGTAATAATTAATTATTGTAATAATTAATTTGATATTTGATATAGGAAAAAGTTTTTGTCACAGTCAGCCACTAATTGTGGCACCAATAAACCGGCAACTTGTGTAGCAAGTTGCCAAGTTTATATAAGATATTTAAACGATAAGCCACACATTATTGTATATTATTATAGTTAGCCCCACATATATTTTAAAGTTATATAAACCCCAAATAGTCATTCTTAATCAACTCTTTGTGTCTCAAGGAAATCTTATATTAATGTAGAACGAACATTCTTAATTAATTTCATTATAAATGTACGAGTACTCAAAATCTAATTATTTAGAATATATTTTTTCTTCAAACAGATGTTCAAAAGCTAAAATATATTATTAAACGACTAAGGTCTAACAATTATCATCATTATTGATTCAAGTATTGTGTAAGGTATGAAAATTTAACAATTTTGCACTATAACTTTTCATTTAATAATTGTACATATAAATATTAATTCATGAAATTTTTATCCTTCATATGAAAAACTAACTTATTAGTACAATGTAAATTCAAATAAAAAAACTGAATTTTCTACATCTATTTTTTTTATTAATGATATTTATCAATCATGTATTGTAATATTTCTTAAACTAAAATATATGATTTAGTACTCATCTAAACAAATTTCACTGAAGGGTCCCATCATTCCTTAGGGCAGGATAGAGTCATCTTTCTTGCTCCATCTTAGGCGCTATTGCTTCTAGTTAAAGATAAGCGCTAGTTTCGCTGAGTAGACATCGATCACACGTAAGAAAATACGCCTCGGGACTGCCTGACAGGAAGAAGTTCCGCCACTCACCTGACACAGAACCAATCGGAAAAAGGAAGAGAAGAGCTAAAAAACTTTAGAGGCAATACTTACGGCACCCGATTGCCCATAATTTTGCATATTATAAATAAATAAATTATGTAATGAAATACATATATATATAGATATAATTATTTTTATATACGTAATCAGTATCATGTTTCTTGACAGAGGGTTCCACTAGTTATATTTATTGAATAACTATGCGCTCAAAGCTTAGACATGTTGCCCTAATCCTCTGGAAACATTACTTTTAGATATTAATAATACTATTATAATATGAGACAAAATATTATATATCATTATAAATATATTATATATCACATAATCAACCAAAATAAAGAGAGATTGTTGAAAAAGTTAAGAACAATTTAAATTGTATATTGCTCAAAGTCAAATTTGTGATGGAGTGAGAGTCATGATAGAAATATTACAAGTTATTTGAAGTGGAGCACTTAAGAACTATGAAAAGTTGAGGTGAACTTTTGTGAAAAATCAGATTTAGTAGAAATCCGGTAGAGATGATGTCTATCAGCCGCTATCTCACAGATTAACAATATTGTTTGTTGATGTAATGATATAATCATCTCATTCAAAAAAACAAAGAATTGCAAGAAGTAGAAATAAGGAATGAAACTCAGCAACATACAATACTGTCAATAGCTTTTAATACGTTGTTTGCTAAAAAAAATAGCTTTTATTACGTTGTGATAATGTAGATTTTAACACGTTGTGATAATAATAGTATAGATGAAGACAAACTCACCAACATCTTTCCACGGCCCAAGCCCTTGGCTTCTGGGCCTACCATGCAAACTGGAATGGATTAGTTTCTTTAGAACTAGTTGTTGTTGCTTCTGAATTTTATTTTCAGTATATTGGAACTCTTAGTTAATGTTTTTGTATTGCTTGTTTGAACACTTAGTCTTTCGTAATATATCCTTTCATTTATGTAAAAAAAAAAAAAAAAACCAAAGATGGAGACAAAACTTAAAAAAAATAAAAAAAATCCAATCACTTTCCAAATGATCCTCTTTCTTTTTGATTTGATTTCCCTCCCGAAAGAATTCCAATATTTCCATTCGCTCTCCCAACCATCGCTCTCCCATCTCTAACAGCTACTTCTTTCTCCCAAAACCCTAAAACTTTGAAATTTCGAAACTCACCGATTTCCACCAAATCTATCGCAGGTGGCAGAGGCAGAAGCGGAGATGGAGGATGCGGAGGAGGAGGAAGTGACAGGGGGCAAGGTGGCAATGTTTGGGGTTGTAATGTGTTGCTTGATTCAAGATGATTGGCAATGTTTGCATGTTCTATTCAAGTAGTTATTAATAGCATTGTACACTCGAATTATGAGGTTCTAAAGATATGTGTGGGATGGGAGGTCCTAGCTAGTTACTCCATACTAGGTATCCCTAACATCTTAATCATGCCCGTCATTCAAGTGAATTGGTAAGTGTTGAAGCTGTGATGAAAGTTGAAGCCCAATTTGTGAGATTTGAACCTGATTCAGAGAAGTCTACTAGGATAATTTTGGCTCCATCTTAATATGTTGAATGGAGTGTTGAGGCTGTGGTCTATCAAATTAAAGAATTCTTAAATCAAGTTTGTTTGAAGGCAATCCAATTCTATTGATTATACATCAACAAATTGGGCATTTCATTACACTGTAATCAAGATATTAGTTGCGAGTGTTTTTGAGTTTATTTTGACAACCTCTTTGATTTTGTGATTCAGCTAAACAAGCTTAGTGTCTTCAAAAAGTATGAAGTCTCTAAGATATTGTACGTAGATTCTCGTTGGGGCTTCAATTTTGGCAAGAAGGATCCTTTGTTGGAACTAGTGTTCCTGGAAACAGGAGGTATATACACAAAGGCACATCTCCAACATCAAATGGATATCCTAGATATGTTTGGGATGTCCCAAAAGGTTAGTATGGACGTAATAACAAATTTTGTTGGAACCATTAACATAGTGTTTCCTTCTCGGACACCACGTGGCTACCTGCACGGACATTAACTATGGGTCCGAAACCTCACTTTCAGCCCCTAGCGACAGATCCCAAAATGACTGAGAAGGAGACGATAGATAGCTACCGTACACAGTAGAAATCCTTCTGCAACAGGACTCATAGAGGAAAACCATGTCTTTTGCCAAGTTTGGAGCTAGACGAGATAAATGAGTTGAGTTGCTAACGGAAAGGTAACATCGAGGTTATTTCAAAACATCACAAGAATACTTCTTAAATGGTATGATGATAATGGTTGTCTGTTTGCTGAATTTTTACATTTTGGAAGCCAAAATTCAAGAGATATAATCTGCGAAATGCGGGAACCAGAGATCACAGAGCTAGCGATTCAATTCTCGAAAAATCTTAGCAGTGTTTCCTAGGGTAACACCCAGATCCCTCTCATACAGAGATATATCCCAAATGAGGTAAGGGTGGATAACTGTTTTAATGTGGCATATATGGGACATTTTGCACACAATTAAATGCAGTCATGCCCTGGGTTCCAATTTACTGATTATATGTATTTTGTTATTTGTTATAGCTTTTCGAGGGTCGTGCATTTAATGTCAATGTCGGCAAACAAGCGCTTAAAGTTTTGGATTTATTATCTCTATTTTTCAATGTTGATATAAGATATAGAAGGTTCGAAAACATCAAGGGGGTTAATAGTTAAATTTATGATAAAAAAAACTTGAGCAAAAGGTTTATTTCAACTACTGCAAAGTGCAAAGTGGATCCATGTATGGAGTCCAACCCCCGAGTAAATAGCATAAGTAATAAATTTCTTTTAATTTTAGCATACCCTCGATTTTTTTTATTTTTTTTCGTAATCTTATAATGCAGTGATCCATGGGATGCCTTACGAAATTTTTCATCGGCACGAGGTCAAAGTGGACCAAAGTTTCCAGTTGAAGTACGTAAAGGAAGGTAATGGGAAGTCGTCACCTTTTATTTTAGTCCTAAATGACCATTATGGCGGCTATTTTGGAGTGGTCCCGACTTATGATGCTTTTACTTAGGAGGGACCTCGTTCTGTAAGGCGTTATAGAGTGGGAGAGTTAGCCGCTTCAAGAAACAATCTTTAGGTATGATACTATATTGATTACGAAAATAGTTGTTTATTTGATAAAAAATAAACTAATTATAGTAATTATTAGCATTATATAAAGAGTTTTATGTTTGTTGTTAACATGTTATATTGGGTATAGGTCAGTGGCGAGTTGCGCTTCCCGGTCAGAAATAGACGTGTATCCATGTTTGTAGATTATGGCAATGACTTAGGAACTTCAAAGGGTGTACCGGGAAACTCTACACAACTCTACAGGAAGTAGGGTAGTAGTTCCTCCTATGGGATTGGAATACAACTGTTTGGATCAGCGACAGCTGATTTCGTAATAAATCATGACCTCGGTGTTGGTGCACTGCTCGTAAGTGTTGACAAGAGCTTCTAATATATGCAGACAAGTATCATTCTGCTTCCACATGAAACAAGCGTTTGTTTTGGTTTTGTTTTTCTGACTTATGTAGCACAAAATTTTCAATTTGAATCGTTTGGATGGTTTTGATTATCTAAGTCATGAGTGATTATCGGATTGTAATGTGTTGCTTGATTAAAATGTTGATTGACAATGTTTGCATGTTCTATTCAAGTAGTTATTAATAGCATTATACACTCGAGTTATGAGGTTCTATAGCTACGCGTGGGATGGGAGGTCCTAGCTAGTTAATTCCATACTAGGTACCCCTAACGTCTTATTCATGCCCATCATCCAAGTGAATTGGTAAGTGTTGGAGCTGAGATGAAAGTTGAAGCCCAATGTGTGAGATTGAACGTGATTCAGAGAAGTCTACTAGGATGATTTTGGCTCCATCTTACCTTGTTGAATGGAGTGTTGAGGCTGTCATCTATCAAATTCAAGAATTCTTAAATCAAGTTTTTTCGAAGGCAATCCAACTTTATTAATTATGCATTGGCAAATTGGGCATTTCATTCCCACCGTAATCGTGAAACTAGTTGCTAGTGTTTTTGATTTTATTTTGTCAACTTCTTTGAATTTGAGGCTCAGCTAAACAAGCTTAGCACCTTCAAAAAGTACGAAGTCTCTGAGATATTGTTCATAGATTCTCATTGGGGTTTCAATTTTGGCAAGGAGGATCCCTTGTTGGAACTAGTGTTCCTTGAAATGGGAGGTATATACACAAAGGCACAGCTTCAGCATCAACTAGATGTACTAGATACGTTTAGGATGTCCCAAAATTTGATATGGACGAATTAAGTTGGAATCATTAACATAGTGTTTCCTTCTCAGACACCACGTGGCTATCTCCACGGACATTAACCTGCGTCATTATGGGTTTAAACCTCACTTTCAGTCCCTAAGACAGATCCAAAATGACTGAGAAAGCGACGATAGATTACTACCGTAGATAGTGGCAGTCCTTTTGCAACAGGACTCATAGAGGAAAACCATGCCTCTTGCCAAGTTTGGAGCTAGACGAGATAAATGAAATGTTGAGGGCTAACGGAAAGGTAACATCGAGGTTACTTCAGAACATCACAAGAAAACTTCTTAAATGGTATGAGAATAATGGCTATCTATTTGCTGAATTTATACATTTTGGAAGCCAAAATTCAAGAGATATAATCTGCGAAATGCAGGAACCAGAGATCACAGAGCTAGCGATTCAATTCCCGAAAAATCTTAGTAGTGTTTCCTAGGGTAACACCCAGATCCCTCTCATACAGAGATATATCCCAAATGAGGTAAGGGTGGATAACTGTTTTAATGTGGAATATAAGGGATATTTTGCTCACAATTAAATGAAGTCATGCCCTGGGTTCCAATTTACTGATTATAAGTATTTTGTTATTTGTTATAGCTTTTCGAGGGTCATGCATTTAATGTCAATGTCGGCAAACAAGCGCTTAAAATTTTGAATTCATTATCTCTATTTTTCAATATTGATATAAGACATAGAAGGTCCCAAAGCATCCGCGGGAGGAGGGGGGTTAATAGTTAAATTTATGAAAAAAGAACTTGAGCAAAAGTTCCTTACAACTACTGCAAAGTGCAAAGTGGGTTCATGGCATGGAGTCTGTCCCCCCGAGTAAATAGCATAATTAATAAAAATCTTTTGATTTTAGCATACCTTCATTTTTTTTATTTTTTTTATTTTTTTGGTAGTTTTATGCATCTGGATAATGCAGTGATCAATGGGATGCCTTACCAAAATTTTCATTGGCACGAGGTCAAAGTGAACCAAACTTTTCAACTGAAGCATGTAGAGGAAGGTAATGGAAAGCCACCACCTTTTGTTTTAGTCCTAAATGGCCATTATGGCGGTTATTTTGGAGCGGTCACGACTTATGATGCTTTTATTTTGGAGGGACCTCGTTCTATGAGGCGTTATGGAGTGGGAGAGTTGGCCGCTTCAAGAAACATTCTTCAGGTATGAATATATATTGATTACGCAAATAGTTGTTTATTTGATAAAAATAAACAAATGATATTAATTATTAGCATTATATAAAGAGTTTTATGGTTGTTGTTGACATGTTATATTGGGTATTGGTCAGTGGCGAGTTGTGCATCCCGATCAAAAATCATGTTTGTAGATTATGGCAATGACTTAGGAATTCAGAGGGTGTACCGGAAAACTCCAAATAGCTCAACAGGAAATAGGGTAGTAGTTCCTACTATGAGGCTGGAATACAACTGTTTGGATCAACGAGAGCTGATTTCATTATAAATAACGACCTCACTATTGGTGCACTGCTCGTAAATGTTGACAAGAGCTTTTAATATATGCAGACAAGTATCATTCTGCTTCCACGTGAAACAAGTGTTTGTTTTATTTTTGTTTTTCTGACTTATGTAGCACAATATTTTCAATTAGAACCGTTCCGATGGTTTTGTTTATCTAAGTCGTGAGTGATTGTCGGATTGTAATGTGTTGCTTGATTCAAATGATGATTTGCAATGTTTGCATGTTCGATTCAAGTAGTTATTGATAGCATTGTACACTCGAGTTATGAGGTTCTATAGCTACGCGTGGGATGGGTGTACCTAGTTAGTTAAATCCATACTAGGTGACCCTAACGTCCTATTCATGCCCGTCATCCAAGTGAATTGGTAAGTGTTGAAGAACTGATGAAAGCTGAAGCCTAATGTGTGAGATTTGAACGTGATTCAGAGAAGTCTACTAAGATGATTTTGGCTCTATCTTACTGTGTTGAATGGAGTGTTGAGGCTGTGATCTATCAAATTAACGAATTCTTAAATCAAGTTTGTTCGAAGGCAATCCAACTCTATTGATTATGCATTGGCAAATTGGGCATTTCATTCCCACTTTAATCAAGATATTAGTTGCGAGTGTTTTTGAGTTTATTTTGTCAACTTCTTTGATTTTGTGGCTCAGCTAAATAAGCTTAATGTCTTCAAAAAGTACGAAGTCTCTGAGATATTGTTCATAGATTCTCATTGGGGCTTCAATTTTGGCAAGGAGGATCACTTGTTGGAACTAGTGTTCCTGGAAACAGGAGGTATATACACAAAGGCACATCTCCAGCATCAAATTGATATCCTAGATATGTCTGGGATGTCCCAAAAGGTTGATATGGACGTAATAACAAATTTTGTTGGAAACATTGACATAGTGTTTCCTCTTTGGACACCACGTGGCTACCTCCACGGACATTAACTTGTGTCAATTTGGGTCTGAACCTCACTTTTAGCCCCTGGAGACAGATCCCAAAACGGCTGAGAAAGCGACGATAGATTACTACCGTAGACAGTGGAAGTCCTTCTGCAACAAGACTCATAGAGGAAAACCATGCCTTTTGCCAAGTTTGGAGCTAGATGAGATAAATGATATGTTGAGGACTAACGAAAATGTTACATCAAGGTTACTTCAGAACATCAAAAGAAAACTTCTTAAATAGTAAGAGGATAATAGCTATCCTAGGATGCACGGATACTCCTAAAAATGACCCCGTGCAGATACAGATACGGGGTGGATACGTATCGGATACGGTTTTAAAGTATCTAAAAATTTTAAAAAAAAATCGGATATGGTATCCAATACGAAAATTAGAAGTATCCGGGAAGTATCGGATACGACAGGGGTATTTTTTGATATTATGAAATACTTTTTGGGTCAAAACTCAAAATTCAAAAGTAAAAACTTATTACTATAATAATTTAACAAAAAAATCCATGATTAATTGGAAAAAAAAATAGAAACGAGAATGGAGAAAAAACCCTCATCCGTCTTCTGCTTTGCAACTGCAATACCTAATATGTGGGTAGTGTTTACAAATACAAGTGATTATAAATGAAAAATAAGTAGAATTAGTTATTAAGCAGAAGTGGGTAGTGTTTGCAAATACAAGCAGAAAATGAAACAAAGTTGCAGTAAAGTGTTTGCAATCAAAAGTGATTATCAATTAGATTTTCTATGAAAAGTACAATTTTGTCCCTAGAATTAAATTTTTTATTTTTTCTTCACATTTATCCTTATACAAATCTTTTTACAATTTACCTTGAAAGGCATATAATTGTTCAAAAACAACTATCTAGAAATAATTATATATATATATATATATTATATAAATTTTTTATATTTTATTAATATAAATGTTTTATTGATAAATATTACATATGAATAAAAGTATGATATATATATATATCATTAAAAATGAGTTATACTTTTGCTCCCGAATCTTGAATAGTATTTTATTCATACATTTATAAATTTACATACTAACCGTGTTTGCATTTCTCTCTATGTTATTCTCCAAAATTTTAACAAAATATTAAGATAAAGCTATAGAAATGCGAAAATTTTAGATTTGGTCTCGGTCATAAGAAGGCCGTTAAAAAAATATATTGGGGGATTAGGGTTCATATAAATCTGGAAAAGTATTTAAAGAATTGCATAAAATCAAAAAAACAACATACCACAAGAACTTGACTGATGATGGAGTAGCTTTCAAGATGATGAAGAATACGTGGAGTGTGTTTAGAATTTTTCTTGTAAAAGAACCCTGAGGTGAGTGTTCGAGTTTATGTTGGAGAAGAACTGAGAATTTTCCTTTTCCACGATAACTTTGGTTGAATAATCAAAAAGGTTAGTTTAGGAATATTCAAATTTAGGGAGGGATAAACATGTCAAAAATCATTTTGATTTATTTAAGAAAAACCCATAATCAGTTTGAAGCACCTCCAAGTCAACTTATAGATTATGGCTTAAAACTGATTAAATTTAGAGAATTAGAATCAGAAGTTGCATTTACAAACACTCCTAAATAGATTATTCTAAGCTATAATCCAATAATCACCTAATTTTAAAGTTTGCAAACACTCTTGTATCTCCTAAGCTAGCAAAACTTTGAGTTAGAAAAAATTTCAAACGATCACCCACTCCCTCTAAAAACAAAATTTTAAACTCTAAGAATATCCAACCCGTTTCGATGAACTCTCGCTAAAATCCATCGTCATTTTCATCCACTCTTCAAATTCATCTTCTTCCATCATCAATTCCTTTATATCCTTCTCATTATTACTCTTATTTATTGATCCCATTTTCATGATCCGAAATAGTAATCACATTTTCTGGACTCCGAAAATTTGAACTCGCTGCCGACCGATGGAGTCAGCCGCGGCAGTGGCGGTGGCGTAATCCGCAAAAGGAAAACTGACCTTACCGCGAGGGTCCCTTATTATTATTATTATTATTATTATCAATATTCTTCTCCTCATCAAAGAAATTACACCCCAAACAACCCTTTATCTTGCAAACCCTGCAAAAGTCTCCATATCTTGAGCAACAGATAAAACTCCATCAGCAACGGTTTTGGCTGATGAAAATGAACAAGAATATGATACTCTAAAATGGGAATTACGATTTCATTTCTCTTCATGTGTATTGAAGTGTTAGTTTTTCTGACTCTCGAGACCTCCATTCCATTTTGTATGGTGGGAAATTCTCTCTCTAACACTATCTATCGTTTGGTTTTCTAAAGCTATACATTGTGAGAGCAAGAGGATTAACAGAAGTCGACGGGGCCTTCTAAATTTAGATATTCATCCTGCAGGTAAATCATTCCAAATCTTAATCTTATTGTATAATATGCTCCGATATGAAAGAATCAGAATTCACTATTTCACCCAAAAATGATGTTTTAGTGAAAATGGAAGACTAACTCGAAGAAAATGCAAAGAATAGTGAAACACCGAGCCAAAAATTTCTAATGATCAAGAGAGAAATATGGCCAAATTGATTTCTAATAATGAGCCTACTCCAAATCAACCCACTGACAAGAGTGATAATTTTAGTCCAGAAATTGTGGACGGGATTAGATTCTCGGAATCTCTTGTTAGTTTTGAAGAAGTAAAGAGTTTCAAAGATTTCAGCATTCATGTGGATGGCTTAATTCTTGACTCTGGAATACCGACACATCTTAGAAAAAAGTATTATGAGCTTTGTTGCAGTCAAAATATGTTTCTTCACGAGAATCTCATCACGGGCCTTAATAGTAAGCTAGCTGCTGGTATGATATCTGAAACTATCAACATTGCTGATGCTAATCATATTACGGGCCTCAAATCATTTGGAAAGTTGTGATAAAACCTTGAAAGCTTTCGAGGATTTAGGTATGGTGGTGGGATTTCTAAGATATTATGGAATTGACTAGAAACGAGAGAGCTGAAGCTGAAAACAAATTGAGAGCTCTTAAGGCGTTGATAAAAAGCTTGGATGAACAAATTGATGCGCTTAAAGTGAAAAATGAGGAGCTAGGGTTCGTGTTCAAGGTGATTGCTAGTGATCCGTGGTGAAAGCCCTCGAATTACTGTGGTAATTGTGTGTATGTTTTCTCGTGTTATAGTAACCTTTATTTTTGTTCGTAGTAGTTGAACTCGGATTAATTTAAGAGTTTAACGTAATCCATGATCTGGTCAGTATTTAGATGATTTCTATACGCAGGATGATGAATCCAATGTTTGCATAAACTTAACTATGTAATCTATCCTTTCCAATGTTTGGATTGTTGAATTGAGAACCATGGTTGTGATTGTCACATTCAACCTACGAACTGGTAATAGATATGAAAAATATTTAAAATAAAAAAATTAATTTTGATATTCCATTCTAAAACAAAAGAGTAGAAATAGAATACATAGCTAAAGACGTAAATAATTGATAATTTATTTTCTTATCCCAGAAAGGCAGATGCTAATTACACATGAATAACACTCATACAAATCAATCTAGCCCTTTTGTATACAACTTGAGGCAAGCATACACAAATGTACAAAACTGCTGAATTTATATGAATGATGATTAATCAAAGAAATTTCTGGGGTTAGACTGTCACATAGGTACAAAAACATAGTCAAAGAAAAAAGGGATTTCGCGCTGAGTTTACATAAATAGAGCAGTGTTTTTGCCTATTGTTTTAATAGGAAGGGGTATTTAGAAATTTCAGACTAACACAAGGAGGTAAAAAATAATTATCCCTAGTTTTTTTTAAAAAAAATATATATATATATATATATGTAAAAAAAATTAAGCTACTCGAGTTCGCCTCGATTAAAACTCATCTAGATCTAAAGTCGTTTGATCACAATTAGACCACACTCAAACACAATTTTTCAAACTCAATAAAAATTCAATCAAGCTTGAACAATAATTCCGAAACTTGGACTCAAATAGTGATGGGTTGATAAGATGATAACAAATTGCAGCATCAACAAACTTGTCGATGCATGGTAAAATCAAAAGAAAGAAAGTACATTATCTCTATTCTTTAGCAAAGCAGTTCTTGCAATAATTATAACAAACATCACACCAGACAACTGACAAAAAAAACCCTCCTACACCAAACAGTCACCTTCCTCACTAGCCACAATACAAATATCCAGGGACGAAGAATAAGGTTGCGAGATGAGGAAACGGCTAAACAGCACAGCTATATACAGACATATCAGGTCTTGCTACATGCTGCAATGTCGTAGTTTTCAAAAGCTGCAACTTGTTAGTCCCGTCCCACGCCAAGAAGCCATTGTGCAAGATGAGTCAAGTATGGCTCTGCACGGGAACTGTTACTTAGTAATGGTCCTAGACTCTGAAGCTCACCAGCAAACCCCCTCTCGAACTTCCTGCATATAATGCATCAATGTAGGGCTGAAAAGCTAATCAAACTACTTAGTACTTGACTCGAGATTGATCGCCAAAACTGGTTTGAGCTTGGTTTGCTAAGATAACAAGCCAGCCTTGAATGGTTATTTTTGGTCGATAAGTTTTGAAGTTCTACTCGATTAACAAAAAATGATAAAATGTGGAAAAAATTAAGCTACTCGAGCTCGAATCGTGTTCGACTCAATTAAAGCTTGTTCGAGCCCGGATCGACTAGTAATGAAACCAAGCTCAAACACAAACTTAGAAGTTCAATTACAATTTAAACAAGTTTGAACAATACATTGTTTGACTCGTCTCAATTTTTCTATGATCCTATGCATCATCTCAATGGAATATTATAGAGATCACACACACATATACAGATGCACTCACGAGAGAGAGAGAGAGAGAGAGATCATACAGGATAGATTCGATAACTGTTGCATTTTCAGATACTACTTTCGACGTCTGAGATCGGGTCCTTAGCTTCAACTGCTTGTACTTGTCCACGTCGGGACTGTCAGCCTTGGGCTTGTCTACTGAATAACTAATCAACCATTGGGCTGCTGCTGCATACTGAAGGCATATCGATTTCATTTTCTCTAGCTTCTGCATTCAAGTAAGTCATCATTGAGCAACGGCAAATCAAAGTGCACCACCCTCTCCACTTTCATTTTAAACAAGAACAAAAATACTCTACAATCACACTGCCAAGTGGCATACATAAAGCACAACGCTTGCTGTGATAATTTTTTGGGATAATGACATGCACCCTCTCACTTATTCGGTAATTACCACGACCCCCCTGAGTTTGGCAAATTACCAGGACATCAGCTGATCTTGACAACTCCAAAAACAAGGGGTGAAATCGTAATATGTTTTTACTGAATTGGGAGGTTATATGGGAGGCTGCAGTAATTTTTTAAACCTTGGAATGTTTTCCGTAATTAGGGTCTTACGTGGGGGGTGCTTATGTAATTTACCCTAATTCTTTTGACAACTTATCCAGAAGGTTATACTTAGCAGTAACCGTATACACAATGTACCTTGAGAAGAACAGGTGAAAGGAGCAGACATTCCCTCAAACACTTCTCAAGAAAAAAGTTGTGGTATTGTATAACCTGCATCATGGAATAAGGGAAAGACAGAAATGTATTGGTGCTACTGCAAACAATTCCATAATAAGGAATAAAAGTATGTTGCTTTTCAGGTCAGGTCTTTTCCTTTCAAAAGAAGTTAAGCAGTTCAAATAGACAAGTATGACAAATAGTATATCCACCTACCTCATCAATACTCTTTGCCGTCTGTAGTCTATTATGCATCACATGCCAATTGGGCTCAATAACCTGAAGCAATCATTATACCGTGTTAAACCAAATTTAGCAGCCATATCATGTATTTCAATTTGGTGCTTCATCTTGTATTTCTGCCAAGTGTATAAAACATTACCGTAAATGTAAGCTTGATATGGATATATACATGGGGTGTGCATATAAATGTGGAATACAGGACCAAAAACCAAGTTGGAATAACTGATCTGAAGCTAGACCAGTAGAGGAAGATCAATGCAAAATTATCATGAATTACTACCTAATTTTCACAATTAATGCATTTAAAAAGCAAATAGCATTACTAGCAGATGCCACGCTGGCCAGCACGGAAAACACAGTAAGAAAACTAGAGATAGGAACCTGCCTCAAAAGTCAAATAATGTAGAAGGCTATTGATAAATTTAAGCATACTACGGCACAGCAAAGATGAGACAGAAATTGCTATCCCTTGCATATCGTGTCTCCTGAGACCCTGCAATACACATCTCAGACAAATATTAGGGAAGGTGGGTAAAGATTTAGGAGACAGCTAAAAGATTCCAAGCATTTTCAGTGTCATACTTGATGTAGCTGCCATGCTGCACACAGTTGCCGATTCACATGCTTGCAGTGAAATAGAAACCGAAATATTAACTGATACTTTGTTAAAGCTTTTCTTGAAATCACGAGAGATAATGGCCATCGGACCTGAAATTCAAATTTCCATATCATGACTGAACTGAATTACATCGGCATTATCATCAGCAAAAGGACCAGTTAATACTGAACTCCTCGTGTTGTAGACCGACATTGAAAGAAAAAAGTCTTGTTTATAAATAATATAGACCATTCCTAGATACTGCTAGATGTTGAACTGGTTAAGTCAACACAAAGACCAGTTAAGTAGAACAACTTTACAACGGCTTATGAGATGTTACACACTTGGGCGGTACCCAAGTACGGTTGTGGACCTTGGATTACAAAAGACAATATCTGCATTTCACTTTATTAAATGATTATATTCTCATTGAATGGCTCACAACCCCATTTAAGTAGCACCCACATGGGTAGCAAGAAAGTTCCCATTTATAACTTTAAACAGCAGGGGCTGAAACTAACTGAATCTAGTTTAAGCATCACTTGCAATTATATGACGCATCACTGATTAACTGGTGATTCCATCACATGAAATCTGATGGCTAAGATAAATTAAGGACTCCACCAACAAATTAATGTCCATGTAGCTGGCAACATAGCTTACTACTACTAAGGAAATCCATTCACACACATAAGCCCCCCATGTGAGATTAATATTCATGTATGTAACACAGTTACAAGAGTTAAAGCTTTTTTTATTCTGGAATAATGAGAGAAGAAACACAGAAATAAAGCACAAGGTAGGTGCCGAAAACACAAACCTTGAAACTCAAAGAAAATGTTTCCAAGCCTGTAATGCTCACAGGTTCTTCTAGATCACTACTGCTGGAAAGTTTCTCGCTGATTTGAAGATCTTTCAGTGTACTCAACCTTTTCAACAGAGTAGTTTTTTCCTGAAGGAAATATAGTAAATTTTCAGCGGAAGTGGCAACTTATAGTCCCATGCCGTATAGATGATAACAATTTAAAATTAAGGACTGACCACACAACATGTTAGGTCCTCGTGATACGGATCGGCTACAGCTGCTGTAGATCGCAATGCAAGGTCCAGCAGAGACTATGCAGAGGAAGAAAATTCATAAAACTGGCGCCCAGTGTGATAATTATTTCACTAACTAGATTACTGAAAAATGATAAAGATGAGCCCCCTGCCATATGATACATGTGAGAACACACCTGCAACTTCTCAGAAGAAATTTCATCTGGCTTTTTACTGAGCTCCTCACGAGCTATGTCCATAAAATGAACCAAAAAATCACCCTACAATGTCAAATAAGAAAATAAAGCAAACATGAACGGTATTCACCAAATATACACAAAGAACCTGCAATGTCAAAACCATATCCCTGTGGGAAAGTCAGAATCAAACCCTAACAGAAGAACAAGCTAGAAAATATATAAACCTTAGGGAAAGAAAGAGAAGAGTGTTAATCTAATTGCTCCAGGACAACCCATTACCAAATATCACCACCACCAAATAACAATAGAAGGTAAGATAAAAAATTCAGTTACATAAACGAAAGGTTCTTTCTCTAGTAGCTTCGTTTTAGTAAAAATAAGTAAACGAAACATGAGATTTTTGCGCCTGAAATTACCTATAGAACCACCACTAGTTGGCCCAAAATCCAAGAATGAAAGATCTACTTAGACAATGCTTCCATAGTTATTACCTTTGATATATGAGTAGTAGACTTAAACAGAAACCTAACAGTCCATTCACCGACTCAACTAATCAACTAGTTTCTATAAGTCAATAACAACCATCAGACTCTCGAATCCCCCATTAAGATAATACAGAATTTTGTACGCTAGTCATACCTGATCAAGAAGAAGATAGTGCTTGATTGACCTTAGTTTTCCCATTAAATCATACTGCCAATACCAAAATGGAAATTTGTCAATAAAGAAGTTTATACAGCAAGAGAGAGCAGTCAACGAGAAAATAGAATCTCTAATCCGAGACCAGACCTTTTCTTTAATGAGATTCAATAATTCACCGCTAGCAAAATCATAAGCAGCTTTGATGCACTCAAGATAACGATGATTAGACCCAACAGTTGTCAACTTTGAATTTTCTGCCACGGGAACCTACTCAAGACATCTGATCAAGAGTGTATACTAGAATTAATCTAAAGGTATAATGGACCCGCAAAAGTATTATGGTATAAACCTGAATACTATGCCCACATTCTCTCATAACATTTAAATATTTTCCTGTCGTCAAAATTGTTTCAGCAGCATTTACAAGGAAACTAGGAATGTCATCTTTCAGTCTGTAGCGCTGTTGCCAATACTTAGCATCATAATCTTGTGTGAGACTTTCCTGTTAAAAGTGAGATGGTGTCAGCTCCTACAGCTCAAGTTTGTCCATACACTCCTAAACGAGACCATACCTTTTGAAGAGATTTGTTCTCGGAAATAAAAAATTCGGCATAAGGGTCATCTATCACTCCCTCATAGACCCACCTGTAATCAAATAGGTTTTCATTCAGCAATAATACTAACTCGGGTGAATAAATTAATAGTGTTGAAGACAATATATAATACTCAATTGCACATGTGCATATGATCAATAGTTTGTTCTGTGATGAGGTACACTCTACTGGTAACGTACTTCCATTTTTCCTCAAGGCGTACATTACAACAGAAGAAAAATATGTCACTTTCAAGGAGACATTTAGAACCAATTCAAAAGCTTTCAAATGAATTCGAATGACCCTCCAATACAACTTCTTCAAACAACATTGTATGCTCTCTGAATCACTGATGAGAATATAAAAAAGGGATAATTACACTCACACCCCCTCAATGATGGGGTAATTACACAAGTCTCCCCTCAATAATTGATAATTACAAACACACCCCCTCAGGGGGTCTATTTGTAAGGTTTACAGGGGGTGCAATTGTAAGAATTGTTACACACGAAGGGGCGCAATTGTAAGAAATCTTTAACATGAGGGGGTGTGTTTATAATTATCAATTAGTGAGGGGTGGTTTGTGTATTGAGGGGGTGTGAGTGTAATTATCCCTATAAAAAATTGCAGGCACTCTAAGCAGCTGCTGAAGCTTCCTTTTCCCCTCATATACAGAAAGCACTTTTGCTGCATCCCAGCCTAGAGCTGTTTCTCTATTTGACAGACAGCTAAAAGCTTTTATGATCAGTTATGCATGTAGTCACTCTGACATCATCACTACTACATAAACAATATCGGTGTAACCAGTATGATATCAACTGCAATTTTACCTCTCTAATATTCCTAGGTATGCTTGGCTTGCAGAATGTGACATCTTTTCCAACAAAGACCTTACTACATGGTCACCAGCCATAGCCTTGGCCTGGAATTATTCAGCTCATACGATTGTCAGGGCACACAATGAGACTACTATATTAAATCTGGCTAAAACTTTCGAGAATATTACTGTGCTGTGATGTCATACCTGACTTTGCAAGAGGTTAAGAACAGCAGAACCAATAAAATTGTTGGCTGAAGCCTTCTTTATCACTATGGATAAGGCTTGCATTGACCCCATCATTGGCTGTAAGAAAATATTGGAACAAGTTGAGATAAACGCCTTGATGCTAAAGGGCGACAGCACACATAGGTCTTATCAGTCAAACCTGGCAATAAAACCATAATCCTTGAACTGAAAGTTTTCCCAAGCGAAATTGATGTTCAAGCTGAGCCACCATGGCTTGGTAATCCTAACATGCACATTTATTTAGATGATATTAGTTCTCTATTCTTAAAATCCATGCACGAACGCATAGACCGCAGTGCTCACGTATCATACTAGTTGAGCATTAGAAGAGAGATTAAAAGACTAGCTTACATCAGTTTTACAGGAAAATATACTAATCTTGCCTATATTTGAAGCATAAATAGAGAAAATCAATCACAATCTTTCTTTGCATGGTGGATAAGGGAAAAACACAGTATTGTGATATAGAGCAAGAGACGGATGCATTTTGGGGAGTGTTTGGACCGAGGGATGCCCAAACAGAAATACACAAGTGCACGTTTTGCCGGTGGACTCCAAATGGCCATAACTTTTGATCAAGGAGGAGTTACGGACCCCTAACCGCTAAGGGCCCTGGAGATCAACCCAAAATTTCATTGCCTCTGACACCATTCAAAAGTCTTGATTTGCATCGATTTTCACACAATATTCATATTTTCCAAAGTTGTCTTGTAGGCCCAAAATTTCAAAACATGCTTGATCTTTGTTGGAGTATTTCCAGGACAAGTTTCATAGTTTTCTTGGTCAGTACATCTTTTTATTGTTTTACCTAGGTTAGGATTGTGTCAATTGAATACCTGTTGAACTTTGTTTTTCGTCATTCTATCTTTGACCAATGAAATGTGTTTTGCATATTATAAGTACTTCCGAATCCTCTTTGAAGCTTGAAGATGAGTTCTTCAAATCCATCAAAGGTCAACGTTTTTGCTCCGTCAGATTGACATCCCTTCTCATTGCTCCCTCCAGCTAACCTTTTTAACAATTAAATTATTTGAACTTTTGAGTACCAGCAATATGCGTATTAACTGAATTCTGCGGTATCAACTTTTAGCAGGAGCAAAGACAACTCTACCACAATTTCTCCATAGAGACGCATGACCACATAATAAGATATGTGACCTATTGTATGCCTACTGACAGTGCCAGGAATTAATCTAATCTATGCTTTCTTCTGCAAGCCATTCCAGAAGACAGTGGATCATCATGCAGTTGATAGAGAAATAGACTGGTATGGGAAAAGATTTACATAATCAACAAAAAAGAGAAAAACCTACAAGAAGAAGAGCTCTAAGTGCAGCTGCAAAAGCGTGATTGACAAGACCCGTCTTGAATTGGGACCTTGACTCAACAAACTGATTAATTAATAAGTAGCTCTCGCATAGTGGAAAAATCCGTTTAGCAGATTCCTGCAATCATTACGATAATCCAAATAGGTTAACCAATTTCCCAACCCAACACATGATAACATATTCTTTAAGGGAAGGGTAAAACATCCATCTCTTTTAATCTGAAAACAAACAACACTTGTGATTTCTTGCCTGAAGTGCCAAATCCATTGATGCATCAACTTGGAAGGTCACATTGTCATCCTTCCCATGGACTCTTCGAATTGAAGTGTATCGTCCCTCAATCCCAACCAACGCGAACAAGAGATCATCAATAACAATTAATTCCTGCACATAAAATTAGCACATGGTATTCATAGTTTCTCAAAGGCCTGGACAGATTAGTACAAACACATGGATCCTCGATATCCAAAATGACTTCTTTTACTTCTTTCCATTACCACATAATCCAAGGCACATAATATGCCAATTTCAGTGTCATAGAAGTGTTCGAAGCACGCATTAAGCGGTTATAACTACTGATTCCAACATGAAGTAAGTAGTCAAGGTTTATTTCGAAATGTTACCTGAACTGACGCAGGGTAGCAACCTATGGGCTTCTCCACTCCAGAACTGCATGTGAAATAAAAAGGGCAACAACAATATGACATTAAATGAAGTTGACGAGGACGACAACTACGGTGGCAATAACAACAATAAATAGTAACAGTGATAATTATAGTTGTGATAATGGTGGTGGGCTTTTATAGAGAATATATATTGGTTAATAGCAATACAAACTTTGCTAGGAAAAAAACAAATATGAATACAATTACAGTGGCAATCATTTCTATATAAAAGCTCGTCGTTTATCAACTGAAATTTTCAAAGAGAAAATGATAATATAATAGGTAATGAGATGTAAATTGCTTAAGCTTTAGTAATTTACAAAAGATGAACAAAAAATTGGGATGTACCTGGAAAAATCCATAGAAAATCCCCTTGATTCAGCAACTCCAGATGTATACTTAGGTTCCTATCCGAACAATTTTCGTCAACAACTAAAGAATAACACGATTTTTTCATAAACTCAAACACGAAAATAAAAAATTGAAAAAGAAGCAAAACACTAATGTATTGTTGAAAAAACCTGGTGGAATCGGCCGGTGAGGAAAGGGCGTTCGACATTCCATTTCGGAGTAGAAGGGCTCGCAATGGTTGAATCCATAGTATCACTTTTATCAAACTTTTAAACCCTAACAATATTTAATTGCTTCTTTTTTGTACATATATATATATATATATATATATATATACACGCATATACATTCACTCATACAGTACAGTGTATGTATACACACACAAAAAACAGCATAATTTACCGAAAGAAATGCGACTAAGTGGTGAAAAATTCTCCTCCTTGTGTGTTTGTTTGCAGACTGAAGATTGAAACTGCAGATTCTCTCAGTTGAACAATTGCATCTGTAGCTGCCGCGCAATTATTTTTTCAAATATTCAATTTGTGCTTTAAACTTTGGTAGTTTGTTTGGTTCAGCATAATTTATCGTGTACTTTACCCCCAAATTTATTGCTAATTCTCCTTAAAATTAACTCGAATGCAATTTGCCCCCTTAATTTATGCTTATTGTAGCATTTTGTCCTTAGTAACATTTTTTTATTTATTTATTTTGGGGGGGACCCTAGCTAATTGCCCGACAAACCCGGGGCAATAGTCGTTGTTCGGGGCCACATAGTGCCCAGTCTATCGAGTTCTAATAGCACTTTGGTCTCTTCATTGGGGTTGGGGATAGCTCCAAAGTCGTGCTTAACTCCCAGTTTGGCTAAAGTAATCCGTCGTGCGATTTACCTCCCTAAAGATATGTTGGGTATTTGCATGCCATGTTCTGCCAAGCATGTCCTTTATATGTCGGATTAACTCAAAGTACCTGTGGCTACGGAACCCTTCGTCCACGTCCTTCAAAGCTTCCCAAGAATCAGATGTCCTTAGTAACATTTTGAATTCAATTTTTAACACTCTTCGTTGGCCATCTCATATATTTTCTTCATATCATCCTATCTAAAGCAAAATATAAGAATTCTTAGCACTTTTCTATTTGATGAAAGCCCATCAAACGATAGTACATTTACTTAAAATAGATCCCAAATTAAATTTGACAAACAAAATAAAGGATTAGTGCAAAGGAAGGAACAGAAAATATATCGTGATGCATTTATTGGAATCCAATGTCACACGTAGCACGACATCAGCCTATAAAAAGCTTTCCAACAAAAAATTGGTTTGAGAATGTCACTAGGGCAAAGTGCTATAATGAATGGAAATGGGGATATAACAACCCAATATGCCTTACTATTAATTCTATATGATTCTATTATTTTATCTATTATTTTAAGCTTAAAAGATAAATTACCCGATTGAGCTATTTTACAATATTCTAGAGTATAGGGGTTAATGTGCAATTTTTGAATTTTAGGAGTTAGACCCTTGTTACCTTAAACTTCAATGACTTGATATAATTTCTAGTTGTTTCTAAATATAATAATAGGATCGAATCAATTTTAATCCAATTAAGAGAGTACTCTTAGTTTGTCTTCTAATATTGAGTATTCGAACTTCTTAGGATTGTTTTGCAAATTCATACCTCTTGGAATTTATCGGACCCTTGGTAAGTCCAAATTGGTTTTAAACACTTGTGTAGTGTATAATAAGGTAAGTGAGTCAATTAAGAGTGCCATGCTTCTTGTAGTACTCACATGAAATTTAGCAAAGCTCGTGGACCTTCTTGCAAATACTTGAAAATGTGGCATTTTTCCACACGAGATCCTCTATTGCAAAATGGTGTTGCATTTCCTATTGCATTCATTCTATGCATGACAAGTGTATAAATCTTTTCTTTAATTATATAATTGATTTGAATTTTGTACACTTGTCATATATATAGGAGATGCAACACCATTTGCAATAGAGGATCCGGATTGACATTTTTCTTCTCCATAATTAGCTGAATCCTTACCATGTAATTTTCACTTTTTCGTTCATATAATACACCTGCAAAAGAAGATACATATGTACTCAATATGTCATTACAAATACAAACCACCCCATATTTCACATCTTCATCTTGTCTTTACACCCAACAGCTTTATTCCTTATTTTTCAACACCTCACGCCATTAATTTAAGTTAGGTCTCTTGTCACCTCTTAAACTCAGGTCTAGAACAATATTATTTCCCTGCAATTCGAATCAAGAAACCTTACAAGAGGCCTGCCTCAATCTCACAAAGAATGCAACTTGCATAATGTTGGGATATTGCCATTGTGAAGGGTCAAATGATATTCAAATTGAGTATGATTGGTCTTTATTTCTTCCTAAGAGGTAGAGAACCACCCCGGTGATTTTAGACTTTTAGTTTCTATATTGCAACTCTGAGGTAGCCAAAACTCGATTATTGGGTAGAAATTTCAACCTCGTGAGCACCTCAAAATTATTGGGTATAAACTAAAACCATCTGGGTGTTACTTTACATCTTAGAAAGAAATGAAGATGACCCACACTCAACTTGGATATGATTTGACCCTTCGCCCTGGCAATATCCCAACATTGTGCAAGCTGCATTTTTTGTAAGATCGTAAGGTTTCTTAATTCGAATTGAAGGGTAATAAACTTGTTCTAGATGTGAATTTAAGAGGTGGATAAGGACCCAACTTAAATTAATGCAGTGAGTTGTTGGCAAATAAGGCATGTGTATTATTACATGAAGAGATTGTTGGGCGCAGCGGAAGTTTTGGGCCCGAGATTTAACTTATTAAGATTCGGCAAGTCCCACCAACAAGTTGATGACAAAATAATACCCCGAAAAATATAACTATAATGCACACAAGATTTACGTGGTTCGGCAAAATCCGCCTACGTCCACGAGAGTTTCCGTTCTTCCACTATGAGAGAAATTTACCGGTACAAAAAATACACACTTGAGTTTATAGACAAACTCAATAAAATCACTCTTGTACAACCACTCTCAAAGTTATATAGAACACTACTCTCAACCCCCCTTTGTATTGCCCCGAAAGAAAAACTCCACAAGTGTTTCCCGTGTAGTACAATTTGTATCTACCACAAATTGTTTTCCCTAGTATACACTACACTTTTCCTAGTATATACTACACTACACACACTTTGCTCTCTCTATGTTTTTGCTCTCGGATGGGATACTTCAAATGAATGAAGTTGCAACCTATTTATAGGCAATTTCCAAAGGCACAAGATTGAATCCAAACCATCTATTTATTTCCTTCAATCTTGGTCATCCATCATTCAACAAAAACGGCCACCTACCATGCAACTAGCCATTTTTTCTTCTTCAACAAAAACGGCCACCTACCATGCAACTAGCCATTTTTTCTTCTTCAACAAAAACGGCCACCTACCATGCAACTAGCCATTTTTATTTATTTATTATTATTATTGTGGAAGTATACCTAACAATCTACACCTCCACAATAATAATCCCCGCAAACCAAATTACGGAACTCCATTGGCCATTAATCAATTTTGCTGCACATGCCGAATCAGTAAGGTCCTAACTCCACCTGATTCAAAACCGGCCAATGCACACATGCAGCCCAGTCAACACCACTAGTCGACTGCCGAGAGGGACGACCTCGACCCATCCTCTCGTCCAGCAGGATTTCCTTCACACCCGTCTGTACCCTGGAAGTTTTCCAGCGCGCTCCACTCCCAGTCATCCTTTGAGGTCACCAGACGATACAAGTTTTCATACTTCTCTCCTTTCATTAGGACCTTTCCGCCAAGTGTGATTTTCAGAACTCCACCTCCAGCTGAATACTCATAGCCCTCGGAGTCCAATTGGCTCATGGAAATTAGATTCCTTCGCATCTTCGGGACATATGCCACACCACCCAAAGTACGATCTAATCCATCAAACATTTTGATTTTCACCACTCCTATACCCATGATTCTACAAGTAGAACCATCACCCAAGGACAAAGTACCTGCCCTCTTTTCTTGGAGCGAATCAAAATAATCCTTCCTGGAGCATACATGCATTACACATCCAGAATCTAGAATCCATCCATCCCGAGATGAAGTATCCATACGAGTAGAGACTGTGAAGACATCTCCATCGTATGCCACTACAGCATCACCACCACCACCATTATGACTAACATTGTCCCTTGCTCTATTAGGACAATTCCTTTTATAATGGCCTTCCTCGTGGCAATGGTAGCACCTTCTGCCCTTCCCCCTGGCCTTTGAATCTGACCTGCTACTCGCAGATTCACCACCAGATATCCTCCCGTACCGATTCATGCCCCGAGTAACCAGCGCTGACTCATGTCCCACCTCTTGGTTTGCCTTTCTTTGTTTTTCGTGAGACAAAAGTGACGCACTCACATACTCCAAGTCTAGTGTATCTTTCCCGTATAGCAACGTCGTCACTAGACTATCATATGAATCCGGGAGCGAGGTAAGAAGTAAAAGGGCTTTATCTTCTTCCTCGACTTTAACCCCAACTTTACGAAGTTGGTCCACCAGTCCGTTAAACTGGTTCATGTGATCCATCAGACTATCACCCTCCAGCATCTTCAGCCTATAGAGTTGCCGCTTCAGATGCAATTTTGTAGACAAAGACTTCCCGAGATACAAGTTCTCTAACTTTGCCCACAACTTTGGTGCCGAATCTTCAGAATCATCATCCACAACATTATTGATAATGTTGTCCGCAATACAAAGTCGAATTGTGCTAACACAGCGCAATTCCAAATCTTTCCACCGTGCACTTTCCATATCCTTCGGTTTCGCCTCCTCTCCCTTCAACACCAATGCCAAGCCATGTTGAATTAGGAGGTCTTTTACCCTTCTTTGCCAAAGAGTGAAATTCCCTTTGCCATCAAATTGTTGCACCGAAAATGTATTTGGCCTCGACGTGCCCTCCATCTTAATAAATAAATCTCGATTTATCAACCCTTAACCAAATGGCTCTGATGCCACTTGTTGGGCGCAGCGGAAGTTTTGGGCCCGAGATTTAACTTATTAAGATTCGGCAAGTCCCACCAACAAGTTGATGACAAAATAATACCCCGAAAAATATAACTATAATGCACACAAGATTTACGTGGTTCGGCAAAATCCGCCTACGTCCACGAGAGTTTCCGTTCTTCCACTATGAGAGAAATTTACCGGTACAAAAAATACACACTTGAGTTTATAGACAAACTCAATAAAATCACTCTTGTACAACCACTCTCAAAGTTATATAGAACACTACTCTCAACCCCCCTTTGTATTGCCCCGAAAGAAAAACTCCACAAGTGTTTCCCGTGTAGTACAATTTGTATCTACCACAAATTGCTTTCCCTAGTATACACTACACTTTTCCTAGTATATACTACACTACACACACTTTGCTCTCTCTATGTTTTTGCTCTCGGATGGGATACTTCAAATGAATGAAGTTGCAACCTATTTATAGGCAATTTCCAAAGGCACAAGATTGAATCCAAACCATCTATTTATTTCCTTCAATCTTGGTCATCCATCATTCAACAAAAACGGCCACCTACCATGCAACTAGCCATTTTTATTTATTTATTATTATTGTGGAAGTATACCTAACAGAGATGAGGTGATTTGTATTGTCACATATTGAGTACTTGCATATCTTCTTTTGCAAGTGTATTATTATATCATAAGAAAGTGAAAATTTAGATGTCAAAAATTCAACTAGTTATGGAGAAGAAAAATGCCACATTTTCAAGTATTTGCAAGAAACCCCTTGAACTTTGCTAAATTTCATGTGATTACTATAAGAAACATGACACGCGTAGTCGACTCACTTACCTTATTATACTACGCGAATGAGTGTTATTAAGACCAATTTGTACTCACCAAGGGTCTGATAAATTGATAAATTCCAAGAGGTGTGCATTTGCAAAAAAGTCCTAATAGGTTCGAATAATCAATATATGACTACTCTCTTTATTGGACAAAAAATGATTTGATCCAATTATTATAGTTAGAAACAAATAATAATTATATTGACTTTCAAGTTTACGGGGGCAAGGGCCTAACCCTAGAATTCAAAAACTGCAATTAGCCCCCATGCTATTGAAATATTGTAAAATAATCCAATTAGGTAATTTATCTTTTAAACTTAAGACTAATAGATAAAAAATAGAATCATATAGAATTAATGGTAAGGTAAACTGAGGTGTTATATGTTGTGATTCGGTCTAGCAGATAAATTTTTTTGATCTGAATCACACCAAGAATCGAATCTAGGGATATTCATGAAATTGATTAAAACGCAATAAGAACGAATTATGAAAGAGAGTAATCGATTTACCTCTTGACAACAAAATTCTGAATTATCAGCAGCAGCCCCAGACTTCTGCCTCTGAGAAAAGCTCTGATCTCCTCCCGGCAACAATGGCAGCGACATCTAGTTGGAGAGAAAGGGAGGGAATTTTGTCTTTCCTATTGCTCTAGGTTTCTTTGGCTCAAAGTCAGATTTTGAAACAATGACTTTTGTGTGTAGAGTTCTGACACTGACTAAATACTTATTCACATAAGCAGAACCCCTAGGTATATGGTGAGGGGGGCGCCCGCTAGGCCTAGTTGGGATGGGCTTCTGGGCTTCGTTCCATCTTAGCCCATGTGTAATTAATTAAATCCAAGTCCAATCCAATTGACAATTAATTAATTACTTTAATCTAATTAAAATTAATCTAATTAATTTAATTCAACTTATAAATTAATTTCCAATTAATTTAACTTATGAATTAATATGATTTAATGAATTTTGATATGCCTACAAATTATGGTGATTCGACATTGGGCTTTGTCAAAGGACGGACCCCCAGGAAAAACGATGTAGCTAACTAAAAAGGATGAGGAGGCCCAAACAAATACGTATCCATGAAGGAGAATAGCTTGAGGAAAGGGTGGAAGGCTCAGACCAAGAGGGATAGCTCAAAGAAGTGGTGGAAGGCATAGATCGAGAAGGATAGCTAGAGAAGGGATAAGATTGGATAAAAATCAAATCGTATCAAATCCTACCTAATATCCCTCAAAGAAGGGAAAATGAATCATGATCTCCCCCCAAAAGTGTGAAGTGGCCGCCCCCCTCAACCAAAAAAGGGAAAAAAATCGGCCACCAAGGCCTATAAATACGAGAAATTCCATTCCTTGTTTTTTTTTAGATTGACAATCAAGAGAAAAATAGAGTGTTTTCATGTTCTTCATCTTCTAGCAAGAAAAAGGGAAAAATATCAATAAAGTGGAAATTTAAGGGTTCTCTTCATTGCTTTTTCATTCAAGAGTTTAGTATTTATTGTGGAAAATTAGTCGCCTCATGAAAAATTAGATTTCTCATTCTCATACAAATAAAATTGCGTTTTTGTTAACACGATTTTCTTGGTGTAAAAACGAACCGCATCAAGTGGCGCCGTCTGTGGGAATTTTGAGTTGAAGACGTGAATATTGATGGCGACTTTTGGAGAAGATCAACGGATCCATGCTTCATCACCCGGAGGAAAACCAAGTCATTCCAACCGCTGGAGTGGAGGCGAACTTGGCGATATCATCCGCCCCCATCGTGGACTTTGAAGTAGCTTCAGCCGATCCTCAAGCCATGGAGCCACTGGTTCACATGGCTTCACAGCCACCCCTGACGATTCCTTAGGAGGCCAGAAACGATACCCTTCCAATCATGTGCGTGAGGAAGCATGCTAGAAGCATGGAAGCGTATTTGCAGGTTTCGCATCAAACGGTAGCAAGAGTGGTATCCGAGTCCACCGCTACTAGGGTTGTGATGGAATCTAAGCAACTGCCTCGACACCTTTGCCATTGGGTGGGACGAGAGTTAGGCCTCCTGCCACGGGCGTCGCCCAAACGATGCCTTTTCGGGTGTCCGGCTCGGAGAATGGCTTCCAAGTGAATCCTGCTCCCCAGGTGTCCAATTTAGGAAACAACTTTTCAGCTGCAAGGCACCCACGGGCTACAGCACCTCAGGTGTTCCATATGGGAAACAACCTCCCCGTGGTGTACAATCCACAGGCTACAGCCCCTCAGGTGTCCAATATGGGAAACATTTTCCCTGTGATGTACAATCCACAGGCTACAGCCCCTCAGGTGTCCACTATGGGAAACATTTTCCCTGTGATGTACAATCCACGGGCTTCGACCCTCCAGATGCCCAATACAGGGAATGGTGTCCCAGTGATGTACAATTCGCAAGTTCTAGCTTTCCAGTGACCAATATGGGAAATAGCGTCCCGGTGGCATACGATTCGCATGCTCCAGCTCCCCAGATAGCTCATATGGGACCTAACTTCCCCACGACACATGATCAACAAGCTTCAGCTTTTCAGGTGTCCCGTCTAGGAAATAGCCCCCCGAGGCTCCCTTATGCTCCTAGCGCGGCGGCTTTTCCCCCCATTGCTCCCGGCCAGGATGCTCCAATGATGATACCCCCATGGTCTTACATATCCTCCGATACCTTGAAATTTCCACCGAAATTTTGGATTTTCGAGGATCTCGAAGCGAAATCTCACCTTCGATCTAATTTTGCAAAATATCTATCGAAATTTCCCGATATTTATCGATATTTCCGATATTTCCCGAAATCTTGAATTCTTAATAAAAAATACTTTGTCAAATATCCACCGAAATTTCCCGAAATTCCCGAAATATTCCGAAATTCCCAAAATATCCCGAAATATCCTGAAATATCGACCATACTCAAAAAAATTCAAAATTTTGTATTCTTGCCCCTATTACGTGTACTATACATTCAGTTTGGAAAGTGTGATCTTTATGTCAATTCTTGTGCAAATAAGTCATGTATTTACTAATTCACATTAGATTTTTTTCAAAAAATATATTTATGGGATGAAAATTGTCGAATATGTTGTGCCCGTTGTGGTTCAGCAGAATACAACATCAGAAGGATATTACCATCATTATATGCAGTACCACCAACATTCAACGTCATGAGATGAATACTGTCAACATTTGACTAATAATTTATACATGCAGTACGAAAGTGGAGGGAGAAGAAAGACCAATGATAGTGATTTTGATCCTCCAAGAAACTCAATGTGGTTTTAAATGATGATTTGTATTAAAATTGTGGTTTTTTGTTTTAATGAAGTTCCTAGGAGATTTGATTATTACTTTACTCTCAAATCATATTTATTTTATATTTTTCGCCACAGATTTTAATCATACTACTTAACAAAATTCACTATACATATATTATATATACAATATTATTTATGTAAAAGATGCATAATTATGATATTTAAAGTTACACAAAGTTTCGTTGCAAATTTCCAAATATTTCTATAAATATCCTTGATTTCTTTAAAATCGATATCGAAATTTTGAATATCCCCGAAATTTCCATCGAAATTTCCATAAATTTACTACCCCGATACCGAAATTTAATACCTTGGATACCCCTTCCGGAGGCTGCTGTCTTCCATTCAGCAAGCGTGAGAAGTGAAGTTCACCCTGCGAAACATGCCCCAAGGGCTCCTACAATGATGGTCCCTTCGATGGATGCGAGGATGGTGTCCCCGCAATTAACTATACCGCACGGTCCTCCAGTAAGGACGTCCTCGGCCTACACGAGCATTAACGAACCCGAGAGGGATGTGATAAGAGGACCTCATAGCAACATGATGGAAAGGTTCGAGGGTATGCAAGAGGAGATGAGAGAAATGCGACAACGACTGGGAGTTGGCACCCATAATCCACCAAGAGGAGTCCCCTTTGGGCCCCAGATACTGGCTGACGAGCTACCCAACAACTTCAAGACACCTAACGTGTCAGAATATGACGGATCATGGGATCCCAATAAGCACTTGTGGAAATTCGAGAACTGTGAATTGCTGCATCAGTACTCAGATGGAGTTAAATGTCGAGTATTCCTAGCCACTTTGACGCGGTCTGCTCAACAGTGGTTCAATCAGTTGGCTCCCAATTCTATCAATTCTTTTAAGGAGTTCAGCTCGATGTTTCTTTATCAGTTCGCCAGCTGTAAGAAGTATCAAAAGACTTCTCTTAACTTGTTCAACCTGCGACAGAAAGACAATGAGCCTTTGCGGGGGTATATTCAAAGATTTAATACGGCAGCCTTAGAGGTACCCTCGGCCAACGCGGATGTGCTGAGTAACGCATTTGCTCAAGCGCTCAAAGACGGAGATTTCTTTAGGTCACTAGCCAAAAAGCCCACATCTAGTTTCGATAATCTGCTGGCCAGGGCAGAGAAGTATGTGAATATGGAGGAGGCTTCCAATATGAAGGGAGTGGAATCATTACCACCACCTAAGGACGGCAAGGATGCCAAGTTTGTGCCTAGGCGACCTCAAGCTGAGGACAGACGCCCCGAGGAGCGGTGGTACAATCAATTCACGCCGCTGAAGGTAGCACCATTGCAAGTTCTCATGGCCATAGAGCACAAGAGTTACGTAAGATGGCCCCGGAGTGCTGAAACGGGGCCCGTTAACCCTAATTCAGACAGTTATTGCCGTTTCCACAGAGAATACAGCCATCACACCAACGAATGTCGCCATTTATTAAGCGAGATTGAAAGGTTGATTGGGTGCGGGCGTCTCCAAGAGCTTATTTGCTAAGATCGAGAGAAGAGTTCTAGGATATTTGAGAGAAGCCCCTTCCCTCCAAAACGCCAATATGACAGAAATGGTCCAGCCAGGAAAGAGGAGGAGGCACTTCCCCGAGGAAATACTCCAGGTGGGCAAGGAAGAAATGTACCAGCGAAGGAAAAGGCGACGGCCCGAAAAAGAGTCATCAACATGATATCCGGAGGTCCCACCGATGGGGATTCACATAGGGTAAGGCGAGCCCACGAGAGAGCCCTGCGTGAAGTTGCCCATTGGGAAAGTGAGGGAAAAGTCGCTGCCGTGGGGATGGAATTTGGACCCGCCGATGGACAGCACCTCCATCATCCCCATCATGATACGCTGGTGGTCACCGCCACAATCGCTAACTACGATGTCGAGCGTATCTTCATTGACAGTGGCAGCTCTGTCGATATCCTCTTTGAGGATGCATATAAGCAAATGGACTTGGGAGAAGTGAAGGTGGAGCCGGTGGACACTGCCCTATTCGGATTTTCTGGAGAGTCTATTCGCCCGTTAGGACAAATACGACTCCCCCTTTCATTGGGAACCGAGCCCTGGAGAACAAAGATGATGAAATTCTTAATCGTGAAGGCTCCTTCAGCATACAATGCTATTCTGGAAAGGCCTACGCTTAATGCTTTTCGAGCCGTCATCTCCACGTACCATATGAAAATCAAGTTCCCGGTGGGAGAAAGGGTTGGAGAAGTAAAGGAAAGTCAACAAACTGGACGAAAGTGTTATGTGAGGGCCATACGAGCTGGAGAAAGGGCAGAGGGCATGGATATTGACCAGCCTGCTAGGTCAAGCATCCCATCAACCGAAATCATGGCTGTAGAGGAAGAAAGAGTAGGGATACCCCTGTTACCAAGGGTGAAACCCGTGGAGGACTTGGTTGACATGGAGTTAATACCAGGGGATGGTAGCAAGGTGGTCCGAGTAGGCTCCCAATTGGAACCCGACCTTTTATCTCGCCTCCTGTGCCTACTCCGGGAGCACATGAACGTCTTCGCTTGGACTGCTGAGGACATTGGGGGTGTGGACCCATCCATAGCGGTCCATCGTCTCAACGTGTTTCCTTCTGCTAAGCCGGTCAAGCAGAAAAGGCGGCACTTTGGACTAGAAAAAGATAAAATCATACAGAGTGAAGTGGACAAGTTATTGGCCGCTGGACATATTAGGGAGATCCAATTCCTTGAGTGGATAGCCAATGTCGTTTTGGTGCCCAAGAGTGGGGGCAAGTGGAGGATGTGCATTGATTTCAGGGATCTCAACAAAGCCTGCCCCAAAGACTGTTATCCATTTCCAAGGATAGATCAGTTGGTGGACTCAACCTCAGGCTGCGAGCTCCTTAGTTTGATGGATGCTGCACAAGGATATCACCAGATACCTTTGGCCGTGGAGGACCAGAAGAAAGTTAGCTTCATCACTGCGTTCGGAACGTATTGTTACGTAGTGATGCCTTTCGGGTTGCGTAATGTTGGAGCTACCTACAAGAGGTTCATGGATAAAATGTTCAGGAATCATCTAGGACGAAACATGGAAGTCTACGTGGACGACATGCTCATTAAAAGTCGCAAGGCATGTGATCATATCAACGATTTAGAAGAGGCACTCGAGGTCCTGAGACGTTACCAGATGAAGCTTAACCCAGATAAATGTGCTTTTGGAGTTAGAAGTGGAAAATTCCTTGGATACCCGGTGACCAAGAAAGGAATAGAAGTGAACCCAGAAAAAGGCAGAGCTATCCTGGAGATGAAACCCCCTACTACTCGGAATGAGGTGCAAAGATTGACTGGGAGAATTGCAGCATTGGGGTGCTTCATCGCCCGACTTGGAGAGCGGAGTCTCTCCTTTTTCAAGCTTACGAGAAAGTTAAATCAATATCTATGGGACGAAGAGTGCCAAGCCGCTTTCAGGGAACTGAAGGAGTATCTGGCCCATTTGCCTTTGTTGACAAAGCCGGCGCAAGGGGAAACCCTATATTTATACTTAGCCATCTCAGAGCATGTCGTCACCTCTGTGCTTATACGGGAAGAAGGGAAGGACTAAAAACCCATTTATTATGTAATTCGAATGCTGCGAGGTGCTGAATCTAGATACTCCAAAATTGAGAAGGTTGCATTCGCCTTGGTGGTTACTGCAAGGAAGCTGAGGCCTTATTTCCTTAGATATCATGTGGAATTTTGAACCAACCACCCTTTGAAGCAAATCTTAGGCCGCCCCGAAGTATCAGGAAGAATGATCAAATGGGCGGTAGAATTGAGTGAGTTCGACATCTCCTATTCTCCTAGGCCATTCATTAAGGCTCAGGCGTTAGCGGACTTTATCTCGGAGGTCCCTTCGGCGCAGTAGAAAAAAGAGGTTTGGCTCTTGCATGTGGATGGTTCATCGACCCTAGCCGGAAGTGGAGCTGGAGTGGTGTTGACCACTCCTGAAGGCAATGAACTGGAGTATGCGATAAAGATAGAGTTTAGAGCGTCTAACAATGAGGCAGAATATGAAGCTCTAATTGTTGGGTTGAAGATGGCTTTGAAGGCCGGAGCTAAGCACCTGGTGGTTTACTCGGACTCCCAGCTAGAGGCTTGTCAAGTAGCTGGCCAGTATGAAGCTAAGGATAGAGTATTTGAAGAAGATAGAGCAGCTGAAGGAGGAATTCGAGAGCCTCGAGATACGCCAGATACCTCGGTCAGAGAACAACAAGGCTGATTACCTCGCCAAGCTGGCCAGTGCTATAGTGGATTGCCATACGAGGCAGGTCACCATACATTCGATGTCCAGCGCCACCGCAGAGGATTCTATATATTCCATCAAAGTGGCTGACGATTGGAGAAGACCCATTCTGAGCTATCTTTAACAAGGAGAATTACCCCATGACAAAGTTGAGGCCGCACGCCTGCAATACAAAGCCTGGAGGTATACTCTCTTGGATGGAGTGCTCTACAAGAGATCATTTACCGAGCCACACCTAAGGTGTCTTTCCCAGAAGGAGGGAGTGCTCGTCCTAGAGGAGATCAACGGGGGACTCTGCGCTAACCATGATGGGGGGACTGATATTGCCGCCAAAGCTATCAGAGCTGGCTATTTCTAGCCCACTATGAAGGCCGACGCCAAAAACTTGGTGAAGAAGTGTGAGTCGTGCCAAAGACATGCGATCCTTCTCCATAGACTAGCGGAGCCCATGGGGGTCATGAATTCACCATACCCCTTTGCCAGATGGGGAATAGACATCCTAGGGCCATTTCCCTTGGCGACCGGACAGAGAAAATTCCTCTTGGTGGCGGTCGATTGCTTTAGTAAATGGGTGGAGGCCGAACCGCTGGCTAAAACGGAAGGAGAGGTGATCAAGTTTCTGAGGAAGTCCATACTCTTCAGATTTGGGGTCCCTCGAGAAATAGTTTCCAATAATGGGCGACAGTTTCAGGGAGCAAAAATCCAAGATTGGTGTCAAGACTTGGGTATAAAACAATTGTTTACCGCCGTAGGCCACACCCAGTGCAATGGTCAAGTGGACGTGATTAATAGGGTTCTTTTGCAAGGATTGAAGATGAGGATCCAAGGAGGAAGAGGTTCATGGGTAGACGAGTTACCCAGCGTGCTTTGGCCATACCGAACTACCCCTCGCAGTACCACGGGAGAAATGCCTTTTAGCCTCGTATATGGGGTGGAGGTCGTGATTCCGCCAGAGGTCAATATGCTCACGCATCGCGTGAAGTATTACAACCCTGAGAGGAATGAAGAATTAATACGAGAAAGCTTGGATGCGATAGAGGAGGCCAGGAGCGCTGCTTACCTGCGGATGGCAAAGTATAAACAAAAGGTTGCTAGCGCTTTCAATCGGAGGGTTCTCAGCCGAGAACTGCAAGTGGGGGACTTAGTCCTTCGGAGAGCTGATGTTCTAAAGCCGGTAGGAAAACTGGGACCCAAATGGGAGGGTCTGTTTAAAGTAGTGCAAATCCTCTCAGGGGGTGCTTACATGATAGAAGACATGGACGGAAGGAAGCTATCCAGGCCTTGGAACATGCATAATCTAAGGAGGTTTTACGTATGAAGAAAGATAAATAAAGTTAGTGGTTTAGAGCTTGCAGTCGAATAAATTTCTTTTCTTGTTAGTATTTGTTTCCTTCTATGTTGCTGTTTTCCTCTATGACAAGTATGTTCAGTATTCCATTCTAATAAAAACATGTTCCTTGGTATTATTTATTTCCTTCTATGTCACTACTCTTCTTTGTGATAATGATCAGCCTTCCATTCTAATAAAAGCATCTTTATTTCAATAATTATTTCTATGTCGTTACTTTATACATTATTGCAAAAAAGAAAAAAAAAAGAAAGAGAAAAAAAAGCCCTGTGAAAAACCAGGCACCTCTAAGCCCTGTGAAAAATCAGGCACCCTTAAACCCTGTGAAAAACTAGGCACCTCTAAGTCATGTGAAAAACCAGGCACCCTTAAGCCCAGTGAAAAACCAGGCACCGAAAAAACTAAGCCCTGTGAAAAACCAGGTACCTCTAAGCCCTGTGAAAAACCAGGCACCTATAAGCCCTGTGAAAAACCAGGCACCCTCTAAGCCCTATGAAAAACCAGGCACCCTTAAGCCCTATGAAAAGCCAGGCACTCTTAAGCCCTGTGAAAAACCAGGCACCCTTAAGCCCTATGAAAAACCAGGCACTCTTAAGCCCTGTGAAAATTAGGCACCTCTAAGCCCTGTGAAAATTAGGCACCTCTAAGCCCTGTGAAAAACAGGGCACCAATGGGCTTGTGAAAGTTCAAGCACTAAATAGAAGGCCTCGTTTATTTCGAGCGCTCAAGAAGAACCTGGAGTATCCCAAGAAATCTATGTTATCCCGAGCACCTTAAGAAGCCTCGAGGAAGTCGTGGCATCTCTTAAAAAAAGGGGGGGAGGGAAAAGAAAGAAAAAGACAGAACGGAAAGGGAAATGTCCTCAGCCCAGCAACTCCATAAAATTCCCCACAAATGCGGAGCATTTCCCTGTGTATAAGTGAGTTTTCATTTGAATAATCATTTCCTTCTATCATATTTATTTATGTCTTGTTCGTCATGTCAAATCATTGGAAAACTAGTATGATGGTGCTGACATCGAATAAAGCGCATATGTAAATATGAAAATAAAGCATATTCGAAATAATTATTAAAACAAAGTCTTTACGATAATAAGCATAGCACCGATGCCCCAAAAGTGAGCATTACAATAGAAAGTCCGAATAAGAATATCGAAAGCATACCAATAACTACTTGAGCAAAAGAACAATAAAGAAGTAATGGAATATCACTGATGGAGGGGAGCTTAAACCCCGAGCTCTTCGGTAGCCTCGAAGAAGGGTTCCGAGACAGCTTGACACTTGGCTGCCAAACTACCCGCCTCATCATCCATAGGGGTACTCAAAATGGCTTCTAGGGCAACATCATCAATGGTGGGCTCTACAGGGCGATCTCCAGCATCCTTGGCAGCCTGAGCCTCGGAGAGCTTGTTGTTATCAATTCCAACAGCTAGGATGCAAGCCGGAGCTTCCTCGCTCGGCTCGGGCGCATCATCCAAGCCTGCACTCTCCTGGAGAAAGAAAGTGTCAAACCCACCCGGCAGGCGTCGCTTTCCACAAATTGTCTCAAGCAAGAGCGGAAGCCATGGTAGTAATATTGCAAGGCGGTCTCCACTAGCATTCCCTGATGTTCAGAAGACTGAAGGAAAGCAGTGTGGCGTCGTTGATAGTTATCATCCATCATCGCCAATCCCTTGATGGAATGGCGAAAATTCGCTATAGCCGCCTCTCGAGCTGCCTGGCAAGCTTTCTCCACATCGCCGGCTTGAGTTTTCTTCAAATTCTCTAACTCTGAGGACATCTCCCTCCTCAGGACTCGCTCTTTAGCTAGATCCCCGGTCCGCAAAAGCACTTATTTCTCCCATTCACTCAATTTTTTAGACGTTTCAAGAGAAAAAGTTGCTTTGGCCCGAATGCGTGAGATCATGTCACTCCCTAACAAGCTTGCCTACACGCGAAAGCAAAAATAATGCATATAAAAATATATAGTAAAAGGAGAAATTCCAAAAATCGAGGATCCCTAGGTACCAAAGGTCTAACCTGAAGAATGGAGGAGGAGAAGTCCTCAAGCAGAGACATGTCGGATAAATCGCTCATGTAATGAAGATCCCTAGGAGAGGCCATACTCATCAAGTGATCAAATGACACCTTCTTGGAGGACGCTGAAAGCAGTGAAGGGGGTGATGCTCAATCCTGGGCATGCTTCGGTCCAGCTGAATTCTCACGATCAGGAAGCCCCCGAGCCCGCTTGGAAAAAGGGAGGCAGCCTCAGAGGGGTGTTGAAAAGAATGCTCTGGAGACGGTTACGAGATGACCGACCTTGGGGTCGGTGGAGCTGTCCCGTCAGCTGTCTTGTGAAGTTTGTCGTCAGTTTCCTTTTTCCTCTTGCCCTTGGATTTGTCTACAGCTATCTGCTTGGGGGTGAAGAGGGAATAACCACCGGTGTCTCGGAATTCTTTCCAGCCGTGGATAATTTTTCACCCGAGGTCTTCTTGGCATCAGACTTCTGTGCTGAACCTTTGAGAAGTGTCCTGAACATGATGGAATCTACAAAGCAATAAAGTGGACAGCCGTTATGATTAAATATACCATGGAGACAGCTAAAGAATACACCAACATTCATCATACAATCATAAGCATAGTAAAGACAGCATTAGGAGAAAAGATGGATAGTCGAAATATACTGAGGTCACCCGAAAGCTACACCAGCTTAGGGCTTAGGCCAAAGTGGCTTAGCAAATCATCAGAAACCAGTTGGCGAATGTCATACACCCTCTTATTCAAGATACCTAAAATGCGCCTATGCTCAGGGGACCTATCCCTCATTGAAAATTTTTGGTGTACCGGGTTATCATCTATCCATCTACGAGGAAAATTCCATGAGTTTGGGGACGAGATGAAAAAATAATTCCTCCTCCACTCCCCATGGGTTTTAAAGTTATGTCTCAAGAACTTGACACCAAATCGTGAGGTGAAGTAAAATAGCCCTTTCTCTGACTTCTTGAGTTGGAAAAAAGAGTAAAAACTTGAGGCTGATGGAGTTTCCCCACAATAAGAGGAAACTGTAACAAAGAAGGACATGAGGCTTATGGAGTTTGGCGATAATTGGCACAAAGGCACCCCGTATAGCCTCGATATCTCCTCAAATAGGCTGGGGTGGGAAAGCGCAAGCTAGCCTCTACTTGGGCAACAAAGAAACACTTATACCCCTCGGGGGGAGCACGAGGGCGATCTCTAGAATTTGGAACTAGTACATTGAACGAAGGAGGCAGGCGTAAATACTTTTTGAACCTGCCGACATCTAAATTATTAAAACAGGATATGTACACTTTATAGTATGGGTCCCCGGCGGCTAATTGCTTCTTTTCAACCCGGGTTAAAGGTGGAATGCTTTCGGGGTCAGTGTCGGTGTCAGAACCCGTGTCATGAAGCTCGCCTAATTCGGTCACCTCGGGCGGCGGACTGCTCGGCTTGAGGGTGCCTTCGGCATGCTCGAGGATTGAGGGGTTGAGCAAGGAGAAAGCTGGTTCAGTCAACTCGACCGAGGAGTAAGACATCGTTTTCGCACTCAAAACGGTAAAAATATGCTACACAGGTAAAACAAGAAGGAAAAAGGGAGAAGGAAAAATCAAAGGTCAAAAGTATCCATTTAATGGTAAATATGCAAATCATAAAGTACATATATATTCTTTTTATTTATGCATGCGTGTATAATTATATATGCATATATCCATGCAAGCATATCAAAGGTCAACCAGTTCGTTAACACATTGCTAATTATGCAAACCATAAAAATTTATCCTAACTTGTGTAGGTATACACGCATGCATCTATATATATATGTGTGTGTGTGTGTGTGTGTGTACATCCATGCAAGTACATCAAAAATCAAATCAGTCCATTAACAAATTGTCAATTATGCAAAATCATGGAAATTCGTATATATGGTGTGTATAAACATGCGTATCTATATCTATGTTTATATAACGGTTTATAAAAATTTATGCGGATATATGTATATATACACGCTGCATCTATGTATATATATACATATGTATGTGTACACACAGGTATAAAAAGAAAAGATTTACAAGTTGTTACCTTGGTCTCTTCGCGAAGGGAAAGAAAGGAAAAGGAGTGCCCCGAGGATGCTACGATCGCGATGCCAGAGTACGAAAAAATATAAGAGGAGGAGGTTCTATGGCAATCTTCGAAAATTGCATGTAAAAAAGGGGGAGGAATAACTTAAAGCATGCAAGCAATAAAAAATTGGAAAGAAAAAGAATTGTAGCTCCTTAAAAAAAAGGGGGGAGGGGGGAGGAAGAAGAGGATGATAGGGCTCTCCTACCTTGAAAAGAATTAGGAGTAGGAGGAGTCTAAACAAGTCCATCTAGATTCCTAAGGAAGGTGGGAGTCCTCAAATCAACCAAGAGAAAAGAAAAGGAAATGGAAAAGGGAAAATGAGGGGGGGTCAATTTTCGCCCCCCTGCTGCTGACGCCAAACTGAGCCGCCGGCTCGGCTCCCAATGAGCCGGTTGAAAAAAAAATTTACTCTCTAGGCCTTGACTCATTGCAAGACCTCAAGAGTAGGGGGACTTATGATATGCCTACAAATTATGGTGATTCGACATTGGGCTTTGTCAAAGGACGGACCCCCAAGAAAAACGATGTAGCTAGCTAGAAAGGATGAGGAGGCCCAAACAAATACGTATCCATGAAGAAGAATAGCTTGAGGAAAGGGTGGAAGGCTCAGCCCAAGAGGGATAGCTCAAAGAAGTGGTGGAAGGCATAGATCGAGAAGGATAGCTAGAGAAAGGATAAGATTGGATAAAAATCAAATCGTATCCAATCCTACCTAATATCCCTCAAAGAAGGGGAAATGAATCATGATCTGCCCTCAAATGTGTGAAGTGGCCGCCCCCCTCAACCAAAAAAGGGAAAAAAAATCGTCCACCAAGGCCTATAAATACGAGAAATTTCATTCCTTGTTTTTTTTTAGATTAACAATTAAGAGAAAAATAGAGTGTTTTCATGTTCTTCATCTTCTAGCAAGAAAAAGGGAAAAATATCAATAAAGTGGAAATTTAAGGGTTCTCTTCATTGCTTTTTCATTCAAGATTTTAGTATTTATTGTGGAAAATTAGTCGTCTTATGAAAAATTAGATTTCTCATTCTCATACAAATAAAATTGCGTTTTTGTTAACACGATTTTCTTGGTGTAAAAACGAACCGCATCAAATTTATTTAATCTAATTAAATATTTTTAATTAAATCATGTCATCCATTTCGTCAGTCAATCACATCTAATGTGATTTTACCAAAATACCCTTAGAATGAAAATATTTTTTTTCTTCACATAGCGCGACTCTCTAGACTCGATTCAATTGGCAATGGGAGGATTCCAAAGGATAAGGTTGTCACCTAGCCAACACCGTGGAACCAAATCGTAACCCAATTGAATACGAGATGAACATGTCATCACGAACCTTGATTACGACTACCATATGCGTATGGCCTATTCACCGACGTGACCTGATCAAGTAAGAGCCATGGTACGTCAAACTCATATAACTTGATGTTGTACTCAGTAATCATAATAATGTGAAATTACCAAACTACCTTCAGTGGCCATCACTAGTTTAGTTTATCTGCTTTGGCCAGAGACTTTGTAATTTCTATTACTTATGATCGTACAGGTCACATACTCGTTTACTATCGAGACGGTATCTATAATGTCGAATGTACTATATGGATTGTACTTCGAGGTCGACCCCACCTATCAGGTGATACGGGTCTAACTACTCTTATAATATATCCAATACTACAAGCACATTATAAATAACTCTTCAGGTCTAAAGCTCACACATACTATCGCAATCTTAATCCCAATCATTGATTGTCAAAGAGTAAATACCCATGTGATTGGATTAATGCGAGTCGAGTTCAAATATGTTAATTCCATTAATCATATTCATGACACCAGCTCCCACTGTCTAATCAGTGTACGACTGACACTTCCTTGTCAAAGTAGGTGTCATACGAGTTGAATTCTAATGCCTAATTAAAATTCCTTAACTCGCGAACTCCTGGTTTAAGAGATTAAGTACTTGACTCTTCCAGTGCCTCCTCTTTTCCATAAGAGGTGGAAAGTCTATCTTCAAGTCTCATGGACTTATTTGTTTAATACATTTAAATGCCATTAGATTTATATGAACAAAATCAAAACCAATATTCTACAAATAGAAATAAATAATTTGTACAAATAACTTACTCAATCTAATTCCTCGTAGGCACTGAGGGCATACACCTAACAACCTCCCACTTGCACTCAATGCTAATCGTTATGGTATTTGATGCCCATCTTCTCAAGATGTTTATCTAGCACCGCCTGTGATAATGGCTTGGTGAGTGGATCAGCCATGTTTTCTGCTGAGGCCATTTTCTGCACGGCGATATCTCCTCTTCCAACGATTTCTCATATTATATGATATTTCGTCACCACGTGTTTAGATTTATTGTGAGACCTTGGTTCTTTAGCTTACACAATTGCTCCAATGTTGTCACACCATAGTGGCAACAGCATTTTCCCGCTAGAAACCACTTGAAGTTCGGCTATGAACTTTCTCATCCAAACAGCTTCTTTTGCTGCCTTAGAGGTTGCCACATATTCTGCCTCCGTTGTGGAATCAGCAGTTATGTTTTGTTTAGAACTTCTCCAAGACACTGCTCCACCAATGAACGTGAATATGTACCCAGAGGTGGACTTAAGGTCATCCGGATCAGATTGAAAATCTGCATCGGTGTAACCATCCACCTTTAATTCTCCATTTCCATATATCAATAGCATATCTTTAGTTATTCTCAAGTACTTTAAGATACACGTCACTGCTGTCCAGTGTGGCTCCCCCGAGTTTACTTCAAACCTACTGACCACGCTCACAGCATGTGCCAGATCTGGTCTTGGTACAACATCGTGTACATGAGACTTTCTACTGCTGATGCATAAGGTGTATTCCCCATTTCCATTCTATCCTTGTCCATTTTAGGACTCATAGATTTGGAAAGATGAATACCATGTCTCATGGGCAAAAGTCTTCCTTTAGAGTTATGCATTTCATATCTCTTAAGGACTTTCTCTAGGTAGAGCGCTTGGGAGAGTCCTATCATTTTATTCGCTCTATCTCTATACAGGCAAATTCCCAGAATATAGGTTGTTTCTCCTAAGTCTTTCATGGAGAATGTGCTTGAGATCTATGTCTTGACTGATCTCAATAAGCCTATGTCATTCCCTATAAGTAGTATGTCATCTACGTATAGAACCAGGAATGTCAACTTGCTCCCACTGACCATTTTGTAGACACATGGTTCGTCTTTATTCATGATGAAGTCATATTTCTTTGCTTCTTCATTGAACCTTAGATTCCAACTCCGAGAGGCTTGTTTTAGTCCATAGATGGACCTATTAAATTTGCAAACTTTATGAGAAACTTCTTCGGATATGAAGCCCATGGGCTATTGCATATAAATGTCCTCCTCAAGTTATCCATTTAGAAATGCGGTCTTCACATCCATTTGCCAGATTTCATAATCTAAGTTTGCAATTATGGCTAGCAGAATTCTAATAGATTTGATCATGGCTAGTGGTGAAAAGGTTTCCTCATAGTCAATGCCCTCTTTTTTACTATAACCTTTCGCCACTAGATTGGCCTTATAGGTATCCACCTTGCCATCCGGACCAATCTTTCTCTTATAGATCGATTTGCATCCAACTTGTCTTACTCCATTTGGTAGATCAGTAAGAGTCCAGACTTGGTTAGAAAGCATCGAATCAATCTCTGCTTTCATATCCTTAAGCCACTTTGAGGAATCTATATTCGTCTCTGCTTCATCATAGTCAAAAGGATCATCTCCATGGCTCCCTTCTGCAACAACATACAAATAATGTTGTGTATCATGCAGATAACCATATCTCTCAGGAGGCTGAGATACTCTGCTAGATCGCCGTTACGATGGTTGTGTCATATTGGGTTCTGATTCTTGAACTAGTGTCTCCGAAGGGACGTTAACCTGTTCTTCCAAAACAATCTTCTACCTACACCACCTTCTCGAATGAATTATTTTTCAAGAAAGTGGGCTTGCAAGGCCACGATGATCCTATGATCATTTTGCAGGTAAAAGAGGTATCTCATTGAATCAATGGGAAAACCGATAAAACGTCCTTTCAAGGATCTATCCTCTAGTTTCTCTACCTTTGTCTTCTTTAATTACGCTGGGCAACCCCATATCTTTATGTACTTGAGACTAGGCTTCCTACCGTTCCATATTTCATATGGTGTAGTAGGAACAGATTTCAAGGGACATTTGTTCAAAATGTGCGCAGTTGTAAGCAAAGCATGTCCCCACAAGGAAATGGGAAAATCAGTGTAGCTAATTATGGAGCGTATCATGTCCAACAGAGTACGATTCCTTCTTTTTGCTACCCCATTAAGTCGTGGAGTTGCTGGAGGAGTTAACTGTAATACTATGTCTTATTCTTTTAAGAACTAATCAAACTCGGTACTCATGTATTCACCACCTCGATCAGATCTAAGTGTCTTAATAATGTGCCTAGTTTGTTTTTCAGTTAAAGCTTTGAATTCCTTGAACCATTCAAGTGTTTCTGACTTATACTTCATCAGATAAACTAGACCATACCTAGAGTGGTCATCTGTGAAGGTTATAAAGTACTGAATCCTTGAGGGGCCCACAAACGTCAGTGTGAATTAATCCTAAAACTTCATTTACCCTTTCAAAATGTCCAGTAAATGGTGACCTAGTCATCTTGCCTTTAAGACATGATTCACAAGTAAGCTATGGGTCAGACCTAAGTGGGCTAATAAGCCCACGTTTTTCCAATTCATGAATCTTAAATTCATCGGCATGTCCTAATCTAAGATGCCATATGAGTTTTTGGTTTACTCCACTCATACTACATTTTCTAGTCATAGTATTAACCATACATTGATTTCGGACATTCAAATAGTATAAACCATTAATTAAAGATGCAGAGCCAGCACACTTATTTCTAAAATAAATATCACAAGAATTATGTTTAAAAGAAAACAAATATCCTTTCCTAACCAATACAGGAATAGAAATAATATTCTTGAGCCCATTGGGCAAAACTAGGCAATCATCTAAAATTATTTAATGTCCATAAAATAATGTAACAGAAGTAATTCCAATGTGTGTCGCAGCCACATTATGTCCGTTTCCAACATTGATCATCATTTCTTTCTCATCCAGCTTTCTACATGCCTCTAGATCCTGGTTCAAAACACAAAAATGAGCACTAGTTCCGGAATCTAGAATCCAAGAAGTAGAAAATATCATCATAGAACAATTTATTTCAAAAACATAAAGTTCTATACCTACTTTATTTTCTGTTTTTCAGCTTCGGACAGTCACGTTTCCAATGTCCTGCTTCTTTGCAGTGGAGGCATATCACTACCCCAGAAAATGCCTACTACAGCGGTTATATTACACCTATTACAGCGGTTTTAACCACTGTAATAAGCACCGGTGTAATAGGGGTCATGCCTATTACAGCAATTTTTAACCGCTGTAATAGGTCACCTTTTACAACTATTACAAAATAAACCACTGTAATAGACCACCCTATTACAGCGGTTAATAGTTTAACTGTTGTAATAGGGTGGCCTATTACAGCGGTTTATTTTGTAACCGCTATAATAGGTGACCTATTACAGCGATTTATTTTTTAACCGTTGTACATTTTTTTATTATTATTTTACCTGCTCAGTTTATAACCTTCCTGTACAAGAACAAAATTCAACAAACCAACACAACAAACCAGCACAGCACAACAGATTCAACAGAAACAACAAAAACCCAAAATTTCAATATAAACAATGCTCTTCTCCAACAGCAAAATTTTATGATCTCCAACAAATCACGAGTTTACAATCAACTAATTAAACTAATCACAATTTACATACAACAAATCAAATCACAATTCATAATTTACAACATACCATACCCCATTTCTAAGCGCATTCGAAAATGTATTGTGTCAATTCGCTACGTACTTCATCAATTTGCACTTGAGAGTAGAAGGGGCATCGACAATCAGGAAAGTACTGCAAGATAAAGATTGCAAACCCTAAGAACGTTTCGGTTACCTACCAAAGGTTTAATAACTTCAAAAGGGAAAGAAACTGAGTATTAGGATTATGCATACCGCTAGTGGGATTGAAGATTCTCCGTGGCTAATAATCTCCTTTATGAATCTCATAACGAAGAAGCCACAATCTACGTCGTTTGTCTGTCGGGGGCACTACAAAAGTAATCAAAATTGTATTAGAACACTAACTTTTATACGAATAATCTCTTGAAATTAGAAAAAACTAACCTTTATACATATCTATTTACAGGTTTTGTTTTTGGATTTCTTCATTTGGTTGTTGTGATTTGCACGACATATCAACACAGCCCTGTAAAAAATACAAAAAACAAGAAAATATGTCAAAAACAAGCAAATATGTGAAATCTAGGAAGATATATGCACTTTAAAAATAGTATTAAATATAATGGATACATTGATTGAATGAAAAACTTACTGATTTATTTTTTCTTTCATGTCAAATCGATTATCCGGATCGCCATGCAAAGAATCCAGATAATAAACGACCTCTTCAAATGGGTCAATCACAATCAACAACCAATGTCCCCTAAAAAGCATTCAAAAGATAAGTTCAAAATTAGTTTTGCGTAACAAGTTTTACAAATTAAAGTTGAGTCTTTAGTAACTCACCCGGTGTTGTAAGGTGCAAAAAATAACTTTTTCATCTGTGCGCTCTTTGTCATAGCATTTGCTATAAATTGCACTTGTACAATTTGTTAACTAGGACCAATTCTTGGTCCCACGGATATAGCATGTGGGCTAAGGAACTGAAACGACTTTATTATTACTTTTTTTATAAATTATTATTGACACGCTAATAACTAACGTGCTATAATAGCAAGTGCACTAGTCGTGTGTAGTAACAAATGGACGGTAAGTACGGATTGTCGAACCACAAGGACTTGAATTCTAGTTTAAGATTTGTAATGAAGTGAATAAACGAAGTAAGAATAAATTCAAATAAAACTTGTCAAGAACAAGAACAAAGATGAGCAAGTGATTTAAAACCAATTATAAAAGGAGACTAAGGCACATGCTAGGTTCAAATTGATCAAATATACTTATAAAGGTTCTTGTTGGAGAGTTACACTTATATTGTTATGGTGAGAGCTCCGAAGGTAGAGAATAACCGATGTCTCGCGTATAAACTCCTATGCTCAGATCGTGATTTCCCAAATATTCCTATCCGAAAATCTAACCACTAAACATGCATTAACGTACTAGAGTTCACTCGATTTGAATCGAACAACTTCACTCGGGAATCTTTACCTATGTCTAGGCAATTCCTCATTAGTTGCGGGTCATGATGTGAATTTCTTGCACCCTAAGTCAATTTTCTCCCGAAATATTCACCTAGGCATAAGATTCTAACACATAGTGATCAAGTATATACAAGATAAGTAGAACATCAATTCACATCACATAACAATATAAGAATAACCTCAACAATCATCTATTATAAACATAAATCACAATTTGGCCTTACATGGCCTTAGTCTTACGAATTTAGTTCATAATTGAAAGCATAAAAGACATAAGAGGAATACTCATAAACATAAATGAAATGAAAAGCTCTTAAAAACTCCCTAAATGGTGAATCATGATGGATCTTGAAATTGAGCCTTCAATCCCCAAGCTCTTTTCCTTCCTCTAGTTTTCCCCTCTCTCTCAATGATGAAGAATGATGGTGAAATCAGATTAGGGGCTGCCCCCCTCTCTCATTTCATTCATGAAGAATGCAAGAGATGATTGCCTTTATAGGTGTATATTCTCCTCCCTCCCATGTGTTGTCCCTCTCTTGTGTCCTCCATTACTCTAAAGTATGTAGTATAAAATTCCATAAAGTAAATCTACCAAGAAACACACTTATAGCAACCCCTCAACACATGTGCTAACATTTTGGCTTTAAACATTCTTCCCCACAAAAGATGCTGAACTTTTGGCTTAAATTAATCAAATTCCGGACGACGCGGCGCCCAGGCGTGGGTATTTTGGCGCCTAGGCGCGGTTTTGCGAAGTCTGGGCAGTTTTCTTGTTTTTCTGCGCAGCAATCGTATTTCCTTCATAACTCTTTCCACAGACCTCAGATTTGGATGATTCAAGTTCCCACGTGTAGCTAAGACATAGAGCTAAAACTTTGTTGAAGGAAACTTTGTCCAATTCGGTCTCTAAATGTACAAATTGTGCGCTCAACCGTGGCAAGTGTTACGAAATCCGCGCCCAGGCGTGGATATGATGGCGCCTAGGTGCGGGAGTGCGAAGCAAATCCTCGGAACTGGATGTCAGATGCGCCTGGGCGTGGTTGGAAGGGCGCTTGGGCGTGGTAAGCCGAATGTCTGAACCGTTTTCTTGGTTTTCAGCGCAGCAATCGTGTTTCCTTCATAACTTTCTCCACGGACCTCCGATGTGGATGATTTAAGTTGCCAAGTGAAGCTAACAAAGAGATCTACAACTTTGTTGAAGGAAACTTCCTCAAATTCGACATAAAAATATACATAAATTCTGTATTTGCGCGCGTTATTCCTCTATTGTAGTGATTTTCCACCTTTACTCGATAAGCACACAAATTAAACGCAAATGTGGTATAAATCATGCATAAACCAATACAAATCCAATAAATATGAGGCTCTAAAACATGTAAATTCACACCCTATCAACACCCCCAAACTTACCCATTGATCGTCCTCGAGCAATGAGAGCTATAAGACAAGATCAACATCATTCAATTCGAGAAAACAAAACAACTAACTAACTCACTTTCGTGGAGTAAACGATTGCACTTAGCGGGTGCAACAAGCCTTTAAACCCTTGAGTTACCTCAAAGGACGAGTTATAGTCTCGTGAGGGTTTGCATGCGATATACCCACAAAATCTAACAAAATTTATCCAACCAAATCAATACACCTCAACATGATCAACAAGAATGAATGGCATAAAATCAACCTTTTAAAGTTCACAAATATATATACATATCAACTACTTTTGCTCATGTGACACCAATACTTGAAAAGACTCTCTAGGGTGTAGTGAAAAATAAATCTAAGGTATTATAGTCGAGAGGCATCCTTACCAAATTTTGGACATTAATCCCATATCTATCAACTTTATGATCAAACACAAAGCATAAGAATCATAGAAAATTTCATAGCCATTTAAATTTCATTATCTCAAACATTCAAACTTTCAATTCATATGAAACTTTCCAATTAATTAACTTCATTAAGGCTAGATCATGTGCAATGTTTTATTCCATTAGGCTTTCTATGGCACCCATGTAACAAGCTTTAGATCAATGACTCCCAAACTAGATAGTTTGGGGGCATTAAGTGTAAAGACACTCCTAAGGATTTAATCACTCGAGTGTCAAAGGCTACGAAATAAAACTAGATCTTTTAAACAATTCACTTCTTTTTGGCTTGAGCTTAGCTCAAATTAGCATACTAGTACAGTATATAGGCATGAAACTTTTCACCTTCAGTACATATTAGCCTGACCAATTTTTGGTCATAACAAAATTCAACCTTTTTAATTCATTGTTTAGCATATCAAATTACTACTCAACTTATACTCTTATGAGAAATCTAAGTTAAAATTTTCGGGAATAATTCCTTAAGTGTCTCAAGATGGTTATCCTCTCAACTCCTCTACCTTCGATTTATGTACATTGTGAATCATCTAAGAAATCAATCCTAGTATAGGATCTCCATGAGCAATTTTAAAGATATATATGTTCATTTAAATTCAAATTATTTCAAAAAATCATGCCATTTTTACAAGTTAATCAATTTCAATGCATCAATTGGAAGGACTAAATTTTTTTTTTTAATACTTGATTTTCTCAACAAAGAAGCATATAAATATGATAGCACACAACTTTCCCCCAAACTCAAGCTACAAATTAGGATTGCATCATCAAAGTTCAAAATAAGTACTCTTCTACCCCCAAACTTAAATCCAACATTGTCCCCAATGTTGTTACAACAAGCATACACAACGGTAAAAGAACACTTACAACCAAGGATGTTGAAAAACATCCTTAAACTTCCAATACATAATCCTATAGCTTTTCCTCCTCTCGAGTAAAATGAGCATCTCTAAACATGGGGTCCAAATGTGCATCATATCTAACACGTCAACTTTTCAAACCATCAAGCATAAGAAAACATACATGCCAAAAGTGCATGTTTGAACACAACATAAAGAAACAAAATAAACAAAACAAAAACAAAATCAAAAAGAAAAACAAACTTGGGTTGCCTCCCAAGAAGCGCTCTTTTAAAGTCATTAGCTTGACTTTACCGAGTTATTTTAAGGCGGTTTCCGAATGAATGGCTTGTTCATTCTCCAAGTAGGGATGAATTTTGGCCCGGTGTTAATAGAAAATACGATGAGTAGTGACCAAGCAATCATCCACTCACATATTTTCTCATAGTCCATCACCACTTCCATCACTCTTTCTTCCCACTGCACCGAGTGATGAATTGGACTATTCTCCAAGTTATAAGTAGATGACCATTTTTCTTCACCCATCGAGATGGAAAACTTGGAGTTTGTGATGTAGAACGCGAGGAGGTTATTGGTTCTTCTTTCCTGAAAAAGCTCAACACTAAAATGATCAAAAGCATCAATGTGTAATGATAATGTAGAATCAACTGGATGCTTAAAAACCTCATAGTTATCAAAAATAACCATGTCATCTCCTATACTAGAGGACAACTTACTATCATGGGCACTAATTGCCTCCATACCCGTGGAGATGGGGCCGGGTATCGCTGGGGAAAGAATAAGAGTGGATTTCTCGTAACTTGGAGATTCTGCCTCGGATGCTTGAATGTTAAGTGTGCAACGCTGAGGCGACACCTTAATAGAAATACTCTCGTTTTTCATTTCCTCAATGATCATTAGAGCCTCCTTAATCGGTCCTTCATACAAAGCATCAATGGCTTTGTGTACCAATTTCATATTTTCCAGCTGATCCAAATCATCCAGTGTGAGTTGTAAGTCGTATAGGAGTTGTCGAACCCATTCTCATTCCTCCAGAGTCGGGGATAAACAATATCCCTCCTGTACGGTGAAGAAGCTCAGTGATAGACTATCCCGGACAGATGGAAGTGGTTGAAAAGAAGGTGGTTGCATAGCTTGGAGAATGCCTTGTAACCACTCCCGATTCTCCGATAAATTCATATCCGGGAAACATGCACTCGGATTTGGTTGATTTATATTGTCGTCCGTCCATCTCTCGAACTTATCTACAAACCCGGAGCACATGTTCAAAATAAAAATAACAAAATCAAGTAAAGGCTCATTTGAGGAGCGGGTCATGCACCACAAATCGAACCTATCAATTAAGCACAAGGAAAAAAAAATTAAACTTAACAAGGAAATGAAAGAAAAGCAAGAAGTAAACAACAAACTAAGAATTATGAAAAACGTAAACAAAAATCAAAAACTAAAATAAACAAGTCCCCCGCAACGGCGCCAAAAATTTGACACGCTAATAACTAACGTGCTATGATAGCAAGTGCACTAGTCGTGTGTAGTAATAAATGGACGGTAAGTCCGGATTGTCGAACCACAAGGACTTGAATTGTAGTTTAAGATTTGTAATGAAGTGAATAAACGAAGTAAGAATAAATTCAAATAAAATTTGTGAAGAACAAGAACAAAGATGAGCAAGTGATTTAAAACCAATTATAAAAGGAGACTAAGGCACATGCTAGGTTCAAATTGATCAAATATACTTATAAAGGTTCTTGTTGGAGAGTTACACTTATAATGTTATGGTGAGAGCTCCGAAAGTAGAGAATAACCGATATCTCGCGTATAAACTCCTATGCTTAGATCGTGATTTCCCAAATATTCCTATCCGGAAATCTAACCACTAAACATGCATTAACGTACTAGAGTTCACTCGATTTGAATCGAACAACTTCACTCAGGAATCTTTACCTATGTCTAGGGCAATTCCTCATTAGTTGTGGGTCATGATGTGAGTTTCTTGCACCCTAAGTCAATTTTCTCCCGAAATATTCACCTAGGCATAAGATTCTAACATATAGCGATCAAGTATATGCAAGATAAGTAGAACATCAATTCACATCACATAACAATATAAGAATAACCTCAACAATCATCTATTATAAACATAAATCACAATTTGGCCTTACATGGCCCTAGTCTTACGAATTTAGTTCATAATTGAAAGCATAAAAGACATAAGAGGAATATTCATAGACATAAATGAAATGAAAAGCTCTTAAAAACTCCCTAAATGGTGAATGATGATGGATCTTGAAATTGAGTCTTCAATCCCCAAGCTCTTTTCCTTCCTCTAGTTTTTCCCTCTCTCTCAATGATGAAGAATGGTGATGAATGATGGTGAAATCAGATTAGGGGCTGCCCCCCTCTCTCATTTCATTCATGAAGATTGCAAGAGATGATTGCCTTTATAGGTGTATATTCTCCTCCCTCCCATGTGTTGTCCCTCTCTTGTGTCCTCCATTACTCTAAAGTATGTAGTATAAAATTCCATAAAGTAAATCTACCAAGAAACACACTTATAGCAACCCCTCAACACATGTGCTAACATTTTGGCTTTAAACATTCTTCCCCACAAAAGATGCTGAACTTTTGGATTAAAATAATCAAATTCCGGACGACGCGGCGCCCAGGCGTGGGTATTTTGGCGCCTAGGCGCGGTTTTGCGAAGTCTGGGCAGTTTTCTTGTTTTTCTGCGCAGCAATCGTATTTCCTTCATAACTCTTTCCACAGACCTCAGATTTGGATGATTCAAGTTCCCACGTGTAGCTAAGACATAGAGCTAAAACTTTGTTGAAGGAAACTTTGTCCAATTCGGTCTCTAAATGTACAAATTGTGCGCTCAACCGTGGAAAGTGTTACGAAATCCGCGCCCAGGCGTGGATATGATGGTGCCTAGGCACGGGAATGCGAAGCAAATCCTCGGAACTGGATGTCAGATGCGCCTGGGCGTGGTTGGAAGGGCGCTTGGGCGTGGTAAGCTGAATGTCTGAACCGTTTTCTTGGTTTTCAGCGCAGCAATCGTGTTTCCTTCATAACTTTCTCCACGGACCTCCGATGTGGATGATTCAAGTTGCCAAGTGAAGCTAACAAAGAGATCTACAACTTTGTTGAAGGAAACTTCCTCAAATTCAACATCAATATATACATAAATTCTGTATTTGCGCACGTTATTCCTCTATTGTAGTGATTTTCCACCTTTACTCGATAAGCACACAAATTAAACGCAAATGTGGTATAAATCATGCATACACCAATACAAATCCAATAAATATGAGGCTCTAAAACATGTAAATTCACACCCTATCAATTATTCTTGATATATCAAAGTTATTCTTTATATTTTGATATTCTTGAATATTACTCTTAAAACTGCAGCAAAGTGCTGCATTTTTCAGTGAAAAAATGCACAGCTCGTCAATAAAAGCAAAATACTCAACAATAAAACCATTTATTTTCTCACCAACATTAGTATCCAACCAAACATTCATCAACAAAATACTCCAACATATCCGTATCCAACCACAATTGCTCAAGAATAAAAATTTAATGTGTATCAATATAAACCAAACTTGTTCATTAATAAAACCAAAATAAAGCAAATACATTCGTCAAAGTAGTAATATAAACTAAGGGTGGTCATCTCGGTTAACCGAACCGAAATTTCAGTTAACCGAAATTTCGGTTCGTAAAAATCCTAAACCGAAATCGAACCGAAATGGTTTTGGTTCGTTTCGAATTAAACCGAAACCATTTCGGTTCAGTTTCGGTCAACCTACTGGTTAACCGATTTGGGCCAAGAAATATCCAGCAACTTTTTTTTTGGCATTTGAGGCAGAAATTTTTGAGCTTTTAAACACAACACATTACACAATACATCTAAATTCAACAAAGCAAGACAATAATTTACCCCTTTGATTTGCAAAATAAAGAAATTAAATAATCTAATTTGAATTTCTTACCTAGGGTTTGAGAAGAGTACTGAGGAGACCCGAATAGGAGGAGGATTGAGGGGCGGTGGCGGCGACGGCGACGGCGAGAGGCTGTCAGTTGTGTGGCTGTGTGAGACAGTGAGAGTGAGGGCGTGAGGCAGAGTGACGGAATGAGAGAGAGAGAGAGAGACATGATGGGTTTTAATTTTGAACTTTTACTTTTACTTTAGTTTTTTAGGCTTTAGCCCCAAAATTATTTCAAAATTCCACATTGGCCCCCACTATAAATAAAAATTATATATTATGTGTATATTCATTCGATTTTCGGTTCGGTTCGGTTCGGTTAACCGAGGCCTAAAACCGAAACCGAAACTGAAAACGAAATTCTTGAAAAATAAAAACCGAAATCGAACCGAAATGGCTCGGTTCGGTTTTGGTTCCAACTGAAATGCTCGGTTTCAGTTCGGTTCGGTCGGTTAACCAAACCGTGACCACCC